>CM049796.1:37269217-37677071 GCA_027422405.1 Ptychobarbus kaznakovi
GCCAAACCAGCAGCTTGCCTGAAACAACCCTGAAGATTGAAGACTGGTGGCTTCAGACCAGACCTCTCATCTCAGATCTCTGCTTTTGATCTGGATGTCTCTTGATATGTCACAAGTGCGTGTCAGCTTTACTCCGGAATGACCTCATCAGACAGCAGAGCCCTCTGTTCTCCTCCAGCCTTATTAGCCGAGATGGTTGTAGAGGTTCCTCGGTAGTTATTTTAGAGGAGCTCTCAGAAATCTCGAGTGTTCGCTGTGTCGCTGTGTTTGGTTTCATTGCCGGAATGGACAATAAATCTGGCGAGAGTGAGATGATGTAAGGAAAACTCATAAGAGGTCAGGCTAGGTGGCCTCAATGCCCAGAGTATCGATGACCCAATGGAACCACGGCGCCAGCTTATTAAACTCATGTCCTTTGGCAAAGAGAACAAGACTGTGTTTTATCCCAAAGAGGACATTTGCTGTTTCAACCTCTCTACATTGTTAATCCTTATTGATCTTCCGTTAGAAACATTTGCACTAGGTACAACGTGGATTTATATTACTCTAATTCTGTTTGTATATTTCAGCAGGAGTGAACAGGTGTGGAGGACTCGTTCCTCGAATGTTTGGCTAGCTTCCAGCAATACATCTTCCAGCAGAAACAAAACTACAAAGCCAGAGTGATTTGCAGACGCTGACGGTCCAAAATAGCACATATCTGACATTTTCCCATAAATAAACAGATATTTTTAATCCCTGCCTGTATTAGCTTGCTGTTTACTCTCCTTGAGCTATTGATGCCTCACACCTGAGTACACCGATCTTTAATTAATACTCTCAGCAAGACTTCCACACCGCTCTCCCAAGACTTCCGTTCCCATGAACTTTCCTAATGTTAATTTAACTTTATGCTTCCCCGAAGTCAGGCACTAAAAGAACTTGCAATATTTGTATTATTAAGACCACAAATAGTAACTCTCAATATGCATGTGTTGCAGAAAAAAATATTTCAACTGCTTTTCATGGAATGGGAACAATTAGGAATAGAACCTACCAGATATACCATATTTTTTCTATCTTAAAATCAATTTTATACACCATCATTTTCGTTTCTATAACATGTGAATCAGGGGCGTATAATTATGGGGGGGGGGACGGTCCCTACCAATATCCAGCCACTACCAAACTGTCCAGAGCAATAATTTTGACAAATAATTAAATATATGTATATGTTTTTGTCATTTCAGATGACTACCAATATCTAGTTACTCACACTGCACCCAATTCCCGAGTCAATAAATTTTTGCTATAAAGTTTTTGAAAAATACACAATATTCAGTCAAGGATAAAATCATGCATCAACTGAATTTGTTTTTTATTTTTGTCATGTAAGTGGCACTTATAACCGGGGGGTGGGGGTTATGTCCCCACCAATGTCGAAAGCAAACCTACGCCCTTGGTGCATTTACATTTATGTATTTAGCAGACGCTTTTATCCAAAGCGTTAGTGCATTCAGGTATACGTTTTTTTCAGTATGTGTGTTCCTTGGGAATTGAAACAACTGCACTGACGCTCTATGCGCATTTAATACTTGTGCAGTTGTTACTTGCTTTAATGTTGGAGCAGGTGAGGACACCTTTAAGCTGCATTAGGTGCATGGAGAAGCAGATCGGCGAGAACAACTGAGGGAGCGGAATGCAGCTTTCCTGCAGTGTGCGCAACTCCGTGTGTTTCTCTTACAACCGGGACCGATCTTCCCAGAGTACTTCAATCCGGCGCCGGGAAACCACGGAACCTGCAGCAGCAGAAAAACTGTGACAAAATCGAGATCTAATCAATCGTCTGAAGTCTGTGCTACTTTAGCGGTAAAAACCTGACATTTAAGCTCCATCTGGCTTTACAAATAATTTGACTTTTGTTCTGTAGCAGTCCAATCTATACACTGTGTCTTTTATCCAAAGCAGGATCTTACAGAAAAATGCAAATTGAACACAATTTTTTTTTAAAGCTTGGGCTCCTAAACATTAGGTCACTCACACCCAAAGCAGTTTTGTAAATGAAATGATCACAGTATGTGTGTTCCTGGTCTCTGAATAAATGTGCACTGCTTAATGTTACACTGTCAGATATGCAAAATAAATCTGTCCTATCTCTTGCTCTGGCTACTGTGTATAGACCGCCAGGGCCATATACAGATTTTCTAAAAGAATTAGCAGATTCCTCTCAGGTCTATTGGTTAATGTTGATAAAGCGCTAATTGTTGGAGATTTTAACATTCACGTTGATAATACAAATGATGTATTAGGACTTGCGTTTACTGACCTAATAAACTCTTTTGTAGTCAAGCAAAACGTCACCGGGCCCACTCATCGTTTTAATCATACGCTAGATTTAATTATATTACATGGAATTTATATTACTGATATAGATATCGTACCTCAAAGTGATGATGTTACTGACCATTTCCTTGTATCATGCATGCTGCATATTACTGATATTAACTATATGGCTCCGCGTTATCGTCCAGGCAGAATTATTGTTCCAGCCACTAAAGACAGATTCACCAATAACCTGCCTGATTTATCTCAACTGCTCTGTGTGCCCATAAACACAGATGAACTAGACACAATTACTAGCAACATGGGAACTATCTTCTCTAATACGTTAGAAACTGTTGCCCCATCAAATTAAAAAAGGTTAGAGAAAAACGTGCTGCGCCATGGTACAACAGTTATACCATTCTCTCAAGAAAGAAACTCGTATTCTTGAGCGCAAATGGAGAAAAACTAACTTGGAAGTCTTTAGAATTGCGTGGAAAAACAGTATGTCCAGCTATAGACAGGCTCTAAAAACTGCAAGAACCGAGTATATCCGCAAACTCATAGATAATCACCAAAACAATCCAAGGTTTTTATTTAGCACAGTGGCTAGATTAACAAATAAACAGATGTCACCCGATCTAAATATTCCCTCACAGTTTAATAGTAATGACTTTATGAATTTCTTTACTGAAAAAATAGATAATATCAGAAATACAATAACAAATGTAGATTCTACAGCGTCTAGTACTTCAGCTTCATTCATCGCACCCAAAGAAAAACTGCAGTACTTTACAACTATAGGACAGGATGAGCTAAATAAACTTATCACTGCATCTAAACCAACAACATGTTTATTAGATCCTGTACCGACTAAACTATTGAAAGAGTTGTTACCTGTAGCAGAAGAACCGCTTCTCAATATTATTAACTCCTCGTTATCTTTAGGTCACGTCCCAAAACCATTCAAGCTGGCGGTTATTAAGCCTCTTATTAAGAAACCAAAACTAGATCCTTGTGAACTGGCAAATTACAGGCCCATTTCAAATCTTCCGTTTATGTCTAAAATTTTAGAAAAAGTTGTGTCTGCTCAATTGTGCTCCTTCTTGCAAAAAATTATATCTATGAAGAATTTCAGTCAGGTTTTAGGCCCCACCATAGCACAGAAACTGCACTTGTTAAAATTACAAATGACTTGCTTCTTGCGTCAGACCAAGGCTGCATCTCGTTGCTAGTTTTACTTGATCTTAGTGCTGCGTTCGACACTATAGATCATGACATACTGATAGATCGATTACAAAACTATACAGGTATTCAAGGGCAGGCTTAAGATGGTTTAGATCCTACCTGTCCGATCGCTACCACTTTGTTTATTTAAACGGGGAGTCATCTCAATTATCACCAGTAAAGTATGGAGTACCACAAGGATATGTATACATTTTGCCCCTTGGTAATATTATTAGAAAATACGGGATTAGTTTCCATTGTTATGCTGATGATACTCAACTATATTATCTCAACAAAACCAGATGAAACTTCAAGACTAACAGATGAAACTTCTACACAGAATTCACAATGCAACTAAGCTAACGTCAAAAATCTGGGTGTATATTGTTGAAAAAACATTTAAAAGAAACATGCAAGCTGAACATGTTAAGTGTTTCTGACAGAAAAGCAGTTCATGCATTCATGACCTTAGACTGGACTATTGTAATGCACTGCTAGGTGGTTGTCCTGCATCTTCAATAAACAAGCTACAGATAGTACAAAATGCTGCGGCTAAGTCCTTACCACAGAGATATTACTTATTGGACCAAGCTTCTGCGTACCTAACAATCACGCTAAACCCGCTCCCTAAGGTCGCAAAACTCTGGACTCTTGGTAGTACCTAGGATAGCAAAGTCCACTAAAGGAGGTAGAACTTTTTCATATTTGGCTCCTAAACTCTGGAATAGCCTTCCTGATAACGTTCGGGGTTCAGACACACTCTCTCTGTTTAAATCTAGATTAAAGACACATCTCTTTAGCCAAGCATTCATATAATGCATCTCATAATCTTGTACTGCAGTTATATCTGATCAAACGCACATTATTATGCTTTAGCTTGGGTTGAACAAATATTTTTAGCTTGAATGGAACAAAAGCTACGCTAATTATGTTTCTATTTGTTTCTGAGAATGATCTGAGATGACCAAACACCTGAGAAGAGATGATGCCAACTTCTCAGAGGACGCCAACCCTCAGACAGTATACAGAATTAACCAAATTTTGCAATAAGTTAATTATATTAAGTTTCTACAATATATAAATATGTTGTAGAAACTTAATTTCCTGTAAAGCTGCTTTGAAACGATTGTATCGTAAAAATTGCTATAAAAATAATATTGAATTGAACCTCAGGAGATATTTTGTTGGGACTGAAAGATGGGGTCTTGGATTAAAGCGAGAAAGTAAAAAAAAAAAGCTGATCATCTTGTTGCTTTCTTCAACAAATCCTCAACTCACCTCACCACACTCAAACATGAGAAATATTTTATGAGATTTTTACTGAGGATTTCAGCCAAGGACATGGAGTGAATGTAAAGCTCACAGTTCTTGAAGGGCAGGGTCTTAGAGAAGACTATTCATCGCAACATATGGGGCAGAGTTTTCACATCGCTGAAGTATGAAAATTGACTTTGAATGATGAAATAAAAACGCATAAAAAAACTTATCTTGTGTTAATTTGCTTGCTTCAAATTCAGATCAAGTTATTTCATTCATTTGTCCATTTTACCATTCGTAAAAGATAACAGACAATACATTTCTGAAAGTGGCCATTCATGTTTCTATATTCATTTGATCATATTTTCCTTCCTTTGAGTGCTTTCTTACTTCTTTCCTTCATTAATTCATCTTTCATCTTCATTAATTAGTTCTGTGTTCTTTCATCCTTTCCTCCTCTGTTCTTCCATCATTCCTTTCTCCTTTCCTTCCTGTGTTCTGCCTTTATTATTTGTTTCCATTTCACCTTCCTTCAGGTATTTTTCCTTTATTCCCCACATACTTTCCTCGTATTTTCCTTCCGTCCTTTTCACATTTTTCTTTCTTTTTTTTCTTTTACCCGCTTCCTTTCATTAATCCCTCCTGTCTTCCTGTTTTCGTTATTTCCTGTGTTCTTTCTTCCTTTCCTCCTTCCCTCTTGTTTTTCATTCCCTTCTTCCTGTGTTCTATCTGTTTTTGTTCATTCCTCTTTTTTGTGTTCATCATACCTTCTTCTTTACTTTTCCTTCCTGTGTTCCTCGTCCCTTCCCTTTTTCATCTTGTGTACTTTCTTTCCTTTTTCCTTCCTGGATAATTACTTCCTTTATTTCTCCCCTCCTTCTTGTGTTCTTTCTTCCTTCTTTCCTTTCCAATGTTCCTTCATTTTCATGCTTTGTTCATTCTTCCTTCCTTAGTTTTTCCTTCCTTCTTGAGCTCCTTCTTTCTTTATTATTTTTTCTTCCTTCCTTTCTTCCTTCTTGGGTCCTTTGTTTCTTCAGACTTTCCTCCTTTGTACTTTTCCTCCCTTCCTTTTGCTCTTAATTAACTAACTCTCCAGTGAGTGTGTAACTACACAGAACATTTGACAATTGACACCACTTAATATATGAGCAAAAGGAAGATATATCCTTAGGAATTTTTTTTTTAGATAACACACAAGTGCTTCTGCTGGTTATCATCTTGTGCTAAAGAATAGCTATGATAAAAAAGCCCAGGTTTTTGCGAAACCGTAAAATATTACGATAACAGTTCACCGTTAATAGGCTTTTAAATATTATCACTTGCTTTTATGTACAGTAATTCAACATAAGATGATATTGCCAACATGGAGGAATAATGCTCTCTGAAAGGTATATATTATTGACACAATATACTCACAGTAAAGGATGACTTTGGGGTTGCATGAAAATCATTAATGCATGCAGATAGGACACCCACGCTGTGTTCTCAGAGAGCAAACCTCTTCCACGCTCACACTGTGTCTAGAAATCAAAGTCTTGAGTCTACATCACTGGATTCAAAGAGGTTTCTTGAGAGGAACTTGCTTGAATTTCTGAGAGAAGAAATAAGACCTGGCTAGTTCATTGGCAGTATACATGAAAAAAAATGAAATAAAAGAATATAAATTACATTCTCTGTTAGTGATTGCAGTGCAGTGATTTCATCTGAAATTGTTTGCTTGTTCACATATAAAGTTTAATTTTCCCATGTTTCTAGAGGTTTTTGTCCACCCCCTGGGGTGCACAGACTGTAGACGAGAGTGTAGCTGTCACTCTATCTCACCTTTTAACGGTCCTCAAATTTCTATTGTAATTGTGTTCTTTCATTTTCATTTTCTTGTCAGACCATTTAGCCAACATTTTTGAAGCCACGAGTCTCCAACATTTATTTTAAGTCTGAGTTAACAGCTTTTGACATATTTGCCTTTGAATACATAATGGTAAGTCCTAGGTAATGGAGTTTAATCCATTAAAAACAAACAATTAAAAGTCAAGGCCAGCCACCAGCAGCCTCTTGCGAAAACTATTATAATACTTTAAAGAGAGAAACTCAAGGTATGCGTTAGACTGTGCTAATCAGTTTCACCGCAGTGTTTTGTAAAATAATTTTTCAGGCAAAAATCAACTGATCAATTTAGAAACATAAAACCCCTCTGCAAAATAAATAAATCAATTAATTAAAATAAAGAAAGAAAGAAAGAAAAACGTGTATGTTTTTGTTAGTATGTTTAATATGTTTTGGATATGCATGTTGCATGTAATTTTTTGCAAGCATACTAAGAGTAAAAATAAAATGCAATTATAAGAGTTGTCTACTAATAATAATGAATAACAGGCTAATACTAAACTATAAAGTTATTAAAATGCTCATTTTTTATGTTCTAACTGCTTGATTTAAGTTTCTGACATTCTGACAATTTTAACCGGCACAGCGAGGGCAATTAAAGTTTGTGTTATTTCTGATAGTAAGTCGGGCACGGCCAACAGAGAGACTTCAAATGATCACACATGGCAATTAACTAGATACCTGAAACCGTAGATACCTGGCATTCTGTTATTTCCTCCTCCTAATTCAAAGCAGACAAAGGCACAGGCATATCAACTTTACGTCTGAACATTCCTCATTACTGCTTCATTTTTCAACAGCCGATGTTTCGTGAAACAACTGTGAAATGACTTTGTGTCTTTTATGCGATTGGAAGCAGCAAAAGCAGGATCAAAGTGAATCAAGTCAGCAGACCTCATCTAATTCTGCTTCATTGCTTCTGAAGTTGTCCAGACAAATGCAGTTCACAGCTGAACCTAGTCAAGCATCGACTTCAACAGTGTGTCACACACACACACACACACACACACACACACATACACTGACAGTTGCGGTGAGTGCAACATCGAACATTTGATCCATCTCAGCCCTGGCCGAGCAGCTGGTGTGTGGCTATGGGCACATCTAAGCTGTCAGGCTTATCAGAAAGTGTGGTACATTGGGGACGGAGACACTGATAAGGCATCAATTATGCATGAAAATAGGTACTCTACATCACTCTCAGGGTTGAATTTGCTTTTCATTTCCAACCCTTTTTATCCAAAATGCAGGACCGCTGGACGTGTAATTCATCTGGTTCATCTGGTTCACAGACGCACTCAATTTTCTAGTCGTGACCATCACGTATTGGTCATGATTTTCTAGTTGGAAGCCCAGATAAGGCTCTGAAAGTTTTATGAGGACAAATAAGATCTCCATCTCGTCTAAGGACCGGTGTCATGATGTCATCGGCGACTGCATATATGAGCAGACCTCAGATAAAAACCTGATACCTCAAAAGTGAGAGTTTTCATGCTGAGAGAGAGAGAGAGAGAGAGAGAGTATTACTTTGAGCCCTTAATCTTATATATCAGATGTTCTCTTATTTCAATATTTTTCAATAGCCTTCCCTAGGGTATCAAACTGGCTTGAAATTGCTGGAACCTGAAAGAGTAGGGCGTCGAAATTCCCACATGCAATACAATCCCTATTAATTTCTCCCATTTGGAGCACCAAATGGCGAGTTTAACAGCGGCCATACATCCATTGTTACCTATAACCCTTAAAGAGTCCAGTTTTAATAATTCATGGCTGACTGAAAAGATAAACAAGAACCCTTTATCAATTATTTGGACCTTCCAGGCTTTTTTCTCTATATGTGCACTGATATTTACTTCTGTGGAGGTGGAAAATTGGATGAAAAAAAAAAATTAAGCTGACAGGTAATAAGAGTGACAGTCAAAAAAATAATCTCCCCATGGTTCCCAACCCACGTGGGAAGAAACCCACAGGTGCTGCGTCTATCATTTAGCTTTTTTACTATCTGCCACTGCAGGATATCCACCAATAGGCAGCACTGAGAGCTTTGAAGAGGCCTAGGAAATCCTGTGCCTTTCTGGAGGGCTTACTGGCACATGTGGAATGTCAATTTAAGAGCATTTGTGCCCATTTCTGCTTGGATTTGTAGAACCCAGGGCAGCGAGTGACTGTGGGAAGAGATATTGTATTTTTGTCCTGTTACCATTCATCACTCTCTTGGGCTCTTTTGAAATCAGAGTCAAGAGTTTTCTTGCAGATTAGTTCTGGTAATGACTGCTAAAGCCACGTAGGTAGAAATGCATGAATTTTTGTGTATCTGCATGTTTCTTGTGCTCCTGGTACTCAGTTTTGGGGAGTACCTAACGCAAATAGCAATGCTAATTACTTACAAGTGACTTAACACTTTACAAGTGATAACAAGCTACTTAGTATTTTTATTGTATCCAAGCTCAAGCTGTAGAGAGAAAATAATCAAATGAGGTCAAATTTATTGAATCAGTTAATTAAAAAAGATTAATTGGTCTAATAAATTATTTGTTTTCTTGCACAAAAGCTGTTTTTAGCTAAATATTTCACTAAATCTTACTGCTCACCATCGTGCTTTGACTAAATTATGTATTCTAGTTTTAATTGTACTGTAAGTTTATTTTCTGTCACCCACAGAATTAGTTCCTCATTGTTTCTGAGCCAGAAAAATACTGTTCTGGTTATAAAATGAATTATCATTTATAAATATATTTCCTATTTCTCAACAGCTTCAATGTATTTAGTTATTTTTGTATTACCTTGCATTAAAAACATCTTAATTAATAGCTTGTAGAGTGGCTATAGCCACTTTCAGAATAGCTTTAACAATATGATGTATTCATAATTTAATTTATTCAACTGAAGTGTGACTACAGTTAAGTCCCCCAAAGTAGCTTCTAAAATTACTTGAAATATAAAATAAAATGTCGCCAAAATTTAACATTTTATTATTTTTGACATAAATACTGCCCTAATTGTTTATATATATATATATATATATAAGAAGATATTTTTAAATAGTTTCAATGTACAGTAGTTGGCTACTTTTCATAGCTAATATTTTAAAAAGCTTAATAAATAGCTTCTAGTATAGCTAGCCTTTTTCCATAAAAATGAGTTTGACTGTAACTACTTTAACAATATGAATAAATTAAAGTGTAACAAACCAGTTTCTTCCCTAAAAGTAGCTTCCACAACTAATTTACATAACTTAATTAAAAACAATGACAAACAGCATATTTCATTATGTTAGAGCAGGTTTGTTCAGGGAGCCACAAGAATCAGTGAATCATTTTTTTTGTGGTTAATTTACATTAACTAAAATGAATCGGCCTTCCCAGGCTACATACAGCAGATCCACTAAACAGGGGCACTGATGATTCAATTACCTGTGACAGGATTATGAGGCTGTTTGCTATATTTATGAACAACATTGCTGTTTAACGTCTATACCCTTTGTTTGTTGATTGTGAGGCTTCATTTTAGCCATTAAAAGTTCAAACTTGCACTCATGCCTTATTTCCAATGACATTTACGTTAAGCGACTATAGTGAAGGCCTGATGCTCACTGGTTTTACAGTGAATCACGGAAATTTAGTTGACTTGACTATTGAATGACATATAAACCAATATATGTTAAATAGGCCATAAAGCTGAGATCCTCAATTTAACCTCCTTAAAGATCTGTAATTGAGAAGAATAAGTGAATGACATTCATTTTCAATCCATCCTGTCACCATAAAAAGGGGTTCAGGGTCGAATTTATCAGCTCAAAGAGATTCAACATCAGCAAACAGTGTATATAGCCAAGAAAAATGAATACACTCCTTGCCACCTCTGACAAATCTCTGCCGGAAAATCTGTGCTGGCAAGCACAGGAATGGTATATATCAAGATACGAGCCCTGAGATCTGAATGCGTTATCTATATAATACATCATATTCCTTATTTTAACGGTTTGTCTTTATCCAAATAATATTTGCTGAGAAACAGGAGAATGCTCTAGGCTATTCAATTACTTGAAAAGGATTGTATCAGTGTCACAGTGTTGCTGTGCACTCAGCAGTTCAATCATCTGTGAATAAAGCGATCACTCCCACAGCACAGGTTAGAGATGAGATGAAATCCACTGTGATGCCATAAAACTGAATCACTTTCAGAAACTTAGTAGGGAATAGTAAATAATTTAAGAAATCCAATTCAGGTTCCTATTCGTCTTGACGATTCTGTTGCATTTGTTCCATTAATAATAATATTTATAAATGTTATCAAATTAACAGTTAATCAGATTTAAGTCTGCACATGTTTGAACCACTAAACAGAACCAACTTCACAGTCATTTGTTCTGGAATTGAACTACACAGGTTGTGCTGTATGTTTTTGATGACAAAAAACGAACTGATTCAAAAGAGTAATTCATTTGGAATTTAGACTAGACTTGCGCTGCATGTTTTTGATTCACTAAAAAGGACCGGAACATATGAGTAATTCATATGCTGTTTGTTTTGGGAGATTCAATTTGGGATGGACTACTTGTTGCTGCGCTGGTAAAAGAACTGAACATAAGAGTCATTCGTTTTGGAGTCAAATTACACTTTTACACAGTTTTTTTGAAGGGAAAAATTGATTAAAAAGAACTGGAACAAAGAGTCATTCGTTTGGGATAATGACAGGAATTCATTGGGAGATTCATTTGTTTTTTGGGAGTTAAATTTGGACTAGCACTGATTCAAAAGAGTAATTTTGTTTGCACTAGACTTGCTGCGCTGCATATTTTTGTTTCACTAAAAATAACTGGAACTTACAGTCATAGCCACGGGAACATATTTTATCTGGGGGGTGCTGGGGGGTGGGGCATGACGTTGCAGGGGGGTCGAGGATTTTTGACAAAATACTAATATTAAACAGCCCAAACTCTCATAGATTAACATACACATGAATGAAGACAGAGTTATATGTGAACCGATACATATTTGTGCTTTTGTGATTTTACATCAATAATTTATTTAATAGTTTCTTGAATATTTCTATTATTTAAGGGGATTTTACTAAATATTAACATCGTTGATATGCCACAGGTGGTAAGTGCACTTTGGCGAATTTTCTCATCAGAAACAAAGTGCAAATGTCCATGCAATGTAAATAAGAGATTAATTCATCACACATTACAGACAGCTTCTCTTATTACAGCCTAACTTGAGATTTTTCTAAGAGTGCTATAAAAAAGGTTCATGCTAGACTGAATTCAGTAATATTGTTTGATAATGTAAATGTTCTTGGCTCGCTGTATAATTTGTTTGTTTTTAAATAATTGTGGACATGCGGCTTATATTTAAGGTAGTGGCTATTTGCACTAAGTGAAAATAGCAGTATTTTTTATTGATATGCTATTTATACAATGTGCAAATAGCAATGGATTCTATTTACACTAAGTGCAAATAGCTATAGATTATATTTACACTATGTTAAAATAGCAGGATTTTCTGCTATTTATACTACTTATTGCAAATAGTGGCAATTATCTGCACCTCAGTATTGTAGTACATTATAAAAAAGTATGCAATAATAACTTATAGAGGGTAAATTTAAATTGTAATTCAATATGCAAAATATGTATCACAACACAAAATTATATATATAAATATACTTTTCGATGTAAATATCCCTTTTCAATGCGATATGTGATTTTAAAAGGGTAAAGTCAGATTCGAACCCGGGTCAATCGCATCAAAATGAGTACGACACATGCTTTTCCATCTACGCCACTGGAGCTATAAAAGTCAACAGTCTTTTGTAATATTGACCAGACCAATCACATGTTGGTGGGCGGAGTTAGTGTAAATAGCCTCTGCCATCAAGGCGGGCTATTTGCACTTAGTGTAAATAGACACTTCGTATATGTAAACTTAAAATGTATTTTTATTAAACGTGATCAGGTTAAATACAAATTCAGTCTTTTATGTCATTTTATGACATAATATGGTAGGCTACTTGCCTAAAACATTATGATTTGCGTGGTTAACAGATTACATCGGTTAGGCTACAGTGGTTTGAGCGCGTTTGACCAGAGACTAGAGCGCAATTAAAGAGCCATGCCAATGTGATTGACGGTGGCCATCTTGAAAAGCGAGAAAGCTTCGGAAGACGGCTCATAAAAAGGAAAAAGACATAAATGGATTTTACAAGTTGGAATCTAAAATTAATCGCGTGAACATTTCACATGAAATTCTGTCAGTTAGTGAGAGGGAGATGTAGGGATGCGGGACGCGTGGCGGAAGGCGCGCAAGAAAAATACAGCTGCATAGTTCTGGTCAGTTTAATGTATAATTTATCACAAAAATTAAGAATATCGATTGGGGATGACCGAGGGGCACAATGAAAATCTCAGCCCTGGCCCTGCGGCGGGGGTGCTGCAGCCAACCCTATTTCCCACGGCCATGCTTACTGTAAGAGTCATTAGTTTGGGAGTCAGCCTACACATTTAACATTTCATGCATTTAGCAGATGCTTTTATCAAAAGCATTCAGGCTATACAATTTTTTTATCAGTATGTGTGTTCCCTGGGAATTGAACCCACAACCTTTTGCACTGCTAACGCAATGCTCTACCACTGAGCTACTGAGCCACAGGAACACACTGATTGTACGCTGGTTGTACTGTATGTTTTTGATTCACTAAAAAGAACTGGCACATAAAAGTAATTTGTTTGGGAGTCAGATTACAATGGTTACGCTGTTTATTTCACATTCAATAAAAACGTATCGGACTAAACTGGTTTCATGCTGTAAATTCTGTGACGGTTTTGCAGTCATGCAGTTTCAGCATTTTTTTAAATAACAGAAATAATATCCAGGCTCCATTCCCAAGCCCAACCATTAGTGCTTGATGGACTAACATCATTATTAGTATTCAAACAAACCTCTAATCATATTAAAGTACTAAACTACACTGGACACGAAAAGCAGAAAATCTTGACGCCACATTTTAGAAGCGCAACTCACATTCTCCTCAGGAAAATAAACAGTGTTTTACACCCTATTATTTAATATAGAAACAGTCCAGGAATAACTAAGAACCAC
This sequence comes from Ptychobarbus kaznakovi, assembly GCA_027422405.1. NCBI lineage: Eukaryota > Metazoa > Chordata > Actinopteri > Cypriniformes > Cyprinidae > Ptychobarbus > Ptychobarbus kaznakovi. Next base: position 37,282,990 of record CM049796.1, read on the forward strand.
AACCTTAATCACTACACAAATATTTAATCCCATTCTATTCTTCAGTCAAACTGATATCATTTGTACTCCGTTGTACTCCGGCCTGTATTAATATGCTAGAGGATTGTACAAGAGCCTCTTGATTCGTGGATTTATAGGGTACTGAGAATGTCATTTCATACTGCATTTAACGCTTAGGGTGGCTCAGCCCAGTTGATCATTTTAATGTAATTAATTTGTTTGTTGGCACGGACTGGGTCCAGAGTGTATATGCACTGGAATGTTAATTAAATGAGATGGAACTCCCTCCAAGTCGAGTATGAAAATAAATACTTGCCATGTTCGGCAAAGCCCTGAGGACTGGAAACTGATTCTCAAGCTATATACATACACACACACACACACACACACACACATATATATATATGTATTGTTTTATATATGTAAATATTCTGAATGATGCTTTCTCAAAAGTCATGCTAAAGTGGTTGCCAGGGTTTTATAGGTGGTTGCTAGGACATTGTGGGTGGTTTCTTACTGATTCAGTGTTCCCTGTATACTGTATGTATGACTCAGTTGAGCATGAGCAATAATAGTGATGTCTGCCTTAATAATTAATAACATATAATTACCTGTTAGCATAAATGCTCCTCCAGGGTAATTTCACACTAATGTTCTGTATCTGCATCATTCCTTTGACACAGGGAAGTGGAGAGACATTGGCTTCCATTACCTAGGTCACAAATAGCAGACTCGTGTTTTCACTGTGGAAAAATTGTAAGCCTTGTTCAAGGAGAACGAGTCAAATGTGGGTAACCAGCTCTGTAGTACTTCAGAGTTTTCCATTTCAGGGTCACCTGCGGTAGATCAGGGAACCAGCAAACGCTTCTGACTCTGATCTTGTTATGCTTGTAGATTGTATCTGTGGACGACAGAGAAAAGAACCACATTGTTGACTGTTCATTGGAGGACACACATATTTATCTCTTGGGTATGTTTGAATTACACAATCCTATGAAACAAATTTGTACATATATAATTAATTTATCAAAATGTATTTAAGTTGGTCATAGTCTCACAAGCAGAGTTGGGGAATGTCACTTTTGAAAAGTAATATTAATAATAGTAATAATTGAAAGTAATATTGTATTAGGCCTACACATTATAAAACAGATTATGTAAATTTTATTAACGAATAATTTTTATTTTTAATAGAAAGCAATGTTCCGTTACCTTTTTTTTCGCTATCCACTGACAAGACTCTCCTCCTGCTGTTTGTTGGACTTTTGACATTTCTAAGTCACGTTTTGCATGAATTTGCACATACAGTATTTAAACTCCAGCTAATCCACATATTTTTAAAATGAAAGTCATTTATAACTGCAATGTGCAAAGCTTTATCCAGCACATTTGAGCACACGTGCAAGACTTAAAGGGATAGTTCACACACAAATAAAAAATCTGTCATTAAATACTCACCCCCGTAAGACCTTTGTTCATCTTCGGAACACAAATTAAGATATTTTGGATTAAATCCGAGAGCTCTCAGACCCTCCAGACAGCCACACTGCAATGTTCCCAGGTCCAGAAACGTAGTAAGGACATCGGTAAAACAGTCCATGTGACATCAGGGGTTCAACCGTAATTTTACGAAGCTACGGAAATACTTTTTGTGCATAAAGAAAACAAAAATAATGACTTTATTCAACAATTCTTCTCCTCCTCATCCGTCTGTAACGTGCGCCACCATTGTGGAAAGAATATCAGGCCGTATGAATTTGTCATATGAATTGAGTGCGGGTGAATTTGTGAATTCATCTACTTTTTATTTTAATTTCCAAAGCATACACTGCCTGCGGAAACACACACACAAAAAAACTAACTTCAGAATGGAGATAAAAAAAATCGTATATATAAAAAATATATATAATAAATAGAAAAGGTGTATATATATTTTTTTTTATAAAGTAACTCGAGCAAGGAGCACACAGCTTTATCCATAACTTCAATATAAATAATTAAATAGTAATAATAATAAAAAAACACTAATTCTGTAATGTTTACCAAGTAGGAAACCAACAGGACAACATGGACATCAAATACCATTCTTATTGTGGTCCATAATAGCAATGTCTCCAAGGTGCTCACCTCACATCCGTGCACAGCTCCCTGACAGACCACCACTGACTGCAGGCTCCCCGCTCCCTTTAATCATTTTAATGGACAATTCTGGGATTGCAGGAGATCTGGCAGCTTGTAATGAGATGGGCTTTTTACCTCATATACCTGCTGTGGTGTTTTATAGTTGTTTTCTAAGTTGCTCTTTGTTGTGATCTATTTGTTTTCTCTAGCTGCTGCGTCTCACCGAGTCGCCTTTTAAAACACTTGTATAATCCCTTAGGCGAGGAAAATGTCAATCAGGTTGCTCTATACTTGTGGCATCTGATCCGTGAGGTGTGAAACACACTCAAAAGACATGATAAATATGCCAGTGTGTAACCTTGTGTATTCTGGGAAGGGATTTGAAGCTTCTAGTTTAAAATAAAGTAGACTAACATGCTGTTTTTATTTATTTTATTTTTTTTTTCTGTTTGGTGATGTGAAACTTGCTTCTCGGGAGCACCTCAGCTATATCTGAGATTTTAGCAATTGCAGCAACCTCTCTGTCCAAAATGCTACAGGTGGAGAAAAGTGACTGATTTTGTCAGGACAGACTAAATGAATCATTTGTTTAAACAATTCGTTCAAAAGCACTGATTCATTCAGAAATGGTTGTCTACTCAAAGTGACTGCTTTGATTGTTTGTAACTGTTTCCAATGGTGGAGTTAAAATAGAGAGAGTATTTAGGCAGTGTTGTGTCTAGTTGCTCAGTACGTATTAAGTTATTGTTTGCTGAACTGTTTCATAGATTTATTTGTCATATTTAGTGCAAAAAAAAATAAATGAATGGAAAGGGATTGTGGATTAAATATAACATGTCTGCAAATTTTAATTTGGGTCTGTGCTAATTTTAGATCTAGGACCCGGAATGCATCAAATCCAGTAATCAACAGGTTTCCTTATATCTCATTTTGTTAACCGTCATACTCTTCCCCGCTGATGGTCATAAATATGGTGAATGAATGAAAAGGTAATGTGACTGAAACAGATGAATACACACACATGTAGGGAATGGACAGGAGTAGTTCATCACATTAACTATGAAGTATGTTTTTAACATTTAAAGCCAAATAAACAACTTATGTTTGAAAGTGTATATATTTGCCAATTAATTATGGCTATGCCTGCCTATACTGACGGATATTCAATTTCGTTTTTTTAAATAGCACATCAAAAGGTAAATTTGCATCTTGTCAAATCTGATCTCACAAAAGGAAAAGATGAAATGAAAAGATCAAAGGTAGTTTATGTAATGTCAACAAGACAGCTTTGGAAAACTCGCAAAAGATAATTGAATTAAATCCTGAGTAAATACTGATTACAATATTCTTATTTTGCAATTTCCACTTCATCCTCAACTTTATTTGACTATTTGACTTCTTGAATATTCATGACAATACAGTACACTTTCACAACAGATTGTCCGAGCTGCTCTTTTCCATACAATGAAAATAGATGGAGACCATCAGCCTTCATGCTCTAAAAACCATAATAAAAGCACTTATAAATAGGTCATACCATTTATATACTTGGATACAAGATGTCTTTAGCTTTATGTGAGGAAAAATTGATTGAGAGATGTGTTCAACATTCACTTCCGTTGTCTGTGTTCTAACTTGGATGGGTTTTCATGAGGGTGAATAAATGATGGCAACAACTTTCATTTTTGGGTAAATTATCCCTTTTAGGCAAACGCTTGGATGCCTCAAGGGCCAGACAGAGGTCGGCTTTAAACAGCGTTTTGGGACACTTGAGGCTGTTATGAAAATTACTTGCTGGTAAAAAAAAAAAAAAACTGTGGAGAATTTTTCCATCAGCACATATCTCCCTCATGAAAGATGACGAAACGCATCAGGGTGCTATGATAACAGAGCTATAACGTTACACGGCCAAGATGGCATATCAGACCACCTGCTCATCAAATGCTGTTACTGTGCTAAGTAACAGTTACACATTTCATAATAATCTGTGTTTCAGGCATGTAGTCTAGTGTGTTGCAATACAAAATTATTTTATAGATTATTTGTGAGACTCTGATCATATACAGTAGAGTAGTATAATATATTTATTGTACAATTACTGCTAGCATTTACAGGCTGGGAAGCTTGTACTGCCTGACACTGGATTTTGCGATAGTTAGATGGACAAAACTAGAGGCCGCCCCGCAAGGGACAATTGGAGTCTGAGTGGAGACATAATGGACAGATAAGATCCAACAGCCGGGGGAGATTAAATGACAAGACACTAAGTGGCTTTAAAGATTACAAAGGGGAAGCAAATGGAGACACACAAATACCATTTTACAATCTGCTTGGAACTGATATCATAGTTGTACACAGAATGCAACTAGGGCTGGCCAATAAAATTATTTGCTGGTACAATTATTTGCTGGCAAAATTAAATTAAACCTAGCCTTAAATTAATTTTAAAAAAGTAATTTTTTTTTCATCAAGTTCTCTCAAGTTCTTTCACTCATAAGAACGGTCTCATTTTGTCCCAAAATGAAATTGTGTTTTCGAACAAACCAGTTGGGTGAAATATTCAAGTTATAAAGACATGAACTTGTTTTGTTCCTGAATAAATTAGTATTTTTGAATGAATTGGTTAAATCAATGATTCAGTGATTAACTTGTTGCCACTCATTTCAGAAAATGAAACCCATATATTACATATATTCATTACACATAGAGTGAAATATTTCAAGCCTTTATTTCTTGAAATTTTGATGATTATGGCTTACAGATAATGAAAACCCAGAAATGGTTGAACCATCCATTGGAATAACCCTCCAGTGTCTCAGAAAATTTGAATATTACATGAAATCAATAAAAAAGGATATTTTAAACAGAAATGTCTGGCTTCTGAAAAGTATGTTCATTTCTATACACTCAATACTTGGTTGGGCCTTCCTTTTGCATGATTTACTGCATCAATGCGGCGTGGCATGGAGGCAATCAGCCTGTGGCACTGCTCAGGTGTAATGAAGCCCAGGTTTCTTTGATAGTGGTCTTCAGGTCATCTGCATTGTTGGGTCTGGTGTCTCTCATCTTCCTCTTGACAATACCCCATAGATTCATGGGGTTCAGGTCAGGTAAGTTTGCTGGCCAATCAAGCACAGTACAACCATGGTCATTGAACCAGCTTTTGGGACCTTTGGCAGTGTGGGTAGGTATAAAGTATTAAATCAGTATAAGAAAATGAAATCAGCATCTCCATAAAGCTTGTCAGCAGAAGGAAGCATGAAGTGCTCTAAAATTTCCTGGTAGATGGCTGCGTTGACTGTGGACTTCAGAAAACACAGTGGACCAACACCAGCAGATGACATGGCAGCCCAAATCATCACTGACTGTGGAAACTTCACACTGGACTTCAAGAAACATGGATTCTGTGCCTCTCCACTCTTCCTCCAGACTCTGGGACCTTGATTTCCAAATGAAATGCAAAATTTACTTTCATCTGAAAAGAGGACTTTGGACCACTGAGCAACAGTCCAGTTCTTTTTCTCCTTAGCCACGGTAAGACGCTTCTGTTTCAGAAGTGGCTTGGTAGCCCTTTTCCTGAAGATGTCTGAGCGTGGTGACTCTTGATGCACTGACTCCAGCTTCAGTTCACTCCTTGTGAATCTCTCCCAAGTGTTTGAATCGACTTTGCTTGACAGTATTCTCAAGCTTGCGGTCATCCCTGTTGCTTTTGCACATTTTCCTACCCAATTTCTTCCTTCCAGTCAACTTTACATTTAATATGCTTTGATGAGGGTTGTTCCTGGATGGAACAACTGCTACGCTAATTGTCTTTATTTGTTTCTCTGTTTCTGCCATGGAATTAACATCCCGCGGTAACTAGGAATTACACAAGCTTCAGTCTGGATCCAACCCTTAAATGATCTGAGATGACCGAACACCTGAGAAGAGATGATGAAAACCCCTCAGAGGACCTCAGAGGAAGCCAACCATCAGCGATTATACTGAATTAACCAAATTTTGCCATAAGTTAATTATATTGAGTTTCTACAACATAAATATATTTTAGAAACTTAATTTCCTGTGAAGTTGCTTTGCAACGATTGTATCGTAAAAAGCGCTATACAGATAATCTTGAATTGAATTGATACAGCACTCCTTGAACAGCCACCCCTTTCAGTAATGACCCTCTGTGACTTACCCTCTTTGTGGAGGGTGTCAATGATTGTCTTCTGGACCATTGCCAAGTCAGCAGTGTTCCCCATTATTGTGGTTTCAAAGAACAAGAAATACCCACAATTTATACTGTATGAATGATCATTTATTGAAACTCAAATTTAAATATTCTTATATTTTAAGATACTGCTTTTTGACTTTCATTAGCTGTAAGCTCTAATCTAATGTTTTACTTTACATGTAATGAATATAAGATATATGAACGTTTCACTTTTTGAATGAAATTAACTTTTTCACCATATTATTTTTTTTTTTAGATGTACCTGTATAAGCATGTTTATCTCCAGCCTTAAATATTTTTTTTTTTACAGTAGCTACTCGGCTATTACTTCTATTACTTATACCACCACCAAGAAATATAAATGAGCTATTGTTCGCTGTGGATTACAACATCAGTACTCTGTTTGGCTTGTTATATTTGAAGCTTTCCAGCAGAGCGTCATACTATCTAAAGCAGTGTGTTCAGCAGTCTTGCTGTTGTTTAATTAGCACCATCTACCATGTAATTACACACAAGGCAACACTGGAAACTGTGTGCCACTTTTTTATCCGATTTGAATCAAAACAAGAGGAAGGGGACACAGTTATTTTCTGACTATGAGCATAACACAGAATTTCGATTATTATGGCCCTTTGCTCAAAGGAGATGAATGAGCTGTATAAACTCTCATAATGCATCTTAAAAACATGACCACTAAAGCTGACAGCAAGGGCTGATTTATTCTGGATTATTCTGATACAATGCACACACCGTTCTTTTTATGCTGCAGACTTTAGGAAAATAAACCATTACAACTTTCATCTGTCTTTTTAACAAAATATCCAGCAGCTATGTTTGTCATTATTTTTCTAACATGTAATTTCCACAACATCTTAAATCCTGTATTGTTTTAATAGCATTCTGATATGGAAATTACATTTTTATGTGTTTTTGAAAAAAAAAACAATTAATCTGTTTGCCTTGTAAAAGATAATCTATAGCTAGCATTTAAGGTATCCTATATATAATATGAACATCCGCAAAGCTGTGGGTCCGGATGGCATCAAAGGCCGTGTGCTCAGAGCATGCGCATTCCAAATAGCCGGGGTTTTTACTGACATTTTCAATCTTTCCCTCTCTCTGTCTGTGGTTCCCTCATGCTTCAAAAAATCCACCATTGTGCCCATGCCAAAGAAAAATAAAATCACATGCTTGAATGACTGGAAGGCCCGTTGCTCTGACCCCCATCTTCAGCAAGTGTTTTGAGAAACTCATCAGAGACTACATCTGCTCTCACAGCCTGCCTCACTGGATCCGCTACAATTAGCATATCGCAGCAACCTTTCCACAGATGATGCTAATGCCTTCACCCTGCACACTGCTCTTTCCCACCTGGAAAATAAGAACACCTATGTGAGAATGCTGTTCGTGGACTATAGTTCAGCATTTAACACCATAGTGCCTGCCACACTGGTTGCGAAGCTCCAGACTCTGGGACTGAACAGATCTCTGTGCAGCTGGATCCTGGACTTCCTGACAGGCAGAAGTCAGGTGGTCAGAATGGGCAACAACACCTCATCTCCCCTGGTCCTCAACACTGGTGCTCCGCAGGGCTGCGTCCTCAGCCCACTCCTGTACTCCCTGTACACACACGACTGTACAGCCACACACAGCTCCAACGTCATCGTCAAATTTGCTGACGACACAACGGTGATAGGCCTGATCACTGACAACGATGAGACGGCCTACAGAGAGGAGGTGAGTACCCTGACTAAATGGTGTCAGGAGAACCACCTCTCACTCAACATCGACAAGACCAAGGAGCTGGTGGTGGATTTCAGGAGACAGAGCAGAGAACACACACCATCACCATCGACAAGACACCTGTGGAGCGGGTGAGCAGCTTTAAGTTCCTCGGCGTTCACATCACTGAGGATCTTCACATGGTCTGCTCACACAGATGCAGTGCTGAAGAAGGCAAATCAGCACCTCTTCTTCCTAAGATAGCTGAGGAAGTTTGGAACGAGCCCCAGCATCCTCAGATCCATTCTACACCTGCACTGTGGAGAGCATCCTGACCGGCTGCATCACCGCCTGGTTTGGAAACAGCACCGCTGGCAACAGCAAATCTCTGCAAAGGGTCGTGCGAACTGCCCGCCACATTGTTGGAGGTGAGCTTCCCTCCCTCCAGGATATCTACACCAGGCGATGTACAAGGAAATCCCGGAGGATCATCAAGGACTCTAGCCACCCGTCCCACAGACTGCTCTCTCTGCTGCACTCAGGAAGACATCTCCGCAGCATCCGGTCCCGCACTAGCCGACTGAGGGATAGCTTTTTCCCTCAGGCTATCAGGCTAATGAACAGTCAAACTAATACACCCTACAGCACACTCCCACTTTACAATATGCCATGCACTGCACTTTAACTTTTACACAGTTCAACTGGACTACACGCACACTGCACAAATACAAAAATCTGGTGGTTCTAATGCACATCCATGACATTTGGTTGGGTTATGTATAATCTGTTGCACCTTCGCATATTACTGTGTGTATATATGTGTACATAATGTAGAATGTGTACATACTGTGTATAATGTGTATTGATAACTGTAAGTATGTCTAATAGTACACTGTGTGTACTGAGTATATGTATGTGTATAATGCACATTGTCTTCTGTATAAGTCTGTAAGTATGTACTGTTTATATGTAAATTGTTTCTGCACTGTCTGGAGCACGCTCTCAAGAATTTCACTCACCAAGGCACATGTGCTGTGGTGATGTGACAATAAAAGTTATTTGATTTATTATTAAATTTTGTACATTCATTCATGAAAAATAGGATAAAAAAATTATTTATATCAAATTGAACAAGAAATTTGTCCCAGCTGTGACAATTTTTGTTTGTTTAATTTGATATTAATTATTTTTACACAATGTTTTTAAACAATACAAAATGAAATTGAATAAGATGGTGATTATGAGTTGTTTTATATGCTCTTGATATTCATTTTATACATACTCAAATATCATGAATGAATGGATGAATAACCTGGTATCTGAGCAAGGACATACTCAAATATCTTGAATGGATGAATGAATGGATGAATAATCTGGTATCTGAGAAAGGACATACTCAAATATCATGAATGGATGGACGAATGAAGGAAATGAAGTACATACTCAAATATCCTGCATAACTCAAGTAAAAAGTAGGACGTCTCGGGCTGGCAGGGATTGTAGGTGGGGGGAGTGAATGTACAGCGCTCCACCCTCAATACCACGACTGAGGTGCCCTTGAGCAAGGCACCGACCCCCCAACTGCTCCCCAGGCGCCGCAGTGCTCTGGGTGTGTGTTCACGGTGTGTGTGTTCACTGTTGCGTGTGTGCACTTTGGATGAGTAAATGCAGAGCACAAATTCCTAGTATGGGTCACCATACTTGGTCGTATGTCATATCACTTTCACTTTCATATCCACCTCCATCAATATTGCTGAGAAAAAATAAAAACCCCTGAAAGCCAAATTAGGAATGAGATGAGGTTCGGTTTAGTTGCGTTAAGCATAACAGCTTCTGCGAAGCGTGTGGCGGGAACCCATCATCCACCTCATCTGTCATACCGGCATCTATCAAACTGACAGCCCTCCATTCACTTCACATGTTGAGATAGAGGAAAATAACACACTAAACAAGTGACAGTGATGAAGAGCAGTCTTCCACAACTGACTCCATACTTCATATCAAACCATCTCTGCCACGCACAGGTTTGATGGAAGATACTCCATGACTTAAATGTCACGTTCTTTTTAATAGAAAAACACATGTGATGGCCTCCTCTATCATTTAACTTCAAACATGTTCCTGGGAGAGCATAAATGTATTTATATCAGCGGGACATCTGAGATGGGACATACTCAAATATCCTGAAGCACATTTTCTGATCGTCCCCACTACTGGGACTAAATGAAAATGGCAGGACTAATAATGATTTCTGGGTCATGGAGGAGAAGAGCTGGAAGCAGTTGAGCAGACATTTGATTTACTAAAGAAAAGCAAATTTCAAAGCTTGAGGAGTCACTGTAGGCCGTAGGTATTTATTTAATTTTTTAGTAAATTTTTGGCTTATATTGTGATAATTCAATACAATCCATGTTTCTACAACTACAAGTACTTTGATGTCCTAGCAGGGTTTTATACAAATTGTAACTACTTTGTTGAAATATAGAAATGTCTGCTAAACAAATAAAGGTAAAATAAATAAATAAACAAACAAAAATAGGTATACATACATGAAAAATTATATTTTTAAAGTTTTTTTATTATATTAATTGTGCAAAATTGATTGATCAGTTGTTCAAAAATCATGACTGTCCCACAGCTGTGGGATTATGTTACATCACGACCACATATTTGACTTTTTTTCCCCCAAATAAATGATAATAAATATATTTTTAAATAAATAATAAATAGGTCAAGTTTTCTTTATCAGTTACCAACAACAGTGTCGGTGATGAGCATGTCTGAAATAAAATCTAGAGTCTCGTTGCATGGGAGAAAAATATCAGTTGTAAAAAAAAAATAAAAAAAAATATATATATATATATATATATATTATTGTGTCATTTTAAATCAAGCAGTCATTTCTAAATTAATAATGCATTAGTTTTTTTATATTATTGATAATTATTATTCATTATTAATTGCATGCAGAATATATACATTTTAGGTATTAAATTAAACTTAGCAAGACAAATAAGTCATTTGACAATAAGTCAAAACACAATACATTATTTGAAATGCGGTGAATATGGCCACGGGGCCAAAAGACGCACTCTTTCTGACAGCTTTACTTACTTTGTGTGACAATTTCATTTTTCTCATCTTCTCCATCTATTCATTCACTGTCAAGATGAGCAGTCATGCTTGCACTTTGCAGCTCTTCTGGACCTTTAATATTTCAGGATGTTGTGGGACATGGCTGTTCAGAGAAATTTCATGGGGAAACACGGTTCTTCTATTTCCCATTCACACAAAGACAATCACTGCCACTATATAACACATCAGAGGAATCCATGCATACCTGATTGGTTTCTGGTGTTGAAGAAGAGACGATGTGGAGGGAAACACATTCCAGCCGTTCAGCCCATAATCTACAGATAACACGAGCTGAAACATTCAAGTTATCCTTTAAGCGTTGCACAAAGCCATGTTGAAGCTTTTCATTCGTTTTTGACGAGCTCTAGACAGGTGAAACTTTCCTCAAGAGGTTCTAGCAGAGCCCTCATGTGCAGTGTGCTGGTGTGTTTAATCGCTGTCCGTGGTGCTGAACGGCCGTGTGTGTGTAGACTGGTCCGACAGCCGCCTCACTTTGTTTGAATCCGAGTCAGTTCCAGTTATACCTGTAACATAAAGCTCCAGCTAACTGTTTTAATGGTAGAAGTGCTTGCTGTGCAGGAAGAAGCACGGTTCACTTCCTGCATGATTAGATCTGAACTGCCAAATAACTGTTGCTGAAAACAGGACATATTAGTGGGCTCATACTGTGAAAAATGCTGTTGGCAGTGTTGCACTGCATTATTTGCAGCAGATGTTCATTCTAAAATTAAAGTTTTAAAAGTTAGTTTTTTTTTTCCTCTCCCTAAATACTGGAAGAAAGAGTGATGAAACTGAAATATGTTTACATTTTATCTATTATTGAAATAAACAACAACAACAATTAACTTTTTAATTATTACTTATCTTAATTATTAATATCATTTATTTTATTTAAAAAGCGTTAACTCCCTAACTATTTTGCTGAGTATGAACTGGTCGGCTTAGGAGATGTAATTGAATAAACAACTTTAGTAAGCCTTTAGCTGAAATTACCCAAAATAAACTAATTAATCAGCAGCATAATTGGAAATTCTGTGTCCGTTTTTAAAGGTCTCTCCTGCCGACAGCTGTAAAAAAAAAAATGGAAAGGCAAATGCCCTATTACATTTTATGATATGGTCTTTAATATGATATAGAATGTGATTCTGTTGAATTAATATTAAATAATTGGTATAATAATTGTATGATACATATACAAATATATTCTTAAACTGACAAAAAATCATGCTGCTTTATTGCTTCTGAAATGTCAGAAGTTTAACATTCTGCTGAATAATTATTCAAAAATGTGTGATACAAAAATATAGATTTTTAAGGACACACACACATTTTCTACTATATATCATTATTATGAAAGTGAACTGCAGTTTAAAACCCAATTTGTGTGTTTCTCTAAAATAAATAAACAATATATATCAATTGTTTATTTCAGGAAAAAAATTGGGTTTAAACTGCATTTCATTTTCATAAATAAGCAAAAATGGCAAATCATTCATATTCAAGATGTAATGTACGCTATTTGTCAAAAGTGATAAAAGTAAAAGCAAAATGAAGAATTCTCTCTCAGGAACTACTCACGGCTTCACTCTGTCATGAAAAGAATATTAAACGTGTCATGATCATCTTGATCCTGCAAGTCTCTGAATTCAGGCTTTTTTGTATGATTGGGTGTAAAAATTCACCTGAGACTCTGGCGCTCTAATTAAAGAGGATCGGAAGCCGTTTCCTCTCCAGTGCTTCCTCTCACTGTCCCTTTGTTCCCTCCATTCTTGGCAGAGTTAATACTCTCTTCCTTTGTAATCTCCGTCTGTCACTCGTGAAACCTGACCAAAATGAAAGATGGAACAGAAAAATATTGTTGAGGGAATACGCCAGTTTGTCATGGTTGTGATCCAACATTGACTCATGATAAAACGAAAAGAGGACGTACTGAAGCGAATGATTCTGAGAACGCATGGGAATCAAAATTTGATCAACTTGAAAATAGAAATGAAAATAAAGTTTTAGTCAACATTTTGACAGTGACGATACGGGTTATAAATTAATTATCACTTATTATTGTTTTCTGAATAATCTGTCAGCTTGAACAGAGATATTATAAAAATCTTCAAAAACAAGACATTTTCCCTCTCTGACATTCTCAGCTTTTTTATGTAAATTAAGTGCAGGATTTTAACATAGCACTTTTTTGCTTGTGTTGATTTCAAAGGCAGCTGAGCTTATCTAAGCTTTTTATCACCAGATGCTGAATAGATTCAGTCAATAACAGCGAAGCTCCTAAATCCTCAGGAGTTTGTCCATGGCAGATTGAAGTCATCTTCAGAGGAGACAGTAAAACCAGAAAAACCCTGAATACTGATCGCTATCTTGACTAAAAGCTGCACTTTTATAGGGGGGCCAAACGACATGACCACTAAAAGTATTTGTACAGTTAGGCTGCACACAAAAACGAATGAATTTCATTGCATCGATAGGAAGATTTAATTTCAAGTGGCATCTGCAAACAAATAATTCTAGATTTGTTTTCTCTTCATGGGCTACGCATTTCTAAATCTTTTATTATTAAAGTTTGTTTAAATTGTAATTTTATTTTAATAAACTTTTTTTTCTTGAAAAGGCTTGTTTCATCCTTACAGTAAACACCTAATACAATGTTATATTCAGCTTAACTGTATGCATACATTTTGTGTTCACTGTATATTTATGCAAGTTTTTGTGGATGATGGGGTGATTAGCGTTTATGCATATCAATTTAAATGGACTGACAGAAAAGGACACAGTTAACGAGAAACTGTGCAGGGTTTTAATTACTGTAGCCGCTGACCTGGAACATTCTCAGGTCTTGCAAGACATCAGCTGATTTATTTTAAGGCCTCCCATTTTATTATAAAAAAAACATTAGCTAAAGGTTGTTCTGTGCAGCTAAGCCTAAGCTTCACCAAATGTCAATATGTTTAAGACTTAATTATTTCTTAATTTCTATTATATATATATATATATATATATATATATAATAGATATATGTCTCTGAAAACATTCTTGCTGTGTACAAAAATTTGAATTTGTGCAATTTTTTTTCTTGAGTAAATTTATCTTCTTTTCAAGATGTGCAGAATACTGATTTTGAAATAGTTTGCTATTTAATTAAGTCAATAAAATGTAAAACCTTAGGTAAAAGTCTGTAAATAAATCTGCATTAAATATTTATTTGGACTCATAAATCAATGCTCAGTTCTGGCACAGACTTACACACATCCAAACTTATTTCACCAAGTTATGAAATGTCAGTGCCAGAATCAAACCTGTACAGAATTAGAATCAGTGAAAAGAGAGAGAGAAAAAAAAAGTCGGTACTGTGGAATGACCTAATTTAGTTCTGGGAGTTAGAGACAAAATCGTATTATCTCTCTGTATTGTGTGATGTAGACTGCTTTTTTTTTTATTAAAATGCATTAATATTTTAAATCTTAAAAAGTCACAGAACTCCAGAGTTGAAACTGCCAATTGCACACTTGAGGGAATTAACTTTCTGCTTCCTACTTTTTCATTCTTAAAGCTGAAGTGTGTCATTTCTGTGCCACCACCAATCAAAACATGTACAAATAATAATTTAGTTTTAAACAGGCCCCTCCCACCAAGTCTGCCAGTGGCCAGACAAACTTATAGCCACGCCCCACACATGTTTGACTAGATGGACTGCAGTTGGAAAAACAGCAACAGCACCACACACACATAGCATCCCCCCCCCCAAAAAAAAAAAAACCTATTCAAAAATATAACTATTACACATTTCATTAACAGACACTTGGGTTAAGCTTTTGAAGGTGTTTCAAAAGTTTTTCACAGATTATCACACTTTTAATCCATCGCATTGAGTAAAAAAAAGGATACACTTGAATAATCTGTTTACTTTTAAATGTAGAAATCAAATTAGCATTTGTAGAGTTATTTAAAAGAGACTTTATTTATTTTTCAAATCAGATTAAACCAATGTATTTTGTAGTTTGTAATTAGTCAGTGATTGAGCTGGAGGCTAGGTTAGCAGGTTAATTATAACTGTGCATCGGTCACACGATCTCATTTCTTTAATCTAATCATCTCATATTTACCTGTGTTTTATTGAAAACATCTACAAGTTTGCAGCTAGTCTGTGGTCTCTGAAGCGTAGTCAGCTGTATTTTTGCTCTCACATACTTCAAATAGTCTTCAGATACGATCCACACCAGAAGATTCGGCTGATATCCACAGGCACCTTATCACCATGGGACACACTCATTCCTGGAGATCCCAGCGGTGGGACGCCACTCAAATCAACAGCTCTCCACCAAAGTCAGCTGTTCACGCAGCATTCACATACCTGAACACAAGCAGATGTTTGGCTAGTGTTAGGTAAGTCTTAATCATCCTCCTAATGCTGCTGCTTTAACTCACAATGAATGCATTATAGTTAAGTGCCAAAGGCCTGGCCGTCCCTGCGGAGCAGATGGGACGAGAGGGTTCACAGCTGGCCATGTTTACCAAGCATTTACTTTCCTAATGGGAGAAAGAAAAACAAAGACACTGACTTGGCAGGAAGTGGCACACAGCTCTGTCAAAGAGTTTTTGGCAGAAACAATGATGCAATGTAGGAGATGTTCAGTGCTTTTAAGAAGTAGGATGCAAAATGAATTCATCAAAATATTAATCTAGCTGGGGGTAAAATATTGAGAAATATTGATTTCAACTTATTTTGAACCCCTTAAATGAGTGGTATTTTTCATATAATCAATGCATACCCACTTATCTTGATGAATCAAAAAGCTTGTTTTTCTCTGTTTTCTTTTCTTCTAGTTTTGTTGTATATAAAAATAATAATAATAATAATGTATATTTTTTAAATAAGGTATTTTGATGGCCATTTGAAATTACTTTAAAGTCTTACAATTTTTAATAATGATAAACAGGGCATTGTGACTTATTTTCACTTTTTCCCCTCCCTAGGGGGTTCTTATATTTTGTGTATGTTTTATCTGAAAAATAACTAAATAAATAATCTAAAATGAATAAATCAATATTAATCAAGTTATTATTTGTATGCTAAATTATTATTATTATCATTAATAATAATACAAATCAAAAATAATCTTATAATAATAATAAAAAACAAATATATATAAATAATGGTGCAATATATAATCTAAAATAAATAAATATTTATCAGGTTCTTATTTGCATGTAGTATCTAATAATATAATCATAATAAAAGGCAAAACTCACGTTACAAAATAATTAATAAATAAATATGTTACAATAAATAATCTAAATGAAATAAATACAAATTAACTATTTATTTGTCTGTAAAAAATTATTATTATTATTAATATGCTTAAACGATGTTACAATAAAAATAAACAATCAAACAAACAAACAATACATTAATTCATTAATCAATCAAGCACAGTATTTTTCAGAAAGTATCAAAAGCAAATAAAAAAACAAACAAAAGTGGCACTGGCGATCATATTGAATCAAAGGGTCACATTAATTGAGCATGGAAAAATTAGCTTTCACCCCGAACAGTAAGTACATTTTATGAAAAAAAAAATATATATATATATATATTTTTTATTTTGGTTTGTTTGTTTGTTTTTGTCTTACCAATACCAATTGCCATCACCCATTCCGCACCTACAGTAAGTACCACTGCAGTCCAGCGTAACAGCAGGACGTGTGCCCAGCTTTCCTCTGCCCTCTACCTGCCACTGTATCCTGCTGGGTAGCACACATTAAACATTTATTGTGCCAATCCTGAGCAAGACTCCATTATTTATTTACAGGAATGGTTTCGTCCCAATCCCTTGATGGAATACAAATGAAACATGGCTATTTGTATTCCAGACTGCCTTCATTCCCATAGATAAAAAAACAAACTTGTATTTTTGTTATTTCTTCAAAAAGCAGTGCTGTTGTTTACAGCGGCTGGGGTTGTTTTGAGGTTGATTTAACCGTGTAATGAGTGTCGCAATTGTGTTAATGTATTCGTAGGGTGAAATCGTTTTAGTTCAATCTGATGTGTCATGAATATAAACCAAATATGATCAAAGAACAATCTGTTCGAACTCATAATGCGACAATCAATTCTCAACAAGAAATAATTTCAGGTATATTCAAGGTGACTGGAAATTTGGGATGCCAGGGCGCAGATGGAGACCAAGGTGGCAAACTTATGATTGCCGTCTGAAAAGTTGTTAGGCAGATCTAAAGGAATATTATCATTGACCTCTGAGGAGCCACACGGGTCAAATATTGAGTTTTCTAAATGTACTTATTTTTGTCAGAAAGACAAACATGCTTTTGCTCCGTGCGCTAGGATTTCCGCAGACATTTTTCTTGATTTTTAACTCAAGCATCTCGAAAAACACATAAAATCCAAAACTCTGCTTCGAGATATACCCATTAGCTGGGCAGAGGCGAAAATGATAGCCAAGGGGGAGAACGATGTTATTTCTACAGCGTTACGAACAGGAAACCAAACAAGAGACAGCCGATCATTCTTGTGTGGCTCTGTTGCCCACAAAACATATAGAGGCGCTAATTTAATTTCATGTTTCATTGGCCGCTGGTGCCACAGACAGGAAAGTTAGAATGGCATCCCAAAGGTTGATGTTTGACTTTGCCGACTAGAAGAATGTCCTGATTTCTGGAGTTTTACATCTTATCAGCTGTCTATGACAATGTGCAACAATTTACAACTGAAGATAACTTAATTCTGTGTGAAAAGACGATTGTTTAGAAAGTTCTCAAACATTTCAACATGAGTAGATATTTATATGTAAAGTGTGATTTATGATTAACATATTAACAGCATCTAGACATCCTAGCGCAGGGTTCCTCAAATCTTGCCCTGGAGGGCAATGCGCTGCAGAGTTTAGCTCCAACCCTGATCAAACAGCATATCTGTGGTTTTCTAATGATCCTGAAGACATTGATTGGCATGCTCAGGTGTGTTTGATTAGGGTTAAAGCTAAACTCTGCAGGAAAGTGGATCTCGTGGGCCAGATTTGAGGATCCCTGTCCTAGCCTAAACATAACTAACTTTAGAGAAGCACAAATGTTAAAAAAATATTTTAGGTTCATAAAATTATAAACATATATATATATCCTAAAAATAAGTGCTGGCAAATGATTAATCGCATCCAAATTACCATTTTTTTTTGTAAATATAATATATGTGTGTGTACTGTGTATATTTAGTATGTATTCAGTCATGGCCAAAAATAACGGCACCCTTGGTAAATATGATTAAAGAAGACTGTGAAAATTAATCTGCATTGTTAATCCTTTTTTTTTATTTAAAAAAAATCACAACAAATCTAACCTTTCATTGCATAATAAGAATTTTAAATTGGGCAAAATATAATTATGAAATCAATGTTTTTCTCTAATACACATTGGCCACAGTTAACAGCACCCTTTTATTCAATACTTTTTGAAACCTCCATTTGCCAGTTTAACAGCTCTAAATGTTCTCCTATAATGCCTGATGAGGTTAGAGAACACCTGACAAGAGATCAGAGACCATTCCTTCATCCAGAATCACTCCAGACCCTTTAGATTCACAGCTCCATGACGGTGCTTCTTCTCTTCAGTTCACCTCACTCATGTTCTACAGGGTTCAGGTCAGAGGACTGGAATGGCCATAGCAGAAGCTTGGTTTTGTGCTCAGTGACTCCATTTTTGTGTTGTTTTTGAGGTTTGTGTTTGGATTATTGTACGGTTGGAAGATCCAAACATGGCCCATTATAATATTTCTAACAGAGTCAGTCACTTATATTTTTTTATCTGTTGGTATTTGATAGAATCCATGATGCCATGTGTCTAAACAAGATGTCCAGGACCTCCAGCAGAAATATAGGCCCACAACATAAAAAATACAGCAGTATATTTAATTGTACACATGGGGTACTTTTTATCCCTGTGTTCACCAAACCCATCTTGAGTGTTTGCTGCTAAAAAGCTCATTTTTTTGTTTCATCTGACCATAGAAGCCAGTCCCATTTGAAGTTCCAGTCGTGTCTGATAACTGAATATGCTGGAGTTTGTTTTTTCTTGAAATTTCTCTTGCTGTTTGACTTTAAAAAAAAAAGTTTTTCTGACCCCGAGACTCAACTATTTTCTGCAATTCTCCAGCTGTGGTCCTTGGAGAGTCTTTAGCCACTCAAACTCTCCTCCTCACCGTGCATTAGGACGATATAGACACACATCATCTTCCAGGCAGTTTCGTAACATTTGATGTTGATTGGAAATTCTTAATTATTGCCCTGATTGTGGAATTTTCACTGCTCTAGCTCTTTTCTTAAAGCCACTTCACTAATTTGTGAAGCTCAATTATCTTTTGCTGCACATCAGAAATATATTCTTTGGTTTTTCTCATTGTGATGGATGATTAAGGGAATTCGGGCTTTGTTTTTCCTCCTATTTGTATTTCTGTGAAACAGGAAGCCATGGCTGGATAATTTTATGTTCATAATCACCCTGGAGTGCTCAAAATTGTGAATATGTATAGGAATATACTTCAGAGATATTTTACTCATAAGAATTTCTAGGGGTGCCAATAATTGTGTCCAACATGTATTTGAGAAAAACATTTATTTCATAACGATTGTAACGGAGCCGACGAGACATGAGGCGTGAGGATCCGTTTGCAAGCATTTATTTAGAAGCGTGGTCAAACACAGGCAGGGTCAAACATCAGTAGACAGACATGTCGAGGGCAAGACACAAGAGTATACCAAAAGCATGCATCGTCGTCGATTGGCGAACAATATCCAAAGGGGCTTGACAATAGGGGTAATCCATGTACACAAGCAATAATCCAAACCGGGGCAAACAGAGTTCAAAAGGCAAGACGAAGGGTAAATCAAAGGATATTTTTTCTTTTTTGGACCATTCTCTGTAAACCCTAGAGATGGTTGTGCGTGAAAATCCCAGTAGATCAGCAGTTTTTGAAATACTCAGACCAGCCCGTCTGGCACCAACAACCATTCCACGTTCAAAGTCACTTAAATCCCCTTTCTTCCCCATTCTGATGCTCGGTTTGAACTTCAGCGAGTCGTCTTCACCACATCTAGATGCCTAAATGCATTGAGTTGCTGCCATGTGATTGGCTTCAAGCAAGTGAACAGGTGTACCTAATAAAGTGGCCGGTGAGTGTATGTATGATATAAATATTACATTAAATGTCATAAATTAACTTTTTAAATAATACAAAAAATATATATTATTTAAATGTATAGTATTATTTAGATTATGTTTTTTTATATAACTATCATGTTTGCATTTATTATTTTGGATGCTGTCAACATGCCAACATTTCTAAATGTACAAACATATTTATGTAAATATCACATATGAATGCCTATGAATATTCATGAGCATTTAGAGGGTTATCATTAAAAAAACTAAGCAAAATTTTAACTGATTAACTTAAAATCTTGAAGCAAAAAAAACATCAAAGGTGCATGATTATATAAAGTAGAATATTAGGAAGTTTAAACTCTCATAAATAAAGGTACAAAAGCTGTCACTGTGGCGGTACCTTTTCAAAAGGTACACTTTTGTACCTATTATGTTCTATTATGTACACTTTAAGTACTAATATGTACCTTTAAGGTACCAAAATGGACCCTTTAGGTACAAACATGTACCTTTTGAAAAGGTACCGTCCCAGTGACAGCTTTTTTACCTTTTTTTTGCTAAGAGTGAAAATGCTGTAAAATTTGTATCTAAATGTGTTTACTGTAAATGTTTACTTCAAATAAAACTAATTTCACTTCTCTATATTGATGTATGAATATTGTTTCAAATAAAAGTTTAAATATATGATACTACAACTGCGACATAAGAATAAATATCCTTTATTATGGTATTACAATAGATTGTTCATCCTCAATAAACACAATTTTATTTTATTTAATGGACAAAGCGAATCAATAATAGAATGAAACCATAAGGACAGAGCTTATTAATATTACAGTCGGCCCACATTTAAGACGCTGAAATGTCACCTTATCTTCTTCATTAGCTTTTTTTCTTCAGCTTTCTTGCAGTCTCTCTCTCTCTAGAGTGATTGTTCTAATCTAGGCCATAATGAAATTCCCTGCAGAGAAATATTATGTGTAGGAGGGGAGGCTTGAATGAGGGGATATTTAAACAATTTATGAGAGCACGACTCAAGCAACTGCATCACCTTTTTCATAAAGCAAAACTGATAAAGACTCGGACATATAATAAAACCTCAGATCACAATTAAACCGACCGTTAAAGTGGACACTGTCTTTGTGTGTTTCTCTCAGCAGATGTTATTGACTGAGAGTGGGATTAGCTGCATTTTATTTCTCGAATATAATCTATTGCTGAGTTCTTGTTAAGCGTGGTCATCTGGAAATGTCAAGCAACATAAAAACGTTTCAGAAAACCTTGCAACAGTATGGACTGCAATCACATAACGGCTAAACCAGCCATGAAATGTTTTTGTCTGGACGTGGGTTCGATCGATCTGGCTGCTGTTGAGGTCAGTGTTCTACACATGCAGGTTAGAAACAACTTAAAGGTGATATTCAACACACACAACACATGCCTTGGGCTGCTTAACACAATAATACTAACAATATTATGCAGGAATAACATAAACAGGCCTACCTCTTGTATTGTATGCTTTTTGCACGATATAAAACTACAGTAGCTGAAATGTACTAACCCTCAGGCCATGTTTCTTCAAAAGAACATATTTGGAAGAAATTTAGCATTACATCACTTGCTCCCCAATGGATCCTCTGCAGTGAATGGGTGCCGTCAGAATGAGAGTCCAAACAGCTGATATGAACATCATAATAATCCACAAGTAACCCACATTTTCAGGGAGTCACAGGGTGTATCCGAAAACTTAGGCAGCTGACTTGCTTATGAGGCAATGACTTTGCAGGCAGCGTTTTTTGCACGAAGGCACCTCGCAAAACTGATTTCGGACAGGCTTCTGATGCAGCTTAAGGATTTAATGATCTAAAACAAAATAGAACGGGTTTTGGTGATATCTAAACAAATATTTAATTACTATAATACTAATTTATCACTAGAAATAACATCAAAAGTGCAAAAAGTTAATCAGAAATATACATTTACACACAAACTGACCACCAAACGCAACTTTCAGACGCCATCTTTATTTTTTCGCTCAACCGTCACGGAATGGAATGCACAGGATTGTGGGATATTAAAGGCAGCGAAGGATACATCTATGCTGCCTTAAAAAAATCGATCAGATGAAGGCATATCATAAGACATGAAGTGAAGCTAACTTTGGATTCGGGCGTGCATTGATGCCTTCCTACCTTGGAATGCTGTCTGCGAAGGCAGCATTTTTCAGTTTTTGGATGCAGCCACAGTCACCGTCAACCACGCTCACCAGATCCCAATCAACTGACCTGAGTACTAATCACCGGCACCTTTCACCACTCAGCCTGAGCACCATATCAACACACTCCTCCCGCACAGTCACTGTCTGGTATTGAACTTTCTATGTGCATTTACCTGACTCTCACCTCTTTCAGCTTACCTGCCCGTTGCTCCCATGATTACCTGCAGTACTCTTCTGCTCTAATGCTCCATCATCTCCTCATTCCCTCCATCTCTGCTTGACCTGGAAAGAAAGAAATGAATCATCATTCAGTTAAGACCCAGTAATCTGCCATATCAAGTGATACTCACCCGGACTCGTTGCCTTCCTCCTAATCCTCTGCATATCATTCAATAAACCTGCTGTGTTTTGATCTTACCTCTGTGTCCTCCTGTCTGTCTGCTGACACCCATGACTGCAGTCCATCAATTAATATCCTGTGAAGTGAAAAAGTGCATGTTTGCATCCATGATCTATCAATCCATCATTAAGGCTTTTTAACATCAGACCTTTGCTTCGGGCTGAAAATGTGTCCATAATGTTTCCTCCAGAGAAAAAAAAGTGTATCTGTTGAACTCACATCAAAATAACACTTCATCAACTCTCACATCAAAATTATAATTGTTTTGGATTGTAAACAGTTTGTTCTGTGCATATTTCTCTCCTCAAAACTTAAATGTTTTAATGATGCTTTTTCTTACAAACATGCAGCTTTTTGTTATATACAACATTATTTGATGGACTGGAGTCATGTGGATTACTTTATGAGGATTATTGTGATGTTTTTATCAGCTGTTTGGACTCTCATTCTGACGGCACCCATTCACTGCTGAGGACCCATTGGTGAGCAAGTGATGTAGAGTAATGCTTAATTTCTCCAAATCTGCTCGCATGAAGAAACAAACTCATCCACATCATGGATGGCCTGAGGGTGAGTATTTTCAGGAATTTTTATTTTTATTTGAACTTTAATGGTAAACTGAATGGCCAGGCATACTTTACAAACTATAGTTATAAATAAATACATTTAAATGTAAGATTTTATTTTATGTGGCAACATGATGCTGTCAAACTGTTGTTATAGACTTAATTTGTAACAAATACAAAGCTGTATGGAACATATAAATTCTAAATTGACCTTAAAGTCGTCTTTGTTGGGAGTAAAGTATGAAAAGCAATTTTGAATACTCATCTTTGTCCTGTTTGTGGAGGATTGATGATGCTGTTCTACTGCTTACATTCAGTATTCGTGCTCAGATGCTCAATGCTTCACATGAAAACCAAATTATCTGGCATAACATATACTGTAAAGTCACGGCTACAATGAGATATTTTGAGTAAAATCACAAGCGGTGTTGGAAAAGCTAATTAGCTGCTAAGCCAAATGCTGCTGCAAGATATTCATGATTTGATGGAGTAAACTTTAATCATGCTCCTCTCTTGAAAAACTAGTTAAACTAAAAGCTACTAATAAATAGCTAACTACATTAAAACTGTGTGCTCAAAACAAAATGACTGAAAAAAAAGCTTGTTATGGGAAAATAAACACTATTTTGAGCTGAGCTACTGGCCCTTTTCTGAAAAATATAGTTATTAGTAGCGGTGTCTCGCAACCTGTATTGAACAGTGGCCATATTTGCGGCACAAGTCTATCGAAGTGGCCATCCGTTCTAGGCTTCTCAATAGAGCGGCAAGCTTTCCTGACATTAATTGCGACACATTTTCAAAGTTGTGCATGTCTCCCTGAGAGAAGTGCATTAAATCCCCTTCGCAAGAGCACAGAAAGTGGTCAATTATCCACTACAGACAAATTTAACACAGGTAATTTAGTGTCACCCTCTTTTTCACGACTCTTATCTGCTATGACAGTTATGCCTAAGGCGAAAACAGACTTGAAAGCAGGAGCATTACGAGGGAAAGGAAAATTCTCTAAAAAGAGCTATTTTTTAAGGTGAAAAAGTTTGCTCTGTAGAGAATAAGCTTTCTAGTTTCCAAATATCTACCAGTCAAAAGTTTGGACATACCTGCTCTTTTTTCACTATTATCATTTTCTACATTTAAGAATAATAGTCATAAAGCCATCAAAACTACTGAATTATAGGAATCATGTAAACATATTAAATAAAAGCTCAGGGATGCTGATGTTCCTTCACTATCCATTTCAACCTTATTCAAAATATAAAATTAAATATAATAAACAATCACAATAAAATGTATCGAAATATGTTAAAACAATTATGATTAAAAAGAGATTAATCACACAAAGTATGAGAAATATAAAAAAAAATATTAGAAATCAAGTTTGTTCAAACTTTTTTTAATATCAGGGTTATTATAGTTAACTAAAACCATTAGAAAATACATTAATTTAAATAAAATGAATTTTAACTGAAATAAAATTAAATAAGAAAAAATATATATGTACGTTAGGTAGTGTAGCCCAATATTTTTCATTTTAATTTAGTTTAACTTGATGTACCAAAATAATTAAATCTGAAATAATAATAAAAAAAAATAATAAGACAACATTTCAGCTATTTTAAAATGTAAACACAAAAAAAACACTATAATAGTATCTCACTGACTGGATAATATAAACATTAACATCACAGTTTTCAGCAAAGCTGCTTTGTCATATAGACACAAAATGTCTGAAATTTTAAAATAAAATGTGAACCAAAAATATAAACACAAAAATGCATTAAAAAACAACTATAATAGCTCACTGACTGAATGATATAATCATTAACATCGAAATTTCAGTAAAGCTGTTTTTAAGAAATGTATATTGTGAGAAGTGCTATTCAAATAAAACTAACTTAGGTTGACGTGACCAAGTTCTTAAAATAATGTTCCAGTAACCTTATGAACATGCATGAGCTCAAAAGTCTCATCTCATGTGATCACATCCAAGCCTGTCTAATACTCTACAATGGAAACCAGTATCAATATGCAAAAGCTACACGGCCCAGAAAAGTTATTTTACAACCGACGAGACCATAAATCAAAAAATGACACACAATATCCAGATGGCCCACTGACTAGAAAAACAAACAGCAGAGTTAATGATCAATGTAAACAGGTTTCAGTTTGATAGGAAGATGTACCACACAAAGCATCCAGCAAAATCTAATCAAGTTAAAAGGGAATGACGCTCATTATAAACAGAGCATCTGAGCAATGTTTTATTCATAACACTCGAATGCTTTTCAATTCTATCATATCTTATCCATTTTGGACAGTATTAGGTTTCTCCTGGGGAGTTAGATATTTAAATTAGTGATGATCTGGCGTCTTTCTTCAAATGATGCTCCTGTTGAAATTGCACGTGTTTCACTTGCATGGTTTTAATGAAAAAAGCACCTGTTTTTTTCTGAAGGACTTGACACACTGTGTTTTTAACAGAAAGAACTAAAAAATGCATGAGCAATATTCATATTTAATGACGAAATTTAAACAGTAAACATTGTTCAGCTGGAGACAAGCATGTTTGGTAGACTCGAGGCAGCTTCTGGTTTGCACTGACCTCTTGAAGGGGATTGTATCATGAGGAATCAAACTTCCCTTCATCTTTAGATCACATACTGTGTACATTTCAGAGCTCAAAAATTCTGCTAAAAAACAAAACAACCACATGCATCAACACATGGCTCCACACCTTTACAAGTCAAAAACAGCAATGTGTTGTTCAGAAACATGACCTGTCAGCTGTGGTGCTCATGCAGGCCGCACAGGATCAGTTCCAACTGTGTCATTTTCCACTCCTGCTCCCTCTTATTTTTGCATCAGCTCTCTATTATGCAATCAATAAAAAAAATGGGGTTGGTAAGATTTTTTTATTTTGAGGGGGGGATAAGTCTCTTATGCTCACCAAGGCTGAAGTAGATCAAAAATACAGTAAAAACTATAAAATGTTATGCTAATTACTAATTATTAAATATTTTTTATTACAATATATATCGTGAAATGTAATTAATTTCTGTAATGCAAAGCTGAATTTCCAGCATCATTACTCCTGTCTTCAGTGTCACGTGATCCTTCAGAAATCATTCTAATGTGCTGATTTGCTGCTTAAGAAAAAAGAAAACCGCCCCCGTTTTTTTA
Source organism: Ptychobarbus kaznakovi (assembly GCA_027422405.1). Lineage (NCBI taxonomy): Eukaryota > Metazoa > Chordata > Actinopteri > Cypriniformes > Cyprinidae > Ptychobarbus > Ptychobarbus kaznakovi. The sequence goes on from CM049796.1 coordinate 37,309,722, forward strand.
ACAACTTCTCCTTAGTTAAAGAGAGAACACAACACAACATTATAGTATCTAATTATAATAATAATAATACACAATACTAAAAAGTCTGTCTTTAGTTTATAGATTTTGGTATTTTAAATGTCTTTCGGCAAACGTCCTACATCATACCATCCTTGCTTGTGTCCCTGTGGGGTGCGCAGCAGTGCGGTATAAAATCGGAGCTCCCTATAGCTATTTAGAGAAAGCCACCTGCTAGTTGAACGTATGTGATAATGTAGTAATCACTATCACAGGCCTGAGAGCTCCTGGGTCATTCGGCGGGGAGGGGAGAGTAATGCCGCGTCTGCGGTGGCTAGAGCCGAGCAGCAGACAGAACTGGGAGAGAGACACAATTAAGAAATGCAGTGGTGTGTGTCGTGCTCGGCGTCTGCAGCATACCAATGAAGACCTGCCCACCTCTCCCTGCTCAGGTATGTTGCCCACCCTGCCAGGATCTAATTAGACCCTCTCTTTGTAAATGCCAATGAGATTACAGGACAGGACAGCATGCCGTTTGCTGCGGGTTGCTGGAGGTCACAGCTAAGTCATTACCTACCCCTAGATTGAGCCCCGAATGACATCGGGAGAATGAAAATAGAGTCATTACCCATACTGCCTTTATTCAGAGAAACACACTGCACTTACCCTTCCTGGTTGTTATTCTGTTGTTGAAGCAGCATTGTTTACTAACTTACATTCAGTGCATCTTCTGTGCGTACACACACACACACACACACACACACACACACAACACAACAGTACATTTGTAAATTATATTAACAAACAGTATTATTTCAGCTGAAAGGCTATTTAAATTATACAAAATAAAGTTAATATTTTTTATCACCGTTATTTTAATTTTATAATAATAAAAAAATATCTAAAAGTCACATTACAATAGTGTTGATGTTATTATTACATATTAAATATAATAGTAAATGTGCTATATACATTTGCTATTTTAGCTACATTATTAAGAAATTATTACTTTACTAAATTTAACATTTACTATATAAAATTCTTAATTAACAACATAATTTGGATAATCTGAATAGGCTTTTAGATGAAAGAATAATGTTTCCTAAAGTAATAATTTACTTGTATAATAATGTCTTTATAATGCAGCTTAATAAAACGAGTATATATAATGTATTTACTATTATTTTATTATACAACACAACAACATAAATAATAATATATTCTGGATAATTTGAACAGGCTTTCAGCTGAAAGAATACTTTTTTCTGAAAGTTAGAAAATTAATTTCTTAAGGTGTATTAATAAAATATTGAGTGTATACAGTATATATATATTTAACTAGTTTTTTTAATAATATATTTTGGATATTTTTTTCATAATAATGTAGCTTAGCATAATGACTATATATCCAGTATAATATATGTATATATATTCTGTGTGTGTATGATTTTTATTACATAATACAGCAAACAGCAATGATAACGATAATAATACACTTTAGATCATTTGAAAAGGCTTTCATCTGAAAAAAACTAAGTTTCTTAATATATCTTATTATGTTGTAGCTAAATAAAATGAGTATATATATAGACACATTTAAATGATACTGCTTGCCGCTATAGGATGCTCAGGGTTGTGATATATCTGCTGAATTGCAGGCCAGCGCTGCATGTTGCACTTAATAACACCCTTTAGCCATGATTATATTCAAAGCATTGCTATATTCATAAAACATACAAACATTTATGGAAATGAAATAATATTGTTGATTATCAAACTCCTGTCTAACAGACTGAAGATGAAACCGCAGTTATTCCACAATGGCAGAATTCCCTTTAAGCTATCAGTGTCAGTATGTAATTGCAGACTTCTGTTGGCTCCTGGATTTGAACATGGACCGACATGAGTTAGTCTTTGTAGCTTCGCTCCAAACCAAAGGTTGTGTGAATTCATTTGAACAGAGATGACGGAACTCATTATACGAAAGATTGTGAGGAGAATCTGATGAAATCTGGCTCAAAGGCTCAGATTTTCTTTTTTAAAACACGTTTCTTCACCGAAACCCCTATGTCAGCCTAAATTGGATAAGATGGGGGGGGGGGGGGCCAAACAACACTTATCTGACAGTATTTTACATTTAATTTGGTGTTTGTCTCTTTATACTGTTTCAGAGCTCTGAATATGACTGTCCTTCTCAACAGTTCTGTTCAGCAAATAACAGTTTGTCAGTGCAGATTTTTTCGTAAACTCTTTTATTCTTTTCTTTTATGTATTTACATATGTATATACATAAATATACCCAACTGTTCAAAAGTTTAGAATCGGTAAGATTTTTTTTTTAATAAGTCTATCATGCTCACCAAGGCTACCTTAATTTGATCAAGAACACAGTGAAAACAGTGATATTGTGAAATCATATTACAACTACATCACGGTTTACTATTTTAATAAACCTTAAAATATAATTTAATCATATGGTGGCAAAGCTGAATTTTCAGCATCTGATTTATCAAAGAGTTGTGCTACTTAATTTTATTTTGTTTTATCTTTATCATTAAATTTCATTTCATTTCATTACTGTGACTTTTTTTCCCCTGGATTCTTTGATGAATAAAAAGTTAAAAGAACAGCATTCATTCAAAATAAAAAACATTGTAACGATACAAGAGTCTGTTATTATTTTTAAAAAGAATTTAACCTTGCTGAATAAAAAAATAAATAAAAGAAAAAACACACCACAAACTTTTGAATGGTTACTGTATTGTTACAAAATATTTATATTGGGAATAAATATCAATATTTTTTTATTATTGAAAAAAGTTATTTTAAATTGTAATAATATTTCATAATATTACTGTATTTTTTATCAAATAAATGCAGGCTTGATAAGCATATGTATGAGGTGTCTTTCAAATACACTAAAATCGTACTTCTCCCAAACTTTTAAATGGTAGTGTATATATAAAACGTATATATATATATATATATATATATATATATATATACATACATACATACAGGTGCATCTCAATAAATTAGAATGTCGTGGAAAAGTTCATTTATTTCAGTAATTCAACTCAAATTATGAAACTCGAGTAAATTAAATAAATTCAATGCACACAGACTGAAGTAGTTTAAGTCTTTGGTTCTTTTAATTGTGATGATTTTGGCTCACATTTAACAAAAACCCACCAATTCACTATCTCAACAAATTAGAATACTTCATAAGACCAATACAACATTTTTTTTTAGTGAATTATTGGCCTTCTGGAAAGTGTTAATTTACTGTATATGTACTCAATACTTGGTAGGGGCTCATTTTGCTTTAATTACTGCCTCAATTCGGCGTGGCATGGAGGTGATCAGTTTGTGGCACTGCTGAGGTGGTATGGAAGCCCAGGTTTCTTTGACAGTGGCCTTCAGCTCATCTGCATTTTTTGGTCTCTTGTTTCTCATTTTCCTCTTGACAATACCTCATAGATTCTCTATTGGGGTTCAGGTCTGGTGAGTTTGCTGGCCAGTTCAAGCACACCAACACCATGGTCATTTAACCAACTTTTGGTGCTTTTGGCAGTGTGGGCAGGTGCCAAATCCTGCTGGAAAATTAAATCAGCATCTTTAAAAAGCTGGTCAGCAGAAGGAAGCATGAAGTGCTTTCATTTGGAAACTTAACACTGGACTTCAAGCAACTTGTGCTATGAGCATCTCCACTCTTCTTCCAGACTCTAGGACCTTGGTTTCCAAATGAAATACAAAACTTGCTCTCATCTGAAAAGAGGACTTTGGACCACTGGGCAACAGTCCAGTTCTTCTTCTCCTTAGCCCAGGTAAGACGCCTCTGATGACAACTGTAGCCAAATTCCTTGACACGTCTGTGTGTGGTGGCTCTTGATGCCTTGACCCCAGCCTCAGTCCATTCCTTGTGAAGTTCACCCAAATTCTTGAATCGATTTTGCTTGACAATCCTCATAAGGCTGCGGTTCTCTCGGTTGGTTGTGCATCTTTTTCTTCCACACTTTTTCCTTCCACTCAACTTTCTGTTAACATGCTTGGATACAGCACTCTGTGAACAGCCAGCTTCTTTGGCAATGAATGTTTGTGGCTTACCCTCCTTGTGAAGGGTGTCAATGATTGTCTTCTGGACAACTGTCAGATCAGCAGTCTTCCCCATGATTGTGTAGCCTAGTGAACCAAACTGAGAGACCATTTTGAAGGCTCAGGAAACCTTTGCAGGTGTTTTGAGTTGATTAGCTGATTGGCATGTCACCATATTCTAATTTGTTGAGATAGTGAATTGGTGGGTTTTTGTTAAATGTGAGCCAAAATCATCACAATTAAAAGAACCAAAGACTTAAACTACTTCAGTCTGTGTGCATTGAATTTATTTAATACACGAGTTTCACAGTTTGAGTTGAATTACTGAAATAAATTAACTTTTCCATGACATTCTAATTTATTGAGATGCACCTGTATGTATGTGAAGAATAGGTTATTTGCAAAAACAGATAACATTTTCAAAAACCATGTTTTTTTGTTATGATTTACTGTGTTAGTTAGCTGTATTTTTAGTTATTTTTTACCTAATCAAAATAACCCAGCAGCAGTTTGATTGAGATTACTTGGAATGCACAATGAAAAAACATGGTTTTTGAAAATTGTTAAAAACACAGTGATCGGCCTTTACAAATGAACTCTTCAAATATTTACTCATACGTATGTATCACTTTGGAACTAATAACCATAAAAACACATGATTACTGATTTGCACAATCTAATAAATCTAATAAATATATTATCAAAGGTAAACTTTATATGCAATGCAATCTTATAAGATCAAGTGTTTAATTACGAGTTTCATTAGTAGACCAGTTATACAGCAGAGTACTTCTGTAAGTTAGTTTTTCTGTTAGTTTACAGTAGAGCGATTTGTAAACAAACCCACAATTGCTCACCGCACAGACCAAAGTATGAGCTCATCACGCCATTAGGATTATGCAACAATCAATCACTCTTCAAGTGCATTTTTATGCAGGAAATACATATCTATATAGTTTATACCAGGGAGCGCAGGTGGAGCTAGCAAATGTTCTGCAGGTGTGCATGCCTTGTTTTGTTTCATGGACTAAATATTTCAGTATCACCCTTAAGATAAGCTAATATAAAATATACTGTAAATAACAGAAAAGACAAAAAAATAGAGGCCTAATATAAGTAGCTATTACTGATGTCAATGCCGTTACACTGTCCACCCTCGATTGTCAGAGTCTCCAGGGCATCCTGTTTGAAGTAGTGAGGAACGAGGTGAGACTTCCTGTCGTTACGCTGCCTCCCGTTCCTAGAGATATCTGCATCTTCTTCATCCTCTTCCTCACTGGAAGTGTTACCGTTCACCTCCGTGTCCAGTTCGTTGGCACCAAACGGGTTGCTGCAGGATGAGTATTCGATCTGCTCCATGCAGGGCGGCTCGTCGTCTTCGAAACAACTGTGGAAACAAAAACAATGCCGTTATCATCAAACAAGCTGAAAAAAAAAAACTATTAAAAACATTTTGTTCATTTTAAGTTATTATTAATATGAATATTACAACTGAAATACAAATATTAAATAATTGATATATTTAAATAAAATAAATATTAGATAAAAAACAATTTGAAATAAAAAAACTGAAATGAAAAACAAAAACAAAAAACTAATCAAAATTTTAGACATAAAAAACTAATTAAAAACACAAAAGTATTCAAAATTAACCACAAGTAAAATGTAAACAAAAGTATAAAAATAAACAAAAACTAAAATAACAAAAATGGAAAAATAAAAAAAACACAAAAGCACAGCAAAAGTTGTAAAAAAATATTTTTACTATATATATATATATAAAATACTACACAAAATTACTAAACAAACTAAAATAAAAAATAAGACGTTAATTCAAAATATTAATCAGAACAATTGTATATAAAGTATATAAACAGTAATACAATACTGCAGCAATGCATTTGGGGGAAATCAATGAAGTGCTCTGTAAGTCATCACTTCATCACTGTGCAGTGAAATTAATTTGAACGGAAACACATCGCTCTGTCTCCGCTGCTGGATCCTCTGAAGGACGCGGTGACCTTGAGTTTGCTGAGCGTTTTGATTGACAGTAAACATAAAGCCCAGTCACATTAATCAGATCAAAACCACAGGAATCCATGGAGAACGTGGATGTGACGAGCAATCCGACTCACTCGTCCTCGCCACCAGTGTGTGTGAGTCTGTTGATCATTTTCTCTGCCTTGGGTGGAAATTAAAGGGAAAAATAACATCTGGTGTGCCACAATGTGAAGAACAACATTGTATTTTTCCCTCTTCATTACATAGGAAAGATGAGATGACTCTCTGGGTGAAAGACAGAGCGTGTGGGAGCGGTCTCATGAGACGCAGGAGACACGTCCCTTTCACAAACAAATCACGTCCTCTTGACTCGCGAAATGAACCAATTTGTTATGCAGTTGTCAGTGCGGCAACAGGTGCGAGTTACTCGTCTATTCTTCTGGCTGTTGGGTGTCCAAATTCAGTGCAGGACACATAACAAGCAGGGATATTAGTGTCTGTTTTGTGGTCGGAGCACCTGTCATTTGTAAGAGGAGATGATTTGCATATATAGACCTCGTCTCATTGAATGTTTTTGACTGTGCTGAAAATCAAGGAATACAGAGAAAATGTTTTTCCTCAAAAACTAAAAAAAACAATGAAAGAAAAGTTTTTCCTCAAACCAAAAAACTAAACAGTCTAAAAAAGAACAAAGAAAATACAAAGGAAAAAAAACAGAAAAATAATAAATATAAAAATATACCAATATAAACAAAATAGAAATGTTTCTAAATTAAATAAAACAAAATAAATAAAGACAACAGAATAAATAATCACAAATAAAAACTTAAATAAATATATAAAAAAGGTCTGTTCAAGTAATCTTGCCAGGCACAGCTAATCAATACGTTTTTAACCAAATTTGACTAGCTTAAAAAAAATCCTTTCCTCAAACAGGACTGGGAAAGCATCTTTTGGCCACATTTAGATTTTATTTTACCTATATAATACAAGTCTAAAAGACGACATAAAAAGCCTTGATGGCCTTTCTTTTGAATTTTACAATGACTGTATTTGTTTATTTTTTGAATAATCAGTTTCATTTAAAATGTATACTGCAGCAGTGAAACACAGATGTGTGCATTGAGCCTGACATTCATTTCGCACTTGGCAGAAAAACACAAAATCAGAGCCAAACTTTGAATATGTTTGGACAAAATGGCTAAAAAATTAAATAAAATAAATATTAAAATTATAAACAGATGATTTCATTCTATAATGATTATAGTCTAGTTATTAATAATTTGTGATGTTAAAAATATATTTGCATTATGACACCACAGAAAGGACAAAATCATTATCGACTTCCATAGAGTTACTGCTCAGACGTGTGTCAATAACGTTTTAATGTCACAATAGAATGATCTCGTAATGATCGTTTTGAGGAAACGGGGCACCTTCATCTGTGTAAACAACACCACCACGACCTACTGTATACTGCTTGTAGCTGCTCAACAGTGATGCAGGTTCCTGACTTGATGAGCTTGATTTTCTGAAAGCAAAGACTCAGTGTACTTGCTGCTTTCAATTACTTTAAGTGGCCGCTGAGAGCGAGAGCTGTTCATTTCTGTGCTGCTTGGCCAGAGGGAGTCCATGCATCTTTGTGCCAGTCAGCAGGTTGGCTTTTCAGCACTTAGTCATAAAAACACAACATTGTAAATCTCAAAAGATCAAAAGATGACAGACGAGACAGAATGTGAGATATATGAGAGACTGGGGCTAGTTGTCACACTATTTACTCCATGTTTGTAGGGAAGATGAATTCAGTTTTCATAAAGGCATACCTTAAAAGGGTAGTTACCCAAAACATGTAAATTCTGTCATCATTTACACACCCACAGATATTTTGAAGAATGTTGGTAACCAGCCAAACAGTTGAAGATAGCCATTGATTTCCATAGTATTTTATTTTTCATTGAATGGAAGTCAATGGCTATCGTCAATTGATTGGTTACTAACATTCTTCAAAATATCTTATTTTGTGTTTAACAGAAGAAAGAAAGTCATACAGGTTTGGAACAACTTGAGGATAAGGAAATTATGACAATTTTCATCTATTTAATGTGCCCATTAGAAAATGGACTGTTGACTTCCATCAAACACAATTTCCTTGGGGAAAAAAAAAAAACCTCTCTGTAAAAATATATCAAGACATAATATGCTTGCATATATGCATTTCATTTACGAAACAGCTAGTACAGAAGTTATTCTATTAATCACAGAGATTTTGAATTTGATCTTCCCACCCCCATTCGGAATGTATTTATTTATGAAAACTTTCTCCCTACTTGACTTACATAAAAAAAAAAAAAAAAAAAAAAAATTTTTTTTTTATCTTCATCTTTCTCTTTATCTTTCTCTCCTTTTTATCTTGTATTATTTGAACAATGCCTGAGACTTTTTAGGAGCACTTCCTCTGTTTGTTTGCCTCTTTTGCTTTAGTATTCCCCAATTGTAAGTCGCTTTGATAAAAGCGTTGCAAAATGACTAAATGTAAAGTATAAAAATATATATATATTATTATTAATGCATTTCATTTAACACCAGTGCAAGTATTATGTATATTCTATTAATATTTTGAATTGGCTTTTATTTATTTATTTTCTCCCTTTTTACATTTTAATTATTATTATATATATTTTTTTTTTTCAGTTATTTAGTTTTTTTTAAACTCAACTATGATATTTCTGGTTTTGTTTCAACTTTTTATTACATTTCAAGGGAAAAAATATATAATTAGTTAACATTTAAAACATTTACGTGACAACATGCCCCAATAGCAGTCACTATATGGGGTAAATTGTCCCAATGGGAACCTGCCATTGAAGTAAACATGAACTGGCATTAACAAACTATTTGAATCTATAATGTGCCATTTCTCAATAAAACTTTTATTTATTTTTTATTTTTTTGGATAAAGTGCTGGATGGCAAAAAGTTGGCGTTACATACCAGAATTTAGTTAAAACCGTCATTGCGTGTATAAGAATTAGCCTACCTGTTTGCTCGCGCATGAGCAGATACGTTTGCACTCTGGAGACGCGTTCAGTCTGTGCCTTAAAATCCCGCCGTTTAAATAGCGAATCCGCCCTGGCACGAGCGCAACTCGTTCTTAAAGGGAATGGGAGATGAGACTGATTGGTTTATTGCACGTTCCACCCAAAAACACAGATTACTCATTAAGAGAATAGGGACAACCCGTTTAGACCATGCACCCCGGCGTTTTCCCGTCGATAAACTCGGCAAAAGTGGATTCGGACAAGCACTGAGTGCACTTGCGCCGTGCGCTTTAGACCATACGCTTGGATCGTTAAAATAGGGTCCGATGTTCCTGAACGTCAAATTGCAAAAGCTTTGCAAATCTCATCATCTACAGTGCATAGCATCATCCAAAGATTCAGAGAAACTGGAGAAATCTCTGTGCGTAAGAAAAACGTCCCAACATTTCAGGAATTCATTCTGTATGTATTATGTTCCTGTGACAAGCAGTAAATTGTATATTATACATACTATAAAATATTAATGACAATTATGCTACCAAAAAATGTATGATGCACACCGTGCTGCGTTGTGACCACACTCCTTCGCTAATGGACCACATGCAAGGGGATAGGGATGATCACTTCCATTTGGAATTTACCCATGAACCGTTCGGTACACGAAACATGTACCATTACACTCCTAATATATATACCCTAATATATATATATAGGGCTGGGAAGGTTACTTTTAAAATGTATTTTACTACAGATTACAAAATACATGCTTTAAAAATCAATCAGTAATGTATTTCGTTAGATTACTCCGGTTTAGTAACGTAATCTAAATACTTTAGAATACTTTGAAATACTTAAGCGATGTAACAAGGGAACATATACTTCAATATGATACCAATCAATATAAATTCAATTTGATTACAATGAATGGGATTCCGTGCTGTTTCATGCTGCTCTCCAAGCTTCAAAACGAATCCAAACACACCAAATATATCATAAAAATATCCAAAACAACTGGCACAGTTCTCCAAGTTATACAATCGATTTGTTTAATGAATGGACCAAACTTTAAGTGATTACTTCATAATCCTCTCTATGGAGAAGCGATCGGCACAAAATAATAGCTGAGTCAAAATTGACAGGGCTTGTTTGTCAAAGCAACTACGGTCGCACTCGCAAGTAATGTCCTTGTAGTTCAATTTGACAAACACAGTTCGCCAATGATGCCTTGGGGAAACATGCCCCAGATCTATCCAGTTTAATGTGAACCATTCACACTGGTTTCGTTAAACAAAATAAATTATTCATTTAAAAGATTGACTCAAAAGATTCATCTGTTCACGGATCGAATCATGAACTCGCATTAACGCGCCAAAGATGATCTGTTCTTGAACATTACAGATGAACTTGAAGTCTTTATTCATTGGAAAAGCACACAAAGCTATCGTTTGACTTTATAAACTTTTATTTCATGCATGATTCGCATGGATCTGTTAATTGAATGTAAAGTTTGAATTCTAGGAGAAGTTTGAGTCATTTTTCAATTCAATTCTTAGAAACATTAAACGTAATGATAACCATTCAACACTCAAAATATGAGAACATAGAAAAACCAGTTACTGGATCAAATATTTGAAATATCAAGAATAACTTCCCTCAAGCTGCTTTTTCAGATTAGACGTTGTATCCTTTGATGCTGAGAGAAGTTTTGTTGCAGGTAGGCATTGCACTGCACTGATGTTACGTCCTTTTTCAGATTCATATAATAGTCTTTGTATTTCCAAGAGAGAAAGAAAATGTTTTGTTGTATTTATTTAGAAATACTTTTGATAATAGTTGGGTAAATGTATACTGGGATTGAAGAGATGTGGCTTGGTAAACATTATATTGCCAGTATAAAGACTGATAATGGCTGAATAAAAACAAAATAATAATTATAAAAGAATAATAAGGTGTCTTATAATTATCTCTCATACCTGCGGAAGTGTGAAAGGTTATGTTTCCTTAATAAACTAATTTGTCATGCATTTCTTTATTTCAACACATTTACAGGTAAATCCTAGTATTTAAAACGTGTGATTAATCATGATTAATCAGTCATGACTGTGATTAACGCGATTACATTTTTTTAATCGATTGACAGCACTATATATATATATATATATATATATATTTATCTTTGTATATATTAAAAACATGCTAATATTATATAATGTAATATATGTAAAAGTCTTAAATTAAAATAGTAGTTAAATAAAAAAAAAGTGCACAAAACTTTAACATTATAAATTATAAAGTGTTTTTAGAATGATAAAACATTATAAGTCTACAATATGTTATATGATATACGGTGACCAATACAGTGTGAAGCAGTTTAACAGCTATATTGAACCATTTAAGCTCTGATTTAACATCCAACCCACTATTGGAGCACTAACCTTTGACCCCTAACCATGATTCTTTATGACCGTTGGTTTATATGTCACTATGTTTAATATATATGACGCCATAAATTCAACATGGCTGACAGAAGTGTCGACGAGCCAAATACGTCTGCAACAGTTTAATCTTCTATTGCAAAAGACAGCGGCATAGCTCTCACAAAATACATTATCAACAGCAAAAATAGGATTAATAGTTTAAAATTCCTTTCTTGGGAAATAAAAAGCTTACGATATAAAATGGTTTCCCACCGTTTGACTTATCAAGTGTTGATGTAAAGATAAAAATATCCTGCCCTAATTTTCTTTCCCTGTAGGTGTGTGTTTAGCAGAAATAACATCCGTCTTATGTTTCGCTATAGGTTTGATGCTTCAGAGGCTTAAATATCTGAAACTGAACTCACAATGCTGGGAGTCGTCTCTTAGACACGAGAAGCAGCTCGACAAATCTGCTATTTTGGTTTAATGATCTACAGAAGTCTCTGTTGGCTCGGCTAAATTGGTACACGTGCTCATGATACACTAGCGCGTTCTCCATTTGTCATCTCGCCAGCGCCAGCAGAAAGAGTTTGAATTCCACTTTGGGTAGTTGCTAAGTAAATATCTCATTCATTCAAGTATTATGCAAATATTTACAAGGCTTCTGCCACATCTCGATAAATATGAGAACAGACATGTGGCAAAGACTTTTTTTCCCTTTTGTACACAAAACAAAGCGATACAGAAACTGACCCTGCAATCTACATACACATTGTCAATGCAGACATTTGATGGCATTATTATTCCGACAGGCATTGAATGGCTGCTGAGAGGAGGATTTCCAAACAAGCAAATATTTTCTAACGATTAGTTTGTGTTGTGTGCTGTACTCTGCAAAAAGCAGTATTATGCTTATTATCATTACCTCGACTAACCTCACGAGTGCCTTAGCATTTATGCTGTTTTCAGCATGTTATGTGTTTACTATTCAAAGCCAGTGGCAGATCTTGTCAAGGGTGATCAATAGACCACAAGACTTAGACATCATTAGGAAAGCATATTTACTTTTGCCTTTAACAGGGTAAAAAAAAAAAAAAAAAAAAACATTGGGGACAAATATTTTTTTTTTTTTTTTAAATAAATAATAAGAATACAAACAAATTCAAAAAAGTAAAATACATTTAAATAAACAATGCATGGATACATATTTTTATGTTTCTGTAAAAGTCTTATTAAGGCTGCATTTATTTGGTCATAAATACAGTAAATACTGTAATACAGTGAGATATTACAGATCCTGTATCTTTTTGAAATATTTTCTTTCAAGATTCGTTTATGAAGTTCATCATAACAACATTTGAAAATAATATTTAACAAAGTCATATATATAATTTGTAATTTTTTTAGCTTAAGTTTTGTGCACATGCAAGTGTGACATGTTCAGCCAGGTTTTAGATTCCTTGTCAGTCCTAAAATGAGGTTTTTGCAATTCAACCACAAATATTTTATTTACAGAAGTAATTTGCTCATTTAGTCTCCCATGGCTTGTCTATTGTGTTTGTACAATAGCGGTAAAACCTTTTGTCAGTTTTGTAATTATAGATGCAGTCTCAATCGGATTATCAATGTCATCCAATCGACAAATTCCCACGCAGTCAGAATCAGCAATCAAACACAATGGAAGTGTGAGAGACGAGGGCCAATCTCCTTCCTCCATCACCTCCTGACCAAAAACAACCCACGGGTCATTAGAATTCTCCCCTCGCGGATTTGATAAAGGGTCTTAGCGGCTTGAATTTTAAAAGCCTAATTTATCAGTGAGGGGGGAAAAAAAACGGTTTGGTTGGAGCTGGAAATGATGTTTTCCACATTTCTGCTCTATTCAAATCAAAAAGCAAAAGCAATGAAACAAACCGGCCAGCTCATTCATACACGAAGCTCAAGATGCATTCAAATCACTATATTCATGCACAGAGCTTTGTGCCATCAAGTTGATTTGACCAATTTCGCTTTCAGCAAGTTCAGCGTGTGTACTCCAACCAAACTTTGATGCCACATCAAAAGTTTCTTAACACTACCCGTGCTTTCACAAGGAAGTTCTATTATAAAATACAGCTACAATAATACAACTATTTATTTAGAAAATTAATACAAGTTCGTAGTTACTGTAGAAGCCTCACTATATAAATGTAAATCCTATTATACTGAATATATAAATGTAAATACAAATAGAGTAAACATATTACATATGTAGATATTTTAATTTAAAACTAACTTTATCATAATAATAATGTGCATTAAGTCACTAAATTAAACTTCAGAGTCATCTTTCTACTATAATGCAGTTATAAGAAGCATAAGGAGGCCGTAAGATGTTTCATTTTAATGATATTACTCATATTTTAGCTATTTGGAATGCTGAACCATGATTTAATTACTCTTAAGAAAGGAGTTAAGTATATCTGGAGAGAGGTCTGCTGCACAACCACATGTTATTGCTTCTCAAATCCCCTGGTGAAGACCTGATCCAAGAAAATAAATATATACAGTAAAATATCAAAAACTACTTACAATGGATTACAGTTTCAAATCCATGAACTGCTTATGAGATGGCAGTAAGTACACATAAGACTGCAAATAGCACTTAAAATGTGCTTTTCACTCAAATGTCATGATTTTTACAGATTTACAACACAAACAAACTACTTATTTAAATGTACTATACTAATAAATAATATACTTTGTGTAATATTGTAATATATTTACTATAATAATCCATATATTAAATTATATTAATACTTTATATACATTTATTTATAATGATTTAAACGTTTTAATATAAAGATTTGAATTGTTGTTGTTGTTGCTGCCGTTGTTATTTTTATAATCAATTAAAAAAGCCATAATGGTCAATATTTAAACCTGAAAATAATTATTTAAATTTAATATATGTATAAATAAATATACTACAATACATTTATTATAATAAAATGTACAGATTTTACATTGAAGCTTTAATAATATTTATAATACATTTTATACTGTATTTATATTTTTTATTATTATAATTAGTTATAAAAATATTAGAACTCTTAGGATTTAAAAAAAACTATATAAAATATATATAAATATAAAAAATATATATATATATATATATATATATATACTCATACATACACAGGCCCTCGGGAGCACTGGGAGAATGGCTGATTTGGGCCACTGACCTGTGTATGTGTTTTTTTTATTATTATTATTATTAATAATATTTTATATTTTTGCCTTTCCAATGTACCAAAGTGATCATTTACGATTTTGTCATTCGATAATAAATTATAAAACGGTTAGTCTTGACCAGCAGTGCTGCACTATACAAATCGGCTCACGTCTGTTCCGCGCTTGCATCAAAAGGTTTCGAACAGAACCGATGTTTGGGACTCGAGAAAGCAGCCAGAAGATGCAGTGAAATGTAGCAAAATGACTAATCCGTTCAGGGCTTCAAGTGCAGGTCAGCTTCTTCTGTAAATACACTACTGTAGTTGAGTATTAAACTACAAGCACCTGTTAGGCTGTCAGTAGCACCCCATTATCATCATCAGTCAGAATACTGTGCTAAAGGACATCACTATCGATTGAAAAGTTACATTAATACATTTAGCAAACAGATATTCACATGGATTTATTGTATAGGTAGTAACAGCTAAACAGCAACACAAAAATATGAGTCACAGCCTAATAATGAAATAGTGTTCAGCATTAGGATTTTTCAATAAAGGTATTGTATTAATTTTGATATTTAGTCACATTAGAAAATTTGTTTTAATATACAGTGTTTGTATGAAATATAGGCTTGTTAAATATTCAGCATTTAAGTCATTTTAAGATAAATAACAACATTATGT
Organism: Ptychobarbus kaznakovi; assembly: GCA_027422405.1. Classification (NCBI taxonomy): domain Eukaryota; kingdom Metazoa; phylum Chordata; class Actinopteri; order Cypriniformes; family Cyprinidae; genus Ptychobarbus; species Ptychobarbus kaznakovi. The sequence goes on from CM049796.1 coordinate 37,325,168, forward strand.
GCAATCAAATTGCAACGAGGTGGTTGTTTTGCAACAAGATGGACACAGTTCTGTTAATAACAGTAGACCTGCTGGTGAAGAAGTGACAGGTACAAGAAAAAATGGAGAGACTGCGATATTGGAGAAAATAAAGAAAAGGAAAGGGGAAGTGAAGGTACAGTTCAAGAGAGAACCTTGAATTATTTTCCACAGCCCTAGACTAAATATTTAGACATATTTATGTGATTGCCATACAAATAATAGCCAATAATAGGACAATATTTGGCCGAGATACAACTATTTGAAAATCTGGAATCTGAGGGTGCAAAAATATCTAAATATTGAGAAATCGCCTTTAAAGTTGTCTAAATTAAGTTCTTGGCTATGCATATTACTGCTCAAAAAATACGTTTTGATATATGTACGGTAGGAAATTTACTAAATATCTTCATGGAACATATGATGATTTTTGGCATAGAATAAAAATGTATAATTTTGACCTACAATGTTTTTTTTGGCTATGCAAATATACCCCAGCAACTTAAAGGATTAGTTCACTTTCAAATTAAAATTTCTGATAATTTACTCACCCCCATGTCATCCAAGATGTTTATGCATTTCTTTCTTCAGTCGAAAATAAATTAAGGTTTTTGATTTAAATATTCCAGGATTTGTATCCATATAGTGTACTTCAATGGACTCCAAATGGTTGAAGGTCAAAATTACAGTTTCAGTGCAGCTTCAAAGAGCTATAAACAATACCAGATGAAGAATAAGGGTCTTATCTAGCGAAACGGTCAGTCATTTAAAAAATGTATATGCTTTATAAACACAAATGCTCGCCTGTTCTGTTCTGTGATGCGCGTTCGTGACTTCACGATATTCACGCATATATTATACATATGTGTATGTGTGTGTGTGTGTGTGTGTGTGTTGTGTGTGTGTGTGTGTGTGTGTGTGTTTATACGATATATATATATATATATATATATGATCTATGGTGAAACAGGGCCTGTGGTCAAACAAAATCAACAGGCATTTTAAGACCTAAATAGCAGACATTAACTTCAAGAAAATGCACCATACATTTTCTACCTTTAACAAAATGGCTGGCTCTTCAAAAAGCTCAGAAAATAAAGAAAGAAATGACTGAGTAAAAAAAAAAAATGGAGTCCAAAGTTCCGGAAATAATTTAATTTGCAGATTAGAAGGGGCAAGCTGCGTGCTGCATGTAGGGTGAGGGAGTGAGCGTGTCTGTGTGACGGCAGGGGACAGCGATTCAATCAGCTCTCTCCTGGGAGACGTCCATCGCTGCACAAGGATACGCAGCTCTTGTTTACAGTGTGTGCTCTCACAAACTATTAGAGACACCTCATAAGAGATCTGCCAGCAAATATCTCCTAGAAGGTATTAAAATCAATGCCACCCAGAAGCTGTTTGCAGCCCACTTTTCAAGCTCTTATCTTCTCCTCCCTCCTCTGCCTCTGTGTCTGAACGCATGCAGTTTCATTTTACAACACATCCTGCTATCAAGCCTGTTCATGCAGGGACTGTAACACAGGGAACAGCAGCACTGAATTTTAAATATGCTTATAATGATTCTTTTGGAGAGTCTATCCAATTGTGCATCAATAATTAAACGTGAAACTGAACAACTGAGCAATATGAAGTTCTGGCAAACTTTCAGAGGTGCAAAACAATTAGCGCAGCTTCCCCACGGTCGATCGGTTCAGTGATTTTGGTGGAATATTTAGAAATGAATTCTGATGGTGTCATTCCTTGGATAAATAAAGGAACTAAAATAAAGATTTATCACAAACTTAGAATTAGCGAAAATGCAATGAAAAATCAACGGCCCCTGATTCGTATGTAAAATTAAGTGAGAAATGTTGCTGCCTTCATTAAATACATTAAAGCATTACTTTTTTGATGGATAAAATTACTAAAATGTACCACAATAAAGTACCATTTTGCATGAATATAATATAATAAAATGTATATGATTAAAAAAATACCATTAATAGCCTCTGAACAACAACAACAAAAAGTAATTGTTGACTCTAGAGCAATTTAATGCAATTAGTGTACTTAATTATATATAAAATGAAAACATAAGTGACACACATTCACGTGTGTGTGTGTGTGTGTGTGTGTGTGTGTGTGTGTGTGTGTGTGTGTGTGTGTGTGTGTGTGTGTGTGTGTGTGTGTGTGTGTGTGTGTGTGTGATTACACATTAATATAGTGACCAAAGAAAAAAATACTTTGTAAGAATTTTGACCAACACATTATTAGAGTAAGAGTAAGAAATATTATTAAATAAATAAATGAAAAGACCATATATCAATGGGTCATATCTTAAGTGTTGAATCATATATTTAAAAAAGTCCTTGTTTACAAAGATTTGGGGTAGTTATACAAAAAAAAGTGTTGAATCACATACAAAACATCCTCGCATACAAAGATTTTGGGTAGTTATACGAAATAAAATAAATTGAGATAAAATGAGATAAAATAAAATAACATTTGAAAGTGTTGAATCACATACAAAAAACGCCCCCTGTATACAACGATTTTAGGTAGTTATACAAAATAATATAAAATACATTTTCTGATTATTATTAACAAATAGTTCCATGACACTGCTATGGTTTACGAAAATTTGAGAGGGATACATCAAAAATAAAGGATCAATCTGAACACAAAAAAATGTGGAAACTGGTTATAATACGGTAATAATATCTATTATTTAAACTCAAAAACATGCTCTCCCTCAGAATAACAAAAGGATGAAGAAAGCCTCGGAAAGCTGCGTGATGCATGCCTATTTCTCTCTAAAGACTTCTTAAATGGTCTAAATAAATTGAAATGAAGCGAGCTTACTGGCAGGTTCAACCTTCCTCAGTTTCCTGAAGGGCGACCGTCATTTCAGAGTGGATTAACAAGTTAATGTAGTTTGTGGTAACTTTTGATGGAATAAGTTTCACAAGTCGGCTCAATTCTCATTGTTGGAATAGCTGGAGGTGCTGGGTGAATCTGAGGATAGTGGCAAATAGATGAAACAGGACAATTGACATGAAAATTCAGCTGCAAATATTTACAATTACAATAATCAATTGCAGCAATTATTATTTAGCGTTATTTGTTGTTGCTCTTGCCCGTCTGTTTGTTTGTTTACACTTCTAAAGATCTCCTTTTGTGTCTCAAAATCCAATACGTTTCATGGTTGACTAAGCTTTCAACTTCGAGGCTTTGGCGAAGCGCTCTGATGTGGGGGAAGAAAAGAAATCAGGCTCGGGAAGAATTACAGAGCGAGCCAGAACATACCGTAGGGACTCATTTCCGAACTGCGTAATGAAAGAAACGAACAAATGTGTCAAGCTGTAATGTAAGATGTCATGAAAGGTGTGGAGACGTTCAAAGCCGTTTTTATGAGAGCTTGTTATCTTCTGAGGGGTCCGTCATCAAAAGCGGCGTTTGGCCGTCTTTAGTTTATTAAGAAAACACTTGCTGTATAGTGACGTCATCAGAAAGTGTTTCTAAAGAGACTAAAATTGAGGTCAGATACAAAAATTAAACCTTTTCATTTCGACGCACATCATGGAACCTATTCAATAAAACTCATGCTTTATTATTAGAAAATCAATTCTGTGCTCTTTTTAGAGCAAAAAAAGCTGAACTTTTGACACAAAAGATATAATAGACCTGAATATGAAGAAAGCCAGAGTGTTCCTGTGAGCCGTTGGGCTTTATTTGACATCTAGCAGGTATTGAGTGTTCTGTCGGGCTACTTTTCATTCGGAAGTGCATAACCAAAAGTGTTGGGCAGGAAAATAGCATCCATCTGAATGCGAATTAGCTTTCCTCACAGAGGAGTCACAAACAAAAAGGGCTTCCTGTCAGCTCTTGAAGCGCTCGCTTCTCTTTTGTGTCTGGGGCTTGAGGTGAATTAACCATCCGCATGACTTTGTCTGGGATGATTTTGGATGCGTGGCATCAGTAGAGCCGGCTGTCCTGGACTGACTCGCATAAAATACAATGAAAGCAGCGTGGAGAGGAGAGGAGAGGACAGCGAGGCGGTGCATAATATGACTGGAGCTGTGAAGCCGCCGGTCACTGCCTTTAAGTGGAAAGTGATATCCATCTGTTGTCATCTGCTATGTCGACTGTCAAAAGAAACTGATCAAATCACTACGTCCTTAATAGAGACACTTTCTCTCCCTCTCTCCTCCACACACACACACACACACACACACACACACACACACACACACACACACACACACACACACACACACACACACACACACACACACACACACACACACACACACACACACACACACACACACACACACACACACACACACACACACCCCAAGCTAGCTGGCTAAATAGGGACTTCCATTGATATTTAGTGTTTTAAGAATTATTTAGATTTAAATTTAGTGACTGCAGACTTAACCTAACTCTAACCTTTAAATACAATATACTTTTTCATTATTTATTGTTTTTATGAAGCCATTTTCCCATTAAAGATGTTCTTTTGAGTCAGTCCTTATCCACCAATAATTATTTTCATGTTATTGGCCATAATTGATTAAAATCTGATAGTAAAATGTTATACTATTCTGTGTAAAAAAAATGAATAAATAAAAAGTTTAATAAAATCTAAATCGTAAGTCTAAGGTAAAATAAAATCAGGAAAATTAAAATAAAATCGAGAGATATATTTATCAATGGTAATAAATTATTGTTATAAATAATACACTAAAACTGAGTGCACAATAGATGATGGCAAAGCTATTTAAATGTAGAATCAAATTATTATTATTAATAATAAAAATAATAATGAATACGGAATATAATGTAGAATTAATTATAAAAATACGAAAGTTTAATACAAATATATAAAGATACAAAACAACAAATATAAAAAGTATAAATGAAAAACTGAAATATAAAAATAAACATTTATCCATCTATTTACTGAACTATTTGTCCTATGTAGGGTTACAGGGATTGTGCCACTAAAATAAACATAAAAAATAAATAAATAAATAAATAAAATAACAAACACAAAAATAAAGAAATATAAAATACAGAATAAATAATATATTAAAATCTAAAATAAATATTCAGATAAATAAATATTCAATATCCATCCATTCATCCATCCATCTGCAACAAAAATATTCCATAATTTGTTCAATGTTGATCAGATACCTTGTTCTTGTTTCATATTAAATGTTTGTTTGTCTGTGACAGTAAAAAAAAGATGAGCTATATTCTACATCCATCTAAGTCTAAGAAGAGCTGAGCTGAATCAGACAAGGCTCGTAAGCAGCATTCTGCAGTTGCGCATAATTCAGTTACGCAATACTCTCGGGTACGACCAGTCAAGTTTACTGTTTTCTCTTCAAGTAATATAAAGAGAAGAGGAACAATAGAAACATTGAAAAATCCTGGAGAAGAGAGAAGGGTGGGATGATCTCCTCAGAACACTGAGCGCTCTGCGTGGACAAGATGTAACAATTCAAAACGCACACGAAAGGGATTTAATTGAACTTCGTAGAAATCAATAGCTCAGCTTTGGTCCATTTCATTCCATGACAGAAATCAAGACTCTAAGAGAATTTTAACTTGAGGATGCTGGGAATGTAAAATAGAGGGAGAGGGAAGAGAACAAGTGTGTGTGGAGAAGAAAGGAGTTGGAGAGACGAAAGGAAAACAGAGAAAGTGGCAGTGCTCCCAGGAAACCCTTTTAGTGGTAAATTGAAAACTTGAAAGGCAGCTGATGCACTCTGAATGAATCTCTGTCCACGTCCCACAGCTCGAGATCATATTTAAAAAGCCAGATTAAAATGGCTGCCTGACTTGGCAACAGCAACTCTGCAATATGATTATTAAAGGTCATTAACAAGGTAACTTTGTCAGTTATCTCATTATGCTAATATTATAATGTTGTACAAGGCTTAGAACGCACTACTGTACAGACACACTCACCGGCCACTTTATTAGGTACACCTGTTCAATTGCTTGGTAACACAAATTGCTAATCAGCCAATCACATGGCAGCAACTCAATGCATTTAGGCATCTAGATGTGGTAAAGACGAATTTCTGAAGTTCAAACCGAGCATCAGAATGGGGAAGAAATGGGATTTAAATGACTTTGAACGTAGAATGGTTGCTGGTGCCAGATGGGCATTTCCAAAACTGCTGATCTACTGGGATTTTCACACACAACCATCTCTAGGGTTTACAGTGAATGGTCCAAAAAAGATAAACTATCCAGTGAGCGGCAGTTGTGTGGAAGAAAATACATTGTTGATGTCAGAGGTCAGAGGAGAATGGGCAGACTGGTTAGAGATGATAGCAAGGCAACATTAACTCTAATAACCACTCGTTACAAACAAGGTATGCAGAATATCATCTCTGAACACACAACACGTCGAACCCTGAAGCAGATGGGCTACAGCAGCAGAAGACCACACCGGGTGCCGCTCCTGTCAGCTAAGAACAGGAAATGGAGGCTACAATTCACACAGGCTCACCAAAATTGGACAATAGAAGATTTGAAAAACGTTGCCTGGTCTGATGAGTCTCGATTTCTGCGACATTCAGATGGTAGGGTCAGAATTTGGCATAAAGAACATGAAAGCATGGATCCATCCTGCCTTGTCTCAACGGTTCAGGCTGGTGGTGGTGGTGTAATGGTGTGGGGGATATTATCTTGGCACACTTTGGGCCCTTAGTACCAATTGAGCATCGTTTAAACGCCACAGCCTACCTGAGTATTGTTGCTGACCATGTCCATCCCTTTATGACTACAGTGTACCCATCTTCTGATGGCTACTTCCAGCAGGATAATGCACCATGTCACAAAGCTCAAATCATCTCAGACTGGTTTCTTGAACATGACAATGAGTTCACTTTACTCAAATGGCCTCCACAGTCACCAGATCTCAATCCAATAGAGCACCTTTGGGATGTGGTGGAACGGGAGATTCGCATCATGGATGTGCAGCCGACAAATCTGCAGCAACTGCGTGATGCTATCATGTCAATATGGACCAAAATCTCTGAGGAATGTTTCCAACACCTTGTTGAATCTATGCCACAAAGAATTAAGGCGGTTTTGAAGGCAAAAGGGGTCCAACCCGGTACTAGCAAGGTGTACCTAATAAAATGACCAGTGAGTGTATATCCTTCATTCACTTTTACAGTACTATGCAAAATCGAACTGAAAGTAATTACGTCACTATTCTGTTTACATACTGAATTGCAAATAATAATTTGTATTGCTTTTATTTGCATACTAAATTCTCACGTAACTAGCCATCAACAGACTGAACACAAACCACAGACAGAAAACAAGTGAAGGTCATGACAATGACAAAACATCTCTAACGTGGCATTTTAATGATCCAAAACCAACTGCTAAAACTTTAATTTACATACACTCATGCAATGGCTAATGTAGTTAATCTTATCGCAAATTTCGGCAATTAATTCAGCTCCAAACTACCTAATTTACTCCATCTACACCTTGTTTTAGATACATTTAGCGTTACATTTATTTATTTTCAGTGATGAGGAAAGTTATTTTGGAAAAGTAATGCATTACGATATTTTCATTACTCATTAAAAAAAGTAACTAATTGCATTACTTAGTTACTTTTTATGGAAGGTAACGAGTTACATTACTTTTGCTTTGCATTTTCTCATCTGGACTGGGCTTGTTTGTTTTTTTATATAAAAAGTTCAACTTTTGGCAAATGTAAGAGTGAAATGAATAAGCCTCTGATTCCATTTCATACTTTCTATTCAGATTCAGGAAGTGAGATTCAGGAAGTAAATGCATGTTCACATGAGAGCTGTCAATCAATACATGGGAAACAAAGTAACTGGCATTACTTATTTGAAAAAATAACTATTTTGATATAAATTAAATAGTAATGTATTACTTTACAGGTTACTTGAAATAGTAATCTGATTACTAGGGCTGCCCCCTAATAGTCGAAGAGAAGAGGCTTGGTCGACCAAAACTTTATTAGTCATAAATTCCACACAAAGTGCATGGTGAAGTCACGTAGTCCGTGACGGACAGATTGTTAACAGCTGGTCTATGTAGTAACACATCGGGCAGGACATCCAAACGCTCACCTATCATTCATCAACTTCAAATATGGCTTTTCATGGCCAACTTTACATGGCCACTCAATATAATGTTAACATAGAGAAATGTGCTTTATTCAAGTGTCTGCGGAGTGTGGAAACTGAACAGTAGCGCTCACTGCATGACAGAGTGAGGCGCCGGTGCGCTAACCTGCTCCGTCATTTTTGGTCATACAGATAAAAGTAATACATTTTTAGAATCTATAAAGACTCTGTTTATGTGTGTTGCACTCACAATAACAATGAATCATTGCGCTTATGTAAAATAATGAAAGCAAAAAGGATGCGCTTTCTGCCGTCTCGGTCTCTGTGAACATGAGCACGTCACTTCAAAACTCTGTGTATACTTACCTTACAGACATGAAAAATATATCTATAGTGAATGCAATGTCTACTTCTAAATGAAACAATTCAAATAGAAAACAAATATTCTCAGATTATGTAATCCGTACGTATGTATAAAGGGGCATCACTACTCTGTAGATGACGAGTCCGTGTCGCCGAGTACATCTCTTAAGTCAACCTCTACTAATGTTCCTGTGGCTCAGTGGTAGAGCTTTGGTTTAGCAGCACAACGGTTGTGGGTTCAATTCCCAGGGAACACACATACTGACAATAAATGTATAACCTGAATGCACTGTATGTTGCTTTGGACAAAAGCGTCTGCTAAATGCATAAATGTAAATGTAAAAACAAAGAAAGTACTCTACTAGTTTATCAATAGATTATTTAAACGTTAATGCAGTCTACTTGCTGTTTTTCCCTGACCCATTCATAATTATTATTGTAGCATTTGGACCAATCAGACACACACTTTTGCAGTTGATTTAACAAATCAATTAGTCATTAAATTAACATATTGTCACAGACCCCTCACCCAATACACATACTGGGTCCCCACATACATATGTCTGTGAATGACTCCAGGCCCCGGTTCCATGGCAACCGATCTAATAACACTAGTTTTATTGCTCAAAAGGAATGCGGGCAGAGCAATACTTACATATTCCCTTAGGAAAAAGAGACACTATTCCAAAACAATGGACTCTTCTCTAATTAATTCATAGAAAAACCTTTTCTTTGAATGGACACACATATCTTTAGGTCATTGTGTATGTTATTACTGTTCTTGTATATGTTCTTGTGTATTGCATCCTGTTTTATGCATTCTTATAATAGAACACTAGTTAATATTAACTCACTTATACTATGTTTGGTCTCAATCAATTCGTCTTCGGATGATCTAATTCAGAGTGTATATTATATCTCGACACCTATGCAACATATAAGTGGTCTAAGAATCTTTAATAATTTGTATATCAACTTCCAATCCAGTTTATATGCAAATTACCATGCATGGAGACAAAGAGTCGTAAAATTTCCCTCCAAAAGTTCAGGTCACCATAGGCTCTTTGACTGCCCAGAGGTGTGACCTCTATAGCAGATAAAGCACTCACGTAAGTGACGCCCTGGCAGTCTGCTGTTCTGTTAGATCCTAAGAGGATGAGGAAGATGTGAGCTAAAACTCTTCTAAACACCTTAAGTTTTGTGCCAGGCCTTGCAGCCTTGTCTTTCCATTCAACCAAAGCTCCTCAGACCTCAGCAGATCTCTTTCTTAACTCTTTTTCCACTCTCTACCTGGAAGAACATTTCTACCTCAGAGCATCTTTGGAATTCATCACTCTTCAACCCGGAAGAACGTGATCGGGAGTCCAAAACCTTGAAACCATTAAGACTTTCATCTGAGACTCCATTCCAGACACTCGTCATGACAAAATGCATTGCAAGTATTGTACATTTAACTAAACGAAACAGAGGTTATTAGTACAAGTTATAGACCCCGTTATAAACAGCGCTGATGGTTTTACTCAGGTGGTTAAATTCCTTTTTCCATAACTGCATTCTCTGGTTTTCCTGATGTTTCATCCATCAATTCTCATTAGCCCTTTCCCCATGTATGAGCGATGTATGTTTGTTTGTTAGACTAGTCTGCGTTAGTGTTTAGTTAATACAACTCTTGTGCACAAATTACATGATTGTCTGATTCTGCCTTGCAAATTAATGTCCCTTTACGATTTTTGATCCTTACTACATGCTCTAATTTATTAATACTTAGGAAAGTATTTTCTGTGGCCAAGAAAATATCCTTTCTTAGAGTTGATATGAACTTGCGCTGAATGTTTGCTGGACGGACAGATCAGTTGATGGCAATTTCATTCTGCTACAGTTATTACTGTCAGCCGATATAAATAATTGTAATTAATCATCAATTTTTAGCAAGCATCTGGCTCAAATAATAATAAAAAGTGAACCATAACTGAAGAACCTCCACAAACCTCCACCTTTCCAAATGATAATTTCAACAAAAACTTTAATGCTATTACTTTGCTTCTGTGGGCTTATTCCTTCAGGAAATGTACATGTAGCTCTTATTTTCATTCTGCTCCACTGAAGCAGAATCGTTATCATATTATAGTTACAGACAATTATAGTTATCGAATATAAACCCCACAAGGCCAGCTGAATGTGCACATAATAACAAAAAGTGTCTGTATGCTAAATTCCAATAATAAAATACCGATTTATCTTTCAAATTAACAGTCTTATTTAAAAAGGAGCAGAAAATGATTCAGATATCCGTTGTTTTTAACATTTTGTCTAAGTAGATTTTGCAGTATTTGCAAATTTGAAGTATCTGCATCTTAAGCAAACCCAGTTGAGAAGCACTGTTTTAATGTATTGACTGTAAACCTTTGATTTAGAAAAAACTTTTTATTGTGGTCTATTTTGACGAGTTTTGAAGCCCTAGACGTGTCTGCGGTCAAAATATGTTCATTTAACTCACTTATTGGATTTGTGGTCGAGAAGCCTGTCGTCCAGGTCCAACAGGGAAGATGCGTGGGGGATCAGATGGCTGTTATAATGGATGGCGTTCCTCCTGAGGGTGAGAAGACTCTGACTGAACTTCATTCCCATCTCCTCCAGCTCCCGCGTCCCTGTCTGCAACCCCTGCGAGGTGAAGATATTTGAGATTGACAGTTCAGATTTATGATTGACAGACTGATTGATTGGGGCTGTCAAACTACATTTACAGACTTGTCTCTTAATTCTAGATACGTTCCGTAAGTGGAGACATTTGCCCTATGAACACTTGTGAAAGAAAAAATATGAATGTTGTTGAATTAAACCACAAAATGTCCATACACTACAAGTGAAACTAAAGTTTAGACATGAAGTTTTATTAAAAATAATAATAATAAATAAATAAAAGAACAAAAACAAATAAATGAATGCAAAACAAAACAAAATAAAAACTACACAAAACCAAACAAAAGGCAAAAAATACAAACAAAACAAAAACGCAAAACAAGACAAAATGTAAAACAAGGCAAAAAAGGACACAAAATCCAAAAAAAACACCCAAAACAAAATGCAAACAAAACACAAAATAAAAACAACACAAAAACAGAAACACAAATGCAAACAAAACCAAAATAAAACAACACAACACAAAACACGTAACAAAAAAACAACAAACAATGCAAAACAAAACATAAAACACAAACCAAAATAAAAACACACAACAAAAAGCCAGCAACAAGGGAAAACAAAAACCAAACACAAAACAAAAAACCTATTTGAATTAAGGTGAAACTGAAGATTTTTGTAAACATTTTTGAGGAAAGTTTACAATTTAATGAATTCATTTATTTATTTAGCAAATGCCATTGGATGGGTGTTTTTGTATCTGGTAACAATAAGACATTTTTATTTGAGACTGAAGTGCCCAAATACATTGTGTAGCCGTTGTATTTTGCAGCCTGTTGTTGCACTTTGAAAATTTGCTGAAAGCAGCATAGAGTCAGGTCCCAAAATGCATCTGCATTGACACCACAATGTTATTGCACACTTCCCGCTGTGCACAAACTCTCCTCTCATATAATGCATTGTTCCGGAAACAACCATTAATGGAAATCCAGACACTAATAATATTTTCTGCCACAAGTAAACAAACACAGTGCAGGCACTGAAACTGTCATGCTTTTCTAGGCACACAAAACCCTGCAATAACCCAAAGTCCTGACCCAGTGGTTCAATGAGCTGTGGATTACTGCAGGTTAACAAAATCAATAAATCTGCTGCGTCTGCATGTTTCTTCAGCGCTCCACTCACCGGTGAAACCAAAACAAAGAAGCTTGTGGATCTTTCATCTACTCCTCCACATCATAATTCATGTTTCCATCAAATTCAATCCAAAGCATCCACTGTATGCATTTATAGTATGCAATAAAGGTCTTGAAATAAACTAAGGACATTTTATAAAATATAACACATGTATATGGCTTTGACACAACATGATTTAGTATGGGTAGTTGACATTAAATATCTTTGGGAAGTTGACATTGCCTGATATACTCCATCTAAAACTATTATAATCTCCATTTTGCAGTTTATTATAAGGATTATACATGCAGCTTTCATGGCTTTGAAACATTAAGGCCAGTAAAATATCATGATTTTTTAGTTATACCCTTTCCATTCATTCATAATTACTATCTCAAAAAGACACTATGTATTGTATAATAGTAGACTGAATATTTAGTAATATAACAACTTGACAATGCATATTCGTAAAAATGTTTTAACATATTTTGTTTACTTCCATGAACTTTGTAGGCCTAGACATTGATTGATTGATTGATTGATTGATTGATTGATTGATTGATTGATTGATTGATGAGGAACCCCGAGTGTTTATTAAAAGATAAATAAAGAAACAATTCAACGAAATGTACAAATTATTTCAGAGCAGCGGTTGGAAAGATTGTTGGTGAACAATTCAGTTTCTATTCTACATTTCAGTTTGTTTATATGATTTGAGAATTACAGATTTGAAATGTACAACTAATGATGAGAGATGATTATAAATTGCAACAAAAATGCTAATAAATGTATAACATCTTTTATAAAACAAGAACTATAATATAGTCTTCTATTGTTATTTCAATTTACTTTTAGAAGTTGTTTCATTTAAATGAACTGATAATGACAAAGTCATTGTTAAAAATTGCAAATAAACTAATAAATAGTATTATGAATAATAAGAATAAAAACACCTTGGTGACCACTAATAGAAATACATATTTTTTTTCAATTAGATTTGTATATACATTTTTACCTCAAATCTATGAACAGTTGTAAACGTTTGAAAATGGAGAGATGAAAAAACTGTGTGCAGTCAGTCATAAAATGAACAGTCAAACAACATAGAAATATCGGTTCCATATCATATCGGTTCGCTCCCAAATAAGGTCTTTAACCTTGCTTGTTTCAACGATCAGTTTTCTGTCAGATTATGCCTTTCATAACATAATGATTGCAGATTATTTAGCCAAGAAGCAGCTGCACCTGCTCACTCAAGCATGTTATTAGTGTGTGAACGCTGCACGCTTCCCCAGAGAACGTGCGGTGGCGAATCCCTGTGAGCCCTTCATTCACTGCAACCTCGGCCTGGTGAGATTGAGCCTGGTTTTGCTGCAATGCAATCTCCATTAGAGACGATTCATTATGAGCAATCCAGATTCACAGGGCCATGTAGGAATCAAGCGAGAAAAATGTGTCACAATTTTTCAGATGAGCCGCCCCCCCTTATTTAGTCTGCAACTTTCAACCCATGTGATACCAACAACCCTTCTTTCCTACTCTCTCCCCACGTACGAGGCTTGACGCTGTAGATAAGTAAGCCTTAGTTGTAAAGTCAGCCGGCCAGATGAGTCATAAGGGAGTTAGCGTCAGCGCTAATACCTTAAGAGTCTCGCCACACTCTGGGGAAGCGGCCAAATTAATGGGAAGCTGTGTAAGGTAGAGAATGATGGGCGAGCAACACCAGGCGCACCTACCCACACCTGACCTTTACGTGATCAAGAGACACAGCGTACAAACACACACACACGTCCACAGCGCAGACACAAACTCACTTTACCGCAGCCTCCCTCTAAAGGGCCAATGAGACGCTGGGGTGCCGAAAGCGAGGGAGAACTGCTCAGCATGAGTGCGGCGGTGTGTTCTGGGTATCGCTCTTCAATAATTTAGAGGCAAACCGGGGGTTACATGTGTAGAATGCATAGAGCCTGGGCTGTTTGCTCGCAGTCGAAAATCAATTCTCACCATGTTTGCATTGAGGAGGCCACACTGATCATTTCAGCTGACGCACAGCCCTTTAACTTCCGCACGGATGAGATCGGTCATGTCAAAACACTCGCGCTTGTGGGTTTCGAGAGGAATCTGAACCCATCTGCTATGTTTGCATGTAGCTAATTGCAAATTAAGCGCAGCAAAGCAACTACATTAAAATAAGTCAATGATATGCAACATGTTCCATGAAAATACTAAAATATATGTCAGATGTTAGAACAGTAGGATTTCAGACATTAGTTCACAAATTTAAGGAATTCATTTCCATAACATTTCCAGTCATTTTTTGCAGGTTAATTAAAAAAATATATATAACAACAACAACGAACCAGTAAAAAGGTTTAAACAAAGCACAAAACGAAACAAAATAAAGCAAACAAAACAAATCAAATCAGTATTGACTTGTTTTCAAATAAATAAATAACTAAATCCAATTTCCTGTCCTTTTTTATAATAATTTGGCCAGGATAAATTTATATGAATTTCTAACGCTGTGAAAAAAATAAAATAAAAATTAAATGTGTGTGTGTGTGCGCGCACGTGCGTTTACAGGATAACGATATTTTCAGGCATCAGAACTGATTAACTGGTTTATCAAATAAAGTAAATAAGTAAGTTTTCAACCAGTTAACAAGGAATATTGATTTAACACTCGCTGAGGCACTAAAACACAACAAATGGAACAAAAAAATACCTCACATAATAGATGATTCCCAAACACAGACAAATAAACACCGTTTGCACGCTCTTGATTACAAATGAACCAATCTAAATCCCTTTGAGCCAAACTCTTCCATTTCTGTGTGACAGGGAGAGGAAAAAAATAATAAAAAGGTTGCACGCTCACTTATGCAGCAAAGCGTTTCGGTTGGCGGGGGCAAATTCCTTGTTTATTGGAGTGACAGTTTTTCCCTTTGATAAGGCCAGAGTTGCGGAGAGCCAAGCAGACAGCAGGAAGACTGCCAAAACCGCACACAGGCATAGCAGCTATCATGCCCTTTCAGAGGGCCCAAGCCATTAGAGAGCTAAATTACCCCTCCTGATCGCTCTTATTAACTCTAAGCTAATCTCAGTGGCATACGGCTTGATCACCATGGCTCTGTGCCACTGAATAGACTGGTATCAATCGTAGAAAATGGCCCCATGGCAGCAAATTTGATTAATAATTTATTTTTTTTTTTTTGATGTATGGATGAATTCATAGGGATGTGAAAACGACATAAAAAAGATTTTTTAAATATATTAAATAAACTGTACCAAATATATATACAAACGATCATTAAACTGTTAGTTATCGTGTTCGTGTGAATAAGCTTTAATCCTACAATAATAGTTTATATTTTTATTGTTGGGTCAGATTTGGTTGGAAATATCAGGTTTACAACATTCATACTTGATTTTTTCATAAGTATAAAAAAGAAGACCCAGCTATTAAGGTGGCAGATATGCAAATAACTTGCTCAGATTAAATGTTTTTTTTCAGATATACATCTGAAATTGATTATAGCAATTGATTACAGAAACAAGCCACAACACAACAAAATTAGCACAACACAACAGAGACAAGCTGCAATACAATGAAATTAGCACAACACAACAGAAACAAGCACAACACAACGGAAACAAGCCACAACACAACAAACTAGCACAACACAACAAAACAAGCACAACACAACGGAAACAAGCCACAACACAACAGAAAAAAACTACAACACAACAAAATTAGCACAACACAACAGAAACAAGCCAGAACACAACGGAAACAAGCCACAACACAACAAAATTAGCACAACACAACGGAAACAAGCCACAACACAACGGAAACTACCCACAAAACAACAAAATTAGCACAAGACAACAGAAACAAGCCACAACACAACAAAATTAGCACAACACAACAAAAACAAGCACAACACAACGGAAACAAGCCACAACACAACAAAATTAGCACAACACAATGGAAACAAGCCACAACACAACGGAAACAAGCCACAACACAATGGAAACTACCCACAAAACAACAAAATTAGCACAAGACAACAGAAACAAGCCAGAACACAACAAAATTAGCACAACACAACGGAAACAAGCCACAACACAACGGAAACTAGCCAAAACACAAAAATATTTGCACAATACAATGGAAACAAGTTGCAACACAGCGAAATTTGCACAAAACAATGGAATCAAGGTGCGATACACCAGAAACAAGTCGCAACACAATGAAATTAGCACAACACAACAGAGACAAGCCACAACATGACAAAATTAGCACAACACAATGGAAACAAGTCGCAACACAACAAAATTAGCACAACACAATGGAATCAAGGTGTGATACACCAGAAACAAGTCGCAACACAATGAAATTAGCACAATACAATGGAAACAAGTTGCAACACAGCAAAATTTGCACAACACAACAGAAATAAGCCACACTAAGACAAAATTAGCACAAGACAACTAAATTAGCACAACACAACAGAAACAAGCGGCAACATAATGGAAAAAAGGCCACAGCACAGTGAAATTAGCACAACACAATGCAATTAGTCCTTTGCATTGTGTTGTGGTGATTTTTCTGTGTTGTGCACTTTTCGTTCAATTAGCTCTTTCATCATGTGTCTAAATACTAGGTCTATCACTCCAGACTCCTTTGTAAATGTCATGTCGTTATAGTGCTTAGCGTTTTAAACGTATTTGTGTGCGTATATTAAGTATTTTACTGATCAGCGCCGTGCTTGTGAGATTAGTTTGCACCTTTCGTAGAGCGGATTGGTTCTGTAGTGCTCAGTCAATTGATCCGCGCCGATGACAGGTCAGTGCGGCGCGAGCTCTGTAGCATCGCGCTGTTTTGTCCCACTTTCAGTGTATTTGACTTCCCATATGTACGGCTGAACACCGGTTCTCTCGCTCTCAGTTACGTTGCTTCTACCAGCTGTTTATTGCTGTAGATAGGCAATGCAAAGAGACGTATACGCGATGCCCTCTTCTGGAGACGGGGTGGGAATATGCAGCTCATTTGCATTTAAAGCCATACACACCAAATCAGCTCTTTTATAAACACACCCCAAAAATGACATTTTCCAGCTGCTATAATAAATTATCTGTGAGGTATCCGGGGCATGTGACATGCTAATTCCACTGTCGACATTTCCAATGACAATGATGTATTGCATATAAACTGTGTCTGGTCTTGCGTCGCGTCACCCACTTACCTCCTGACATATACTCACAAAACACACCTTTCTTCCTTTCAGCCTGCAATCATAAATCAATGAAAAGTCACACAATCGCTAACTAGTAGCTACCTGGCCACTTTCAACCAAGTGCTTTATTTCCCCTGAGGCGTCTGTAGCTTAGTCCTGTGGTTAAACAATCTTACAGGACATTTGGTAGCACAGAACTCGAACTGTTTTTCAATAGAGGCCCAAGCATAACAGAGCTCTGCTAGCAAGCCTGTGTCATTGATGAAGTGAGTCGTGATGAGATTGAAGTTCTTGACTCAGCGGCTCCCTCTAGCTCTCAGCTAGATCACTGCACTGCTAGAAAAAATAAATAGCATGTAAGAATAACAGAGCCCTATAAGGAATAACAGAGCAAATGACCTACTGTTTTTCAGCTAACTTGGACGTCCTCTGAAAAATATTTGGAATATATTTGATTGCGTAATATATATATTTTTAAACCACAATGCTTCTCCTCATTTACTTTGACCTTCGTCGAATACTGTGATTAAAAGTTAAGTTTTTCATTGTGCTGCCTGGTGCACGTTCATTATATATTTAGGCTTTTTAACCAACTTTCGGTTGGTCAAATCTCCTATTTGCTATTCTATCCATGCATGATAATATGTTTAACTGCATGTTATTATTAGAACTCATAAAGCATTGTTTTATCACTGCTGTACTTGGCCTACAACACATACACAGTCAATACAGTTGCTAGCAAGATTTTGCTTTTCTTTGTCAATCTTAAAATAAAAAAAGATGCGGATATTTTTTCTGATGCTAAATATAAATAATAAAGTGTTAATAAAATAATGAAGAATTTGGAAGTGAGCCTGGTGATAAGTGCATCTTTCATAAAGTCCTACTAAATGCAAGGATCAGAGGAGTCTTGTCTCGTTGGACAGAAAATCTAAAGACCGTCAGGGCTGGTTTTGATGGACCATATGTTCACGTAGCCTCTGGAGTTCAGCTAGAAACTTTTAAAGATTGATAATTACAAACTAAGTGGTATTCAGTGGCTTTAATGAAGGTGATAATGAAATTAAGCTCAGGCAAACATCACCTGTTCATTCAAGCAGGTCACATCCAGTAAACACCATGCTTTCAAATCACATCCCATAATTATGGTTTCCACATTGTGCCTAAAAATATACTGAATGGTCTAAAACCTATTTTACTTTGAGAAAAAAAACTTATTTCCTGAACCTTTTTTAATAAATTAGAAACCTCTAATTGACATATTGCACATTTATCTTTTTCTTTTGAAATTCTGAGGAACAGTCAAGCACTCTCTCATTCTTATCTATCAAAGGCAAGTACATTCAGGGTTGATGGCCTAAAACAGTATTTTATACTTTTTAATATTTTAACATATTCACAATTGCTTTAATCACATATTTGACATGCCATTTATGCTATCTAACCTTAATTGTATGTTTTGTGTTTTAAATACATCAAAATCCTAAAATGTTGTTTATTTAAAGGTTTAAAATTGATTTTGAATTGCATAGTTTGAATTCAGATTCTTCACGGTGGACTTCTTAACCCCAATTAACTTTAAAAGTACCTCCTTTAACCTTTCTGAAATACTTCATGTGTGTGTGTGTGTGTGTGTGTGTGTGTGTGTGTGTGTGTGTGTGTGTGTGTGTGTGTGTGTGTGTGTGTGTGTGTGTGTGTGTGTGTGTGTGTGTGTGTGTGTGTGTGTGTGTGTGTGTGTGTGTGTGTGTGTGTGTGTGTGTGTGTGTGTGTGTGTGTGTGTGTGTGTGTGTGTGTGTGTTCACGTGGTGTGCACCAGTGTGAAATGAATCCTCATCTAAAATCCACACTCTCTTCCAGTAGAACAGACAACTGACATTTCCCCTCGTATTCCTGCATGACACCATCATTTAACATCAGCCACTGATGAATAGTGAATGGAAACAGAGATCCGATTCTAAAAGCCTGACCTGCAGAAATGATTTAGAGAGGTTGTCAGGGTTTGAAGTGCTAGCTTTCCCTTCACCTTGGAGAACATTGAGATGGAGACGCTGGAGGCATCCAGAACATCTAAGAGTATATGATCACACAACCATGCAGGAAGTCCAGATGAACATCAGTTAAAAAAAAAAAATGAAAAATTAACCCTTACATATATGTACATCACATTTATATTTTAATTTAATTATAATTGTTTAAAATTTGAAAAAAGTAATAAAAATAAACAAATAAAATAAAATAAAATCTCTGTGTGGGACTGGTGCTGGTCTGCTTTTATATAGACTCATCTTTGGCACATAATTTAATAGCAGTGTTCAGCTGATTGTCAGACCTGCACACTCAGCACAGTCAGTGTCCTCAGTTTGCTGCGCCTTGCGAAATATTGCCATGGCCATAATTAAAAGCCGTCCTTTGAAATTAATCACATATTATGAGAGTTGCTTTAATCAATTTGCAAACATCAAATTACTGTCTCCAGCATATGTTCCTCAAAATGGCTATGACCATCATTATTTTTTTTTTTTTTTAGAGACCAAATTAAATTTCTGGAAATCGGATGGGTCATAACTCCACTTACTGTCCTGAAATACAATTATCAGATCAGTCATCTTCTATGAAATGCCTCTCAGCGGCAGCCATAGAGCAGCCCATCCAAACAGTCAATCTGATTCATGTCTCCGGCCTGTCGCAGTTAATCCAAAATCCACCGTATGTGACACATTTATCCCAAAGTGAACGAAACCACACTCACTTATTTAACTTTTTTACTTATTTAACTTTTATTATGTATAATTGTCTCAGCTATGTTTACATACTTAACTACAAATAATATAAATTTCTCTAGATATTTATACATTTATATATTTAAATGTACTTGCTTTACTACAGAAATGCTGAAAAATATATGGAGGCTCACAAAAACAAGCCGCTAAAAGCCATACTTCCTGAAAGTGGACTATATTTATTTTATTTAATGACACAAACTAGTGTCTATGCTGAAGTGTTGTTTTCAGTGTTTCTCCAACATTCAAACTAAAAAACACCCAGTCTAAACATCTGACATTGAGTCAGACAGTATTTACAGCCCATTACCGTGTCGATTTTTAGATGAGGAGATCAATTACCCACTAAAAACGTTCCACGGTTGCTGCAATCTCCCTGTAGGACTCACTAAGCTAAAACCCAAACTTTGCTTCACAGTTTCGTTTCGAGACAAAAGTGTTTATCACAGCTGTGACTAAATTGAACCTAATCAGAATGTAGAACTCGGCGTACTTAATTAAAGGAACTTTGTACCAATTTCATCAAGCCTCTCGTTTATCTTAATCCACGTGTTTCCTTGCAAAAAACGACAATAGTTGATTAAGTTTAGAGGAGAAAGAAGTGCAAGGGAAAGGAAGTGGGGACTTTCATTCGGCACTCTGAAATTGCAAAGCTAAGGTGATTAAAGGTGCCGTTTTTGTGATGCAAATGAGATTCCTTTTGAAGATTATCCTTCGTTTGGCAAAAGACACCTCTGCTTTGAGAGGAAGACCGTCAGAAAAGGTCCTACCGGTGTCATTGGCAATCTGGGAAAATGGATAAGTTTCACTTCACTTTCTGTCTGGAGCAACAAAAAAAAGAAGCTCGCCAGGTTCCCAAACTCTTCTTGAAATCAACAAAAAAGGCTATGTTATTTGACAGCTGATTGATTTGGCAGTTACATCACTTTCTTGTCCATCCAAATATGCAAAACTGAAACTTACTCATCAGCACCGCCAGCCGAAGCTCAGATTTAGCGCGACGTTTCTTTTACGGTACATGTGTACTTGTCTATCTGATCAGGGATTCCGCTAGGCAGTGATGACATTTCAGAGGCGGCGTTACTCTGAATGACCCGGGCTCTGATTTACTGACTGAGAACGTAATTAAGCTTCGCTCCGTTCCTGAATCCCAGAGCTCGTCTGAGCTGCTAATTGGCATGAATTAGCTGTGAACAGAGGGAGTGTTTCTATCCATTCCCCACTCTTTTCTATCCTTTTTTTAACGTCCCCGCTCTCGTCTAACTCACATTAAGGACCCGGAGAGGGCCCACTTGAATTGGCTCCACAGTCTAATGGTCTGCCAGGTTCCTGACATCGGCAGTGAATATTAGTACAGACTTTTTAATCAGGAGACACTCGGGCTGCCGCCCATTGCTAAAAGTACATGTACCAAAACATCTGGCCTGCCAGCTGCGCTTGTATGCACGGCTCTTAATGAAATGTCTGATTTTCTGATCCATTAGTCCAAATCTATACACATTTAGAAGCTCACGCATCCTGCATATTGTCCGACACGCTCTTCAAACACCAACAGGGATGCGGTTTACTCTGACATTGGCCAATCGCCTAGGTTTGGAGACACAATAATTGACTTCAAATGATAGTAGCTGACAATAATATATATATTTATAATAATAATAATAATAATTTAAGAAGAAGAAGAAGAAGAAGAAAACATCATTATATTTCAATTTTTGGAAAATTACAGAATTTCTTATTGCTGAATTATTGATCATATATATATATTTTTTTTTTTCAAAATTTTACATCTACTATTTAAATAGTATTTACTTAAATTTAAAAATAAATTACTTAAATAGTATATACTATAAAAACTCCATTGTGTCTGTATACACATTTTTTTAAATAAAATATTTATTAGTTACACATTAAATATTTTTATTTGTAATTGTATTTATTTTGAAAATATCTGAACATTTTTCATTTATTTAATTTTTAGATTTAGATTATTATTTAAATATTCTTAATTATATTTTGTAAAAAAAAAAGTATTTAAAAAACCTAAATGAGCTTCTATTTTGTAAATATTCTATAAAACGATATGCTAGAGTTATATTACAGTTACACAATTAAATTGATTATGTAATTAATTAATAAATATATGGGCTGTCTAATAGCGATTGACTGCATCCAAAATAAAAGTTGTGTTTATATAATATGTGTGTGTACTGTGTATATTTATGTGTATATATAAATACACACATGCATGTATATAGTTAAGAAATATGTATAATATATTTATATAATATAAATCGTATTTAAACACATACATGTATTCTTAAATATATACATGTATGTGTGTTTATTTATATATACACATAAATATACACAGTACACACACACACACACATATTATATAAACACAACTTTTATTTTGGGTGCAGTTAATCACGATTAATCAATTTGACAGCCCTAACTAATACATTAAAGATTTATTCTTTTTTCTATATTTTATCTACTCGTTTTCTTTAAAAAAAGAAAGAAAAAAAAACCTTTCTACGTTTACTGCATTAGGCTAACCAAGCACTCGCATGTTGTTGCTCTTGTGTTGGTTTTGATTGCTTCTAACGTCCTCATTTGTAAGTCGCTTTGGATAAAAGCGTCTGCTAAATGTAAATGTAAATACATACACACACCCACAATTATCAGATCAGGTATATATGCATTAAGTATGAAAACATAGTTACAGTTTCTATTTGGTTGCTGAAGTATTGAATACATACCCAAGCAAAAACAAACACATTTCTCTAGAAGTACATCCGTTCATAGCCGCGGGAACGTATTTTGAGCAGGGGGGGGCTGAGAAATAAAACGGGGGGTGGGTGGGTGGTCGGGTTGGTCACGTGACAAGAGTGATACGAGACACTATGATCCAAAATCGCAAATTGTTGTTAATAAAAGTTACATTTATTCGTTTAATATAAGCGAGTTTGTCTTTATTGTTGCTGTTTTCATAATTAAAAAAATAATACTAATAAAACAATGAACCACAACACATTTGTTTTAAAAGAGAGAAAATACCTTATTTAAATACAACGCAAGTAAGCTATATCTGTCTTATTCATTTTGTTAATACAAGTTATATGTTTAATATAGGCCTATGCGAATTTGCCATTGTATTATTTTATGGCTGATGTGTTTTAATTAATAGGCTAATAATGAACCACAAACTATGATCATTTTAAAGAAAGGGGAAATCTAAAGACTGTTTATTTATTTGTGTTACAATGCGGGTAAAACATATTTCCCTTATTCATATTGTTAATAAAAGTTCAAAGTTTAATATAGGCCTAAGTGAATTTGTCATTGTATGCTATAGCCTTTTTATTATTATTAATAATAACAATAATGAGCCAATAAGCATTCGTATGAAGTAAGGGGATAATCCAAAAACATTGTATTTATTTGTTACAATGTGGGTTGTCTTATTGTCTTATTCAGTCAGTTAATACAAGTTTTATGTTTAATATAAACTACTTGTACTGATGTTGTGTGAGGGATTTTTTTTTCATTAAGAGTAGCCTAATACTGAATCAACATTAAGTATTAATTTTGTTCCAAGGATAGGAGAGATCTAACGTTAAAGATCAAAATAAGCGCTGCAGAGGCGAGAATGCAAGATGTGCTGCTGAGATAATAGACGCTCTCGAACTTTCTCTGCTGTATCTTTGCAATGGCTGCAGAAATGGTCATTAATTCTTGATTTAGGCACGGTGCAGGTAATAATATGATAAAAAAGTCATGGCAACAAACGACTTCCTAAGTCAGTTTAAGTTGAAACGTCTTTTACAATCAATTTGATTCAACTTAATTCATGTTCTACTGTTGCTTATTGTCATTGTGGGCTTAGGCTTCTTTTTTCTATTGATTTTATTGAATATACAAATGTAGCCATGGGTGCCATGTGGGTATACAAAAGGGTGCCATGTAGCACCCTCAGCACCCCTACTTCCTGCGGTAATGCATCCGTTTGTTATTCTTTTGAGAAATGAAGGCTGTTCCATGCAATACTGTCTTGAAAGAAGAAAGCAAACTGCATCTAACCAGCACAGGGAGAGACATGGACGTCCCAGATACACAACAAAAAGACTAGCAGTACATCAGAGCCTAGTATGAGAAACAGACCCCTGACTGGAGTATAAACTAAACATCAACAGTCAAGACAAGACTCACAACTTTTAGGCAGAATGTCAGAGAAGATCTAACACTGACACATAAGAACAGTAGATTGAGCTAAATGATAGAAATTGGATGGCAAACAATTATTACGAATGGATAAATCCAAGTCTAAGGTCTTGTTAGTCAATCCTGTCTTACTGATAAAAGAATAATGCTGTTCACACTTTATGTCCACCTGTTAGCTGGCACAGATCCTGTCTCTGTTTTATTTGAGCTACAAGTCCCATTTGACAGGGAATAAGGACTAAAACTTAATAAAATGTCTCCCTCAAGAGCTGACATTCTCATATCAGACCTTACTCCTCAACCATTAGCACTTTCCAAAAACATTTTTCTTACTTGCAGAACCTTTAAAGGTGCAGTCCATGGTCAAGAG
The DNA here is from genome assembly GCA_027422405.1 of Ptychobarbus kaznakovi. Taxonomy (NCBI): domain Eukaryota; kingdom Metazoa; phylum Chordata; class Actinopteri; order Cypriniformes; family Cyprinidae; genus Ptychobarbus; species Ptychobarbus kaznakovi. The sequence goes on from CM049796.1 coordinate 37,350,105, forward strand.
TAATTCGGCACCCTGTCCTTTATTAAAGGGCTGCCAGACCTCCCAGAACGTTTGCAAATGTCACTGCGTTAGAATCACTCTACTTTGACTAAATACCATCTGCCAGTATCTCTAATGTTACCAAGTCTGGCTGTGTATAACACTACTGGTTGCTAAGCTAGCTGAGTACCAAACCAAGTCCCTTTAAAGGAACAGTTCACCCAAAAATTGAACATTTGCTGAAAACGTACTCACCCTCAAGCCATCCAAGATGAGAGTTTGTTTCTTCATCAAAACAGATTTAGAGAAATTTTAGCATAACGTCACTTGCTCACCAATGGATCCTCAGAATGAGAGTCCAAACAGCTGATAAAAACATCACAATAATGCACATTTAATCCACACGACTCATTTAGAACTGTTTTGGCCCGTTTTCATTTGTTAAATGGTCTCCTGATTCAGACAAGACTACCTTGAATTTGAGCTTTTAGCTTCACACGATGTTAACTGATGGATTGGAGTGGTGTGGATTATTGTGATGTTTTTATCAGCAGCTTGGACTCTCATTCTGATGGCACCCATTCACTGGAGAGGACTGCATATTTGTTCACTCTGCTTCTTATAGACTTAAAAATGAAAAAGAAACTTCTGAAAAAAAAAGTTCTGGGAGTTAATTCTCAGGGAAGCTAATACGCAGGTATCTAGGCTACGATCCGAAAACCGCATGTGGCTAAATAAGCAGGTTAATGAAGGATTATTAAACTTGTAGATGGGGAGAGGATGAGTAGGTAATGAATACCTGGGAAAACGAGGGATGGTCCCTCAGACAGCATCATTAGAGAAGAGGAAGAATGTGGGAACGCCAGATGGAGAATACCAAGAGACGAAAAGAAGGTCAGATTTAAGCTAGGCTTGAAATATTGCACTTGCAGCTAAAAAGCTTAAAAATGCTCTGCCATATGTTTCAGCCGTATTAAAAAGTTAGATTGTATGAAAAGGTGTTTGACTATACTGTATGTCTCGATATGTGGCTGCCTATAATACTGTTCTCCACCTTATGATTCCATCATTGCTAGTTAATATATAATACTATTCAAAAGTTTGGGGTCTGTGAGATTTGTATTTTTTTAATACAATTATTACTTTCAGTACACTTTAAATTGAGTGACAGTAAACATATTTGTAGAAAATTATATTTCATTCATATAAATAATGCCATTCTGTTCTATTCATCTAGAAACAAAATATCACAATTTCCACTAAAATATTAAGGAACACAACTGTTTCAGATTAATTATATGACACCGAAGACTGACGTTATGAAAATGTAGCTTTGCCACTATAAGAATAAATTACATTTTAAAATATATTCAAATAAAAACAAAGTTATTTGAAACTGTAAAAATATTTCACAGTATTACTATTTTTACTGTATTTTGAGAGCCCAACACCAACCTTTTGAATGCTAGAGTACACAAATATACATAAAAAATTCCAGTTACCACCTTCTTTATGTCTTTACATTAATTGCATTCAAACAGCATTATATTTTGTGAATTATGAGATCAACTCACATTCAAAAATGCTGAAAAGTATGACAGTGACTTTTACAAATGACGCAATGAGCATTTAATACGTGGTTAGCAACATTTTTGGTAGTTAGTGAATAAGGTTGCAATAATTGTGCCAAAATGCTGCATGCAAAAGTGGCACAACCCTATAGTGCCATTTATAAAAAACTATAGAGAGGTAAAATTAATCATTAACTGGCTAACCTTGTAGATGCCTTGATTGCAGCCATTGTAAGTGCTTTCCATGGTGTAGCTTCGGAGGACTCCGATCTCCCTCCAAACGACCACCCGCGCTGTGGACGCCCGAGACTTTTCCACCAGATAGTTGCAGTTGTTGAGAGAGAATGCAGGAGCTATTCGGTCCAGAGCTTTGGCGATAGTCTGCCAATACAAACAATATATGAGTTTTGAAAAAGAACCATGTATTTCATTTTATTTGCATTTTATGCTACTGTTTTCAGTTGTGTATATTTAGTTTAAGAGACTTTTTTGCATAGATGCAAACATCAGTCAGACAGCAGCTAGCGATGCAGTATTTTCCACATTACAGATTCCACAGATTTACATGTGCTTTTAAACTATCCTTTAACACTATTCGTCACAGCCTGTATGTTGGGGAGAAACTTCCTTCAGCATTAAACTTCAAAAACTGGCTCAGAAATAAAAGTTCCATGGAGGATGGGAACGGTGCCAATCAGAAAACAATAAATCAGACAAAAAAGTATTCTCACTGTATATATAATGATACTGTAAAATAAGGACACTAAAACATATCATGCATTTTTGGCTCTTCCTGTGAGAGCAAAAATAGATTATGGGGATACAGCAGATTTTATTGCTGTAAGGTTGCTCTTTCGTAGCTCAGCGGATGTAATTGAGTTCTCAGTTATGTGACTTTGAAGAATCAACTTTGTTTTAGATGTTTCTCCTAAAATAGGAGCAATAAAAATAGAAGCAAATGAGAATGAATGTGAACACTACCATTGAAAATGGTGGGACAGATCATCCAGGAGAAACATATGAGATATAAAAAAGACCTCATTTGTGATTTTCTTTTATTATACAGTGAGCGTACCCTGTATCCTGGGTCTTCTTTCAGGGAGACCGTGTTAATGGGAGATCCAGATTGCCACAGGGTTTCCTTCATACTGCAGCCATACAGAAACACATTCTTCTTCCTGGAGTGACCATGGTAATCGCAAAACACCTGTGGAATGTAATAGCACACAAGTTTAAAAAAAAAGATATAGTGAAAAGCAAGATTGTATGCGAATAATGACGAAGGATGAGGAGGTCACGTGTCAGGCGGAAACAAAGCCGTCTTTTTGGAATTTCTGGCACGACAGCCATGCAGCGTTAACTTTAGACTGAGCCAAGCATAATTAATCTTGTGACACAACAGACACGTACGACGAGGGGAATAAAATGCTAGACAATGCATTGCGTTTTGACTCTAATTCAAATTTTGTCTCTTGACAGTGTGGCTGTTAATTGGAGACAGTGCATAGCGATGAGCCTTTTTGTAAAGGCTCAACAAGAGGGCGCCTTCCTCATTCTTTAACGGCACAAGTCGTGTTTTTACGAGTGTAGGTTTTGGGGAAATGACAATGTTTCTTTGACCAGGTTCGGTGCATAATTATTACTGTGATTAAACATTAATTATAGTGTAATTGATATGTAAATCTGGCTAATTGTGTCAAAGCACTCTTGCTAGCACTAATGTTCTTCGGTTCTTCGCAACAGGTCATTCCTGCTTGATTACAGGACCGACAATGGTCATTTCCATGCTATTCTGAATAAAATGAAATAATTGAATTGCTTAATTTATTTTAAGGTAGTACAGATGTAGCTTTCAAATGGCAAGTTTCAGTTTAGGTCATGACGTCCTAGATTGTTTGACCATTTTTACAAGCATATTATCTCAAAAATGCTGGCGAACCTACTTCTATTGCTTTGTTTGTTTTTTTCCCCCACTGACTTGCAAAGATAGAGCAGTGGTCCATTACTTCATTTCCCAAGAAGTGTCTTTTGAAAAAGGACAGCGGGTGAACAGGACGAGGTAAAAGATAGAAGTTATTCTTTAGTGCTCTTACAGCATCAGGAGAAGCTCAAAGGCACCAGTCAAGACTCTGTGAATAGATCTGACTAAAAATAAAAAGCTCTTAATTCTGTTTGAAGACTTGAATGAATGAATGATGTGAACTAGAGGCTGTCTAAAACTTCAGCCGTGACTCTTTCTGCAGGTTTCAAATTTGCCTGTAGGTGGCAGAAGTGACTGCGTTTATTGGTGAGGCATCAAATCATTTAATCGGCTAAATCATTCTAAACATCTGCGTAATTCAGAAATGAAACAAGTGACTGTCTTTATGAGTGTATCATTTAATAATTTACTCAACTGATTCATTCAAAATGCAGATTTGTTTCAGGGACAAAACAAGTGACTCTTTAAGAAAGAGTCATCAAATCCTTTACTCAAGTAATTAATTCAAAAACACTTAATTCTGAAACAAAACAAATTAGTATTTTAATGAATTAATCACTAAATCGTTTACATGATTGATTTGTTCAACTTTAAAATGCTGATTCATTCACAAACAAAACAAGAACCTGCATCCCAATTTGCATACTATCCATGCCAAATAGTTTCTGGATTATTATTTAATCTCGAATAATATTTAGGGCAGATAGTATGTGAATTGGAATGCTGGGATGCCTTTATGAGTGATTAATTTATTCGTTTACCCAACTCAGTTCCATCAGGATTCATTCAAATCCTCTGATTCACTCACGATCGAAACAAGTGAATGTCTTTATGTGTGAGTCGTTGAATCCTTTAGTCAAGTCACCATTATTTATATAGTGCTTTTTACAATGCAAATTGTGTCAAAGCAGCTTTACAGTATTAAACAGTTTAATTCTAGGCTAAACTGATTTGTTCAAAACAACAAATTAATTTATGCAGTTCAAGAAATATATAACTGTACCAATCCATTGTCTTATTACATAAATATATGTATTAACTACAAAAATATGAAATTAATCTCACATTATTTACATTGTATTATTAAATGATTTGATATCTAGTTTCATTTCATCAGTCAGCTGAGGCAAATTATTAACTTTGTCAATTCCAACTTTGTAAATGAGGCGCAATGGTAATGTATCTAGTCACACATTTACAAAAGTCTTGATTTCATAATTTTTGTAATATGGTTCATTTAATCCAATTCACAATAGTGGTCATTTGAAATTGCAGTTGTTTTCTGATAAACAACGATGCACTTAGAGCCACCCAGACCTGCTTCAGTCTGTACGGTCTGATTTCCAGATCGGTGGCCACTAACACACATTTATGGATTTGGTCATCCCTGACCTGCATTTGGAAGTGGAAAGCTCCGAGATCATGGAGCAATTTCCGGCGAGGCCCTCATGGAACTTTAGGATTCAATAGGTCAGTTACAGTGCAGCGAGATTTAATGGAAACTTACCAGTGGAGTTCTGCCTATGCTGTTGAGGTAATAGAGGAAGCCTTTGGAGTGGTAAATTGTGGGGCTTAAATTAAGGTCCGGCTTCAGCCAATGTCTGTTGAGGTCCTCAGCGGTGAGAGAACAGCGATTACTGAAATAAATAAAAAGAAAAAGCGATTACAAAGAACAAAAAGTCAACTTTAAACTAACTAAAAGTCCAATTTGGATTTCATGAGCTCTTTAACGCGTTTCCAGGGATCAAAGTAACATCAAATAGCATCTGAGTTTGCGATCCAATATCTGATTCAGCTTACTTATCTGTTTGAAGACAAGATAACCAATCTGTCTGTCTCTGTGCATGCCTGTGTATCTGTGCGAATGTTAAAAACGCCAGAATTGTGACGTTCCCATATCAGCATCTACCTTCACAGGTTACTGAAAGGTCGACGATGAACAGAGCTATCTAGCGTACCGCGCAACCAGTCTGTTGATTAGAGAGCGAGCAGCAGCTGAGCTTTATCTCCAGACAAAATCCTACTGGCATTTGGAGGCAGCTTGCCAACTACAGACTCCCCCACATTCAGTTCCTGAAAGCCAATTATAAGACACAATGTTCAAACATTAGCAAATTGATAGGCCGCGTTTGAAACGGCTGAGCGCCACTGTTGAGTCTCTGATCACAGGTGCTCCATCTGATGATTTATTGTGTGCTTTCTTTGGGTCATTCTTGATCTGGATTGAGCAGAAGCATGAAGCAAAACACAGTCACCACCTGAAAATAAATATATGATAAAACATCCTGGCTTTTTAATCAAATGCTATGGCTGTTTTCATAGACATCAATAATGGCTGCGCGAAAACAAAAGATGGAAGTTGCAGTATTCTTTGCCTCTGAACAGTTTGTTCAACCAGACTTTCTTCTGAGGATATCGCAGATTGAACTAAGATGCCTTTAGGTGCATTAAAAATTAAAGGAAACCACAAACAGAACTACATGACTATAAATACAACCCACTTTTTAAATTCTCTGAGAAAAGCTGTGGCTCTCTGCTGAAGAAGTTCAAGCAAAGAGCCACAATCTTCAGAGAGTTTCCTCGTAAACAAAAATGCCATATTCTAGGGGTCTGGAGACAAGGAAATTACTGTATTTGAGGCAACAAAACACGGTTGTTCCGGACAGTTTACAATCCACCCCAGGGGGGCAGCAAAGCGAAAACGGCAAGAAAAGTGTTCCTCCCTACAGCTGTCTATAGTTTAAAGTGAACCTACATAGAGAAAATAAGAAACACTGGATGTCATTTGAGATGACTTGAGAGTTAAATCAACATTACCCGTCTGTCTGTTCAAGCCATGTTTACACTAGGCGATTTCTGACTTGGATTTCCAACTCATTGTGTCATTATGTATTCATTGCTTGATATTTAGATAGTAAATATTTGATGGACCAAACTGAGGATTTTGCTATGAAAGGCATCAATGACTTCATGTTTTGTCCTCTCTTTTTTGGGGGCTCCATTTTGTTCTTGACAGAAATAATTTATGAACACTTCCCTGCTCTTGCGTCTGATGACAACTGAGAGGTGGAACAGTATTTTGTCCCCTTTTATGGTTCTCCAAAAACTGACAGGCCCTCTAACACGTCCTGCTTTTAAAATGTCTACTTCTCAATATTTCACCCAGTGCACTGCAGTATATGACACATTCTGCAGTAGCACAAAGCCACCCTGGTCTCAAAGGCCAAAAATAATTCAAATAATAGTTCAGGTTTAATGTTTAAGAGAGGTAATACAAAGAATTAAGTCATCAAATACCAATTAGCACAAGAACAGAATAGCATTTGACTCCATCAAACCTAAAAAAAGACAATCAGATGATAATTGGTACTCTACTTACCTCACAATAGAACAACTAATCAGAACTTGACTTCACACACTTAAAAAAAAAGAAAGCTCAATTTGCATTTGTCTCCACCCAACTCAAAATAATTGTCTAATGGGAAATTGCATCCACACAACCTTAAAAACAGTATACAGAATGACTCACTCCATCTACCTCAAAAACAGAAAGTCAAATGGGAAAAACCGAACACTCAATGATTTTTACTTCACCAACCTCAAAATAAAATGCTCATTGGGTATTTGACTACACTCACCTCAAAAACAGAACACTCAATGATAATTTGACTCCACCCAACTCTAAACTGAATGCTCATTGGGTATTTGACTCCACCCACCTAAAAAAAAAAAACAAAAAAAACACAATGTTCAATTACCATTTGGAACATTAAAAACAATCCTTGTCTACAAGGTTTAGGATTAAAATTTAAATAAAATCAGGTCAATAACCAAGACAACGTGTGAAGTGCTGCACCCAACCTAATAATACCCATTAATAATTCTGACTCAATAATGATTTTGACTCCACCCACCTCAAAAAAGCAATCTTGGTCTCCAAAGAGCTCATCAAATACCAATTGACTCGTGTAAAGTATAGGCCTTTGACTCCAACTCAAAAAACATAATACCTAATAGTAATTTGACTTCGACATTTAACTCCGCCCACCTCAAAAACTGAATCCCAAATTATTATTTAGACTTCGCCTACCTTAAAAACTCAATGAATACTTGACTCAACCCGACCTCACAAATCAAATAGCCATGAGCCATTTGATTCCGCCTACATCAAAAACTTCCAATCAAATGCCTCCTGACTCATTGTCAAAAGCAAACACATCACGCTCCACCATGAAAATGCAAACTGCTCTGAAAACATTTATTTCACAGCAGGCGAGAGCTAGTTAAGGCTTTAATTAAGAATACTGTTGTTCAAGTGTATACGGATTATAATACAATCATCATTTAAACAGTTTATGATCCAAAAACTTATAATGAAGCCATTAACGCAAGTAACTCCCCCTTTATAATCACCCACTGAAAAATAGAAAAGCATTTGATGCTCACTGAGACAAGAAATGACAGAACAGTGGGAGTTTTTGGAAAGAAAACGGTGTCTTGTACATTTGTTCACATTAACTATTCATAAGGAAATGAAATAGCTGACAAAGAGAGGAATGGACGCAAGTATCACCTCAGAGAGGAAGTGCTGTCACTGTAGTGCTCTGTTGACCAGACACATCGCTTCATCCAGAGATGAGTTACAGTTCACGCTCAGTTCAGCTACAACACAGATGAATAAGATAGAGGGAGGGGGGTATCAAGGCCCCATCTCTCTCTTCCAGTCACATCTGTCCTATCCCACTCTATCTTATGGGTCTTCAGTGTAGCTGCTAAGCATTATGCAGTGTGATATAGATCTTGCATAATTTGCTTATGATTGATTTGGTCACCATTAGGAAAGGGCACAAAAACGATTGCCTGTGCCACCTGATGCAACAAAATCACAGAAATCGATAAGCAATCCTGGAGTTACTTACATTTTATTATTCTTGGTGTGCAGCACTTCTCATCCAATAATCTGTGATGTGATCTAAAATGTGATATAAAAACGTGTGTGTGCGTGTGTGTGTGTGTGTGTGTGTGTGTGTGAGAGAGAGAGAGAGAGTGTGTGTGTGTGTGTGTGTGTGTGTGTGTGTGTGTGTGTGTGTGAGAGAGAGAGAGAGAGTGTGTGTGTCTGTCTGTCTGTCTGTCTATCAATATATCTATCTACAAATAAAAATGAATAAAAATCAATGCATTTATATAATTCAATTAAATGTTAAATGCACAAATCAATATATGAACTATAATATACATCAATATTAAAATATTAAATGAATAATAACAATAATGATAATAATGTAATTTATATTTTTATAAGTAAAGCATTTAACAAACACTGCAAATAAACAATGAATAAAATATCTCACATCTTTAAATCAATTAATTTATATAATTAATTTAAATATAAAATATATAAATCTATATACATACTTTAAAATTAATAAAAAATATTATAAAACTGTATAATTTATATTTTAATGAACTATTATATATATATATATATATATATATATATATATAATGTATATTAATCGATATATAAACCATAATATACATTTATTCATTAATATGTATTAAAATATATTTGACATTAATATTAACAACATTCATATACATTATAATATAGTAATAAGTAAATAAATAAATATTACACACACCTCTTTTTCAGACTGTTGTAATAATCAATAAACAGACTATATACTCAGATTATAATACTCACACTTTGTCTTTGGGTGACCATAAAGTGAAAGACACCTCTCAGCCGACACTACCCCCATAAACTCACACAATTGCGAGCTCGTGTACACGCACGCACGCACGCACGCACGCACGCACGCACGCACGCACGCACGCACGCACGCACGCACGCACGCACGCACACACACACACACACACACACACACACACACACACACACACACACACACACACACACACACACACACACACACACACACACACACACACACACACACACACACACACACACACACACACACACACACACACACACACACACACACACACACACACACACACACACACACACACACACACACACACACACACACACTTCCTGATCAACTTACTGAACCAGGACAGTTCAATTTACTCCCATGGTTACAGATAGATCAGTTGGATCAGTCTCAATAGCTTTTCGTCGCCTCGGCTAATGAGGTTATATCCTCGTTTTCTACTCAAATCTCCATCGGCTGGAGATGGGCACAATCAGCAACGTTTAGTCGAGCGAGAAGTAGTCTGAGAGAAGGAAAAAAAATGGAAAAGTGGGAACTGGATATTTCCAGAAAAGGGATACTATGAATGCAACACTGATTGGTTAATGGTACCATAAGAATGTAAATAACTCTTTACTTTAGTTAATATTTGTCAGAATAGGCATATACAGTACAGTATTTAGTATATAGGCCTACTGTGTAGTACCCAGAAAGCTAGTACTGCATTATGAAAATAGCTTATGACTGACTGTATCACCTGGTTCACATTTATGTTTTAAAATATAGAACAATGAGGGTGCGACAAAAACGAGGAGGAGAAGTCGGTATTTAAAGTTTGTGCTGTTTGGTGGGACACGAGGAACTCTCATGAACGGGAAGAAATTGGAAAGTGGAAATTCATTTTCACTTTTGTTTGTACTGTGCTGATGGCATGGAAGAGAGAGGTTGAGGTGAGAGAAAAAGCAGCCGACTCTGTGAGCCCAGATCTGATGATGTAAAGCCTTTCTCCCGCACGTCTCCTCTGACTCACCAGTACTTAAGGGAACGGCTGTTTGTTGGTTCACCTTCAAGCTGAAAGTGTAGCGTTATTTGTATTTCAGCCATCAATAATGGATGGTGCTGTTGGCTATTGTTTGATTCATGAAGAGAAACCTGCAGGCCAGTTTTGACAAGTTTCCCCTTCAGTCTGCGAATAAAGGCCCGTTCACATCAGGTCCAATGATTCTCAACAATAGTGGCATTTTTTCGGTTTAAACAAATCATTGTTTTATCATCGTTTTCATTCAAGCCTTCAACGACTGAAAGAAAGAGTGACCAGCTACTGTAACTTACAGAAAGGGTCAGAGAATGAATCAAAGATATATAAACAAATCATTGAACAAATCTCAATCAATCTTAGGTGAAGAGTTGCATTACAAAATTAATCTCTGAACCAATCTGCATACATTTTTTGGAAATGGAATCAAAAGAGTCATGATACAAAACAAATCAGTGAACAAAATATGAATGGATCCTTGGTAAGTGGAATCAAAAAGTCAAGCTATACAACATTAAAAAAATGTGCATTAATTTTTGGGGAATTTAATAAAAATAGTCAATTTACAAAATTAAAAAGTGAACAAATTTAATTGAATCTTTGGAGAATATACTCAAAAGAGTTACATTACAAAATAATTCACTGATCAATTCAGCATACATTTTTTGGGAGCGGAATCAAAAGAGTTATGATACAAAGAAATTTAGTGAAAAAATTATGAATGGTGAATGGAATCAAATAAGACAAATTATGAAAAATGTAACAAGTGAACACATTTGAACTAATCTTTGGGGAATGGAATCAAAAGAGTCAATATACAAAATGAATCACTGAAAAAAATCTGAACAAATCTTTGGTCAGTTGAAGCAAAGTCAAGTCACAGAATGAACAAGTGAACAAATGTGAACTAGTCCTTGGGAAATTATATAAAAAGAGTTCAGTAATAAAATGAATCAGTCAACAAAAGTGAATAAATCTTTGGCTGATGGAATCAAAAAGACAAGTCGCAGAATGAATCAGTGAAGAAATCTGATCTAATCTTTGGGGAATGGTATTAAAAAGAATCAAGATACAAAGTGAATCAGTGAACAAATCTGAGTGACTCTCCGGGGAACAGAATGAAAAGTTCAAGTCAATGAATCATTGAACAAACTTTGTTTTTCCAATCAGCAGCATTGTGAAGGAACTCAGACACATTAAATATACACAGAATTGTTTTAAAATCATGTCAAAAATGTTGACTTTGTTCAAATGGGCCATAATTCTGTAAACCTTTAAACTGCACAATACAGTAATTATGCTCTACCTTTATATTCGCACCTTCTTACCGGTGGAAGAAAAGGGGCAAGAAAGCATGAAGTGCATTTGAGAAGTGAATATAGAGAGACGTGACTGTAATGGTACAATATAACTGTGAAGAGAGGCTGTAAGGATTATCAAGTTCATAATGATGTTCCATTCAACTATGAAACTACAGGAAGACAGAATGATGAATCATTAAATGATAGGTGTAATCACCTCAAGGCAGAGTCTTGCATTTAGCGTGCTTAGAAGTGCGACTTTCAGCATTTGTTTATCAGAACTAATGTTCCTAACAGCAGGACAGCAGTGCCAAAAGTTGTTGTGAAGAGTGGAGCTGCCAGCCAACTTTGGACATATGTCAGACTCCATTTAGAATATTGTTGGTGATGGTCATAAAAGTAAATAAATAAAATAACCCAATTTTAATTATAAAAAAAAAAAAATATATATTATTTTTTTTATTTTCTAACATTAAAGTGTACTGATTTCAGATGTTCTGCTAGCTTTGCTGTATGTCCCTCTGGGAATCGGTCACATTGCCCTGTGCTAATTATAAAAATAGAAGTGTTACAAAATTGTATTTGCTTAATGACTGTGAAGAGAAGAAAATCTAATTAATGATCTCCACTGTGACGCTTTGCATCATTGTAAGAATAGGGAACAATCTGTCACCCCGGTGAATAGTGTGGAGTGTTGCTGATTGACTCTGACTCTGCCACAGAAAATCAGTGGAAAAGAAAATGGGGCGCCATCTTTCATAAGCAACTCAACAGGGACAGCAGAGAGAAGGCATTAGCTAAACCTTGAGTTCTCATCACAACAGATTATGAAAGAAATGTACAAAAAAAAGCATCTCGCCTCTCAAGGTCGCAGAGGATTTGTGTGCTACAATAAATAGAGCAAGTAAAGCCTGAGAAATTTACAAACAAATGTCTTCATAAAGAAAGCAATGTGTTTACTGTATATAATGCATGCAGTTTGACAGAAGCAACAAGCCCCCTCAGATGTCTGAGCCAAGTGGATTTTACATGCAACTTAAATGCAAAAAAAAAATAAAAAAACCTGTCATAATTGAACAATTTAAGTTTCCCCAAACACATATGACACAAAATAAGACATAACAATTGTCAAAGCTGCTCTTTTCCAAACACCAAAAATGCATGCCGATCACTGTTTAGTTGCAATGCGCTCAGATACAAATAATTAGTACATTACAAATAAAATAACTATAAATAATATAAATCAATATATAATTAATTGAAATTCATTTAACATTTTAATTGTACATTGTTTTTAAATAATATTTTAAATTATAAGTATCTATTTTAAAATAAAATAAAATATCCCCTTTGACACTATACAAGAACTAAGCACTGGACTAAAACTAGCAGACAAGACTGCAGCCATTTTTGGTTCAGTTCCAGAAAATATCTCAACTATCTGTTCTTTTTGCATTGACATACCTGTTTTGAATTACCTTGGCTCTGGCTAATTAGATTCCTTAAATTTCCTCAAACAATCACGACACATCCACTGCTGTACCTTTACTTTCTGCTAACCTTGAGAAATGAAAATGAGATGCTTTTTTTTCTTGTTAGTAGCGACTGTCCCTTCTTTGCTTCTGAGCTAAATATAATTTCCAATACAACATCTGCCTCTTTAGTCCCTCATTCCCATTCAAAACTCCAGCGGAACTACCGTTCCAGTGCGGAGCAGGCTACATGACTGACGTGTCCCGCAGGACAAATCCTAGGGAATGAGGCGGGGGGTGCAGATGTAGGACACAAGCATAAATGACAGCTACAACAGAGACTCTATTTTGTTAAAAACAATCAAGCGATTCCTCAAGCAACAAATGTGGCCTCACAACACAGTCCCAAAATGGGTTAAATCGCACAAAAGTAACAATAATACCCTTAAAATCAAACATATATCAGCTATTAATATAACAATGAACTATGTAGGGTCAACAATAAGCAAAATTATAAAAAATTTTGAATTGTAAAATTAATCATTTTGTTTTTTAAATCCCATAGTTTCTTTTACTTTGTATGTTAAGCAACTATGTTGAATAATGAAATTCTGTAATTTACTCAACCTCATGCTATTCCAAATCTGTATCACTTTTTATTTATTTTGTGAAACATATGATACAGTGAAGTCCAATGTTGTTTTTATTCGAAAATGAAGTCATACAGATTTAAAACAACATCAGGGTGAATAAATGACAGAACTTTTTTGTCAAACCATATTTTTGTTTCATATTGTTTTCCAGGTCACCAGTTGAGAACCACCGACAAGTTTCATCAACCTGAAATGGCTAATGATGATTTGAACAGCCTAAAAAATCCGTCCTAGCTGAATTCAATCTACATTTCGGCATAAATGGTCCATGTAGGTAGCATGAATCCTACTGTAGTTGCGTATAACTCAGCTGTCAAACATGACCTTCAAGCTTCCTACATACTCTTCCAGAACACTTCATATGTATTAGCATGTGTGCGGCGCATCTAAAGCGCGAGGTAATCAGCATCAGTGACAGGCCAACATAAACTATGACACAAACGAGCCACTTGCCACTTCCAGACGCCCCTTCTCCTCTACCGGAATAGAAGCGTCATTCAGGTCTGAACGCCCTGCCTACACGTTCCTAAAGCATCTGCACTGCCAAACACTGCTAATACCCATCAACATAAAAGGGAGACGCTATCTCTTTCAGAAATGTGAAATGAAAGTAATGCTCTCCTTGGCTGCAGCTAACATACACTGCAACCGATTACCAGAGATTTGTCACAGCATGCAGGTCCCCACGTTGGGCGCCATGTGCTTATTCAGTATCCTGCTTTCACCCGAGGACTGCAATAGTGTCTCTAAAGTATCCTATGTAGTGTTAATCTTAAATAATGATGTTTAATTGCAAGTATCGAGTGTAACAACCCAGCGCTGGGTGAAATATGGACAAACCCAGCTACTGGGTTGTTTTGACCCAGTGGTTGGGTTAATACCTAGAAGGTTGGGACAAAGTCTCAGTCAAAGTCATGTCACTCGGCTGCCATCTTCGAAACGCCTTTCGGCATGCAAGTGCAGCTTCTATTACTTTGGATGGGAAAACATCAAATTCTCCCAAACTGTTCACTAAGCTTATGATTAAATTTCATATATGAAATCACCAATGAAATCGGACAACAACTGTGCCGTAAATGTTGTTTCTTTTGCTTAAATAGCATTATAAAAATGTAATTTTTCAGGCTAGATCAGCCAGTGCGCATGCGCAGTCCTAGGTGCATGTCTCAGAATGCTGACTGTTTCTATAGCAACCGGGACTTCTAGTGACGCGTTGACTTTACCGATTAGCAATTGGCTCTTTCATTCAGAAGGCGGGACTTCCTGAGATTGAGCTGACACATTAAGCATTGCATTTTTCCCCATTCAAAACTATACGGATGACACGTCTTGGGTATTCTATAGTCTTTGGTTGGGATAAACATTTAATACAACCGCTGGGTCAAAACAGCCCAATAGCTGGGTTTGTCCATATTTCACCCAGCACTGGGTTGTATTTAACTCAACATTTTTTAGAGTGTACCTGTGGTTTTCACCTTTGCGGATTGCATAAGGGAGATCAGAAGCGGCCTTGTCTTGAATATTCATGTTTTACTTATTCATGCCGGCAGGGCACACAAATTCTCTCGGGAAGACAAAGTCATAGGAGCTTGTTTAATATCTCCCTTTTGTTTGGCATGGGAATTATAGAAAATTAAGCAAAAACAAAGGTTGGTTGGAATTCAAATATTCATGATTAAAATCAAACGGTCTGAAATCTTCATTACACATGCTCGTTATTATATTTCATATATTGCGTAAGATGCCAGAGGATGATAATTCAATTCAAATATTCAATTATATTCAAAATGCATAGAAGGGAAATGCTACTATGGCAGGAGAAAAACGCTTTTGAGTTCAAATAGTCAGGGACTGGATTATGGCAATTTGAAAACATGACTCACAGGATTCCAAAATGGCAATTGAAATTGGAATATAGAAAAAATGCGCAATGTTGATTAATAATCAATATCAATGGGCAATCACAGACTGGTCATATATAAAAAATAAGTGAAAACTGTATTCATCCCACATTAGCTCAAATAAATAAATAAAATCAAATGGGGATGCAGCTCTAGCAAATGGGGATGTAGGCTTGAGTCAAGTCTGTTAAAAATGTTATTGCATGCTACCAAAAGAGTGAAATCTCACTCTTCCTCGGTTATGCCTGTAAAACAGTCCTACACACCAGCACACATGACCACCCACACACGCACGCTTGAATCTTTAAGAATGCAGAGGTTCGCTTCAGCTTAGAATAATCACGTCAACCGCCATCTACGGCCAAACGGTCACACCGTGAAATTCAAATGAGTTTCATGTAAAATACACAGGTTTCAGCTTCATTTGAATAGGCATGCAAGTTTAACGCAATGCCTCGCTCTTCAAAGGCATCTCATTATAGTGCTTTTGTTGAAAAAATATGAAAGTTTTGGCTTGTAATTTATTAATCCTACTCTTTTTGTTCTTACAAATTCCTTTTTTCTGTTGCTCCAGTGCAGTGGCTTTTGTAATGAAATGTTTTCCATAACTCTGAAGAAAAAATAAGATCAAATATGTTAAATGATTCACATTTTTGGGTTTAAGCCATTGCTGGCCCGTAACAATATGTTTCAAAGAAGAATAATGCGGATCACATTCAAAACTCACACAAACACACACCTGAACCCTTGTTTGGTTTCACAAAAGAGATGTAAGGAGTTAAACAACTGTGACTACAAAAATAAATGCTTCAAGTGTCCAAAAAAAAGAGTAAAGTATTCTTTACATTTTTGTACGTGTGCGCTAGCGTATGAGTATAGTCGAACCCATAGCCTTTCAAAGTAAACCCCATTTGATGTTGTGTGCGAACACGGATGGTCGACACATGTTCTCTAGAAAGCTTCATCTGTGTCCAGTGTAGAGATGCAACGATTATAGATTGTGCGATTATTGATTATTGAGAAATAATCTGAGAATAATCGGTTTTACGGTTTATGACGATTATTATGATGTATAAAATCACATGAACATGAAACTCTTTAGATGTTAAAGTGTTATTTATTGCTGGCTTTTGAAACAGAAATAACACAGTAACCAACAATACAGCACAAAATAATAATAAACAAAATACAAACAAAAGTCCATCTCTCCCATTAGAATTAAAAAGGTGACCACTGTTCTGTAAACATCCATGACAGTATTTCTCTTTTGAAAATAAGAAATGGAAATTGATCACAAAAAGTATTTCATGTTTTCAGTTTGTACATTTCTTTTGGACCTGGGGTAGAGAATTTGGAAACATGGTGAAAAAAAATATTGTTGGTTTTTACTTATAAATAATACTACAACAAGGATAGTAATTAAAACAAAGTTAATGAAGTATTATTAATATACGACTAATATTAACTTTATTTATCCCACAGGGGAAACTGTTATTAATTATTGAAATAAACTGAAATATTATTGTAATCAACTGTCATCCATACGTATTCATTTTAATAATCTTTATAATAATTCATATGATTTTAAATGTGGCCTGAGAAAATCATGTCTATTGTTTTGGTTTGTGAGATCGGAGATCGCGCTACACATGTGTACATACATTCAGGAGGACACAACTTCTTGAGAACGCTGCCCTGCGACTTTTATTAATAAAATAGAGCTACTGGAGAGACACAGACACAGTGGAGAGACACAGACACAGGCAGGCTAATTCACACAGGCAACTGTCACTCTCTCTCTCAATCGAATAATTAATTCAAGTAGCTAAATGTTATAATTAATTCAAATAAATGTGATCTTACTGCACTATTTCATCTCTTTCTGATCTGAAGCGGGCAGAATGCTGAGCTAACGAGCTGTAGCTTCGCTTCAAGTGGTTCTTGCCTTCACTTTGTGCATTAAAATCGCTCAATGTACAGCTAGCCGTGCATTATCCTTCATGTATTCGCTCTTTAGCAGCAGTTTTTTACGGCAATGTTTAAATAAATTACACCTTGGTCATTCTTGGGTACCCAAAATTGTGCCACACTATCGACAGGCATTTCTGTGGTGGAAATAAAGCTTTGCTGTTTATTCCCTCTGTCACTAATCTAATGCGTGTAGTAGCCTCCGTGTCTCTGATAAGCACGTCTACTAGTGTAACTTCGTTTTCGTTTTGCGCAAGCTGCAACAGTTCCGTTCCGTGCAACAGAAACACTCGGTTTTGCGAAACATTTACAATTAATTAACCGTGACGTTTTTAGTGTGACATTTCCTGGATCAACATCTTTGTTGACCCTGGGACAACATTGTTATCAACCAATCAGATTTGAAGAACAAGTTTATAATTTTTGTGAAGTTTAGGCTTACAATCAGTGTTTGTTGCTTGTACATCAGTGTCATTAATCTATAATTTCCTCCGATTTTAGGGATTACTTATGGGTAAGGTTAGATTTAGGTGTAGATTTAGGTGTATATGTTGATCCAGAAACACATCTAACTCAGCAAAATCATGACGTGCGGGATGTTTTAAAACGTGGTCAATCGCGAAACCGGTTAATCGCTGCATCCCTAGTCCAGTGTCTGCTCTATTTTTCCCCATAATTTATGACCGATAACAAATATTTATTAACTCTTTTAAACCAAAGCTGGGCTATCCCATTCCGTTTTGCTTGTAATTTTTGGCCCTTTTGCGCTTATCAATGCAGCCGCCTATTTTGCAGACGCTATTTTGTTAATGTTGTTCCATCTCTTTAATTTTGTTTTCTACTGTGAAACAACAGCACGGGACAGTATTGCCACCTTGTGGAACAACTGATTACTGCAAAACAAATTCAATGCGCATGTGCGAGCTGCACATATTATTCTGATGATGAAATTCATGTCATGCGCATTGTATGCTGTCCCTCGCGTACGGGTAAAGAGTGAAGTATACTTTGGGATTAACAGTAACATAACTCCAGTACTCAAGGGGGCACTATAGTTGCTGTGGCATTAAACCACATGTTAGGTAGTCTCTGATCTACAGGATTCTCTTAATAATGTCCACCATGACAGTATTGAGGCCTATATGCAAAATTTAAGAGTATTTGAGAAACTAATAAATAAATCAGTTAAGTAATCAATGATAAATGTAGATAAATACATTTAAAAATATACATTTTGTTAAAAAATAAAAAAATAAAAATAATTAATTAAAACAAGTTTACCAATTATTAATATTGAAATAATTTTACATATATTTTTATCTATGTTTTAAAATTATTTTATTGATATTTCTTTTCATTTGTGATGAACAGTTAAATGCATTTCTATTTTGTCTACTCCTTTTTATTACTCTGTTATTGATTAATTTACTGCAAGTTCATGATTAAATGAGTAACCTGATTGTTTGCATTAATGTTTGAGAGTATTTGCATTCAAGTACTTGTGTAGAGTATGTTTCAGGTCTTAACATGCTGAAACTCCAAGACATTTTAGATAAAACTCCCCACTTCATCGCAAGCTTTTATTTCCAGACAAATCAGAAACCAAAAAGCCTTCTGATAGTATGTGCACCAACAATCTGTCTAAGTCTACATTTGGGTTACCGCAACAAGCTTCAATTTGCCTAGGCAATAAAGACTTACAGCTTCATTAGGAGCATTACGTGTTACTGACGTGAAGCTGTCGCTTCACATTTATGACTAGCGGAGGTTCTGTTCTGGTGGGTTAACTGGGGTTGCCGGGTATTCATTTGGCTCTTTTGATGCGAACAGAACAGGCTAACATCTAGATAATAATTTATCCTCATCTCAGCCGTAATACTGATCCCTGTCTTAACATGTGGAGATGAAAGAGACGCTAAACATGCAAGTGTTGTTGCTACCTGCTAATTCCTGACACTCATCTGCCAAGTCCAAGTAGCATCAAAACAACTAGTAGGACAAGGATTAAACTCTTATTTTGCTCTCAAATGAAATGCAACCTAAGCTTCATCTATCATTTGGGAAATGACAGTTTTATCATACATTTACACTCCTACATTCGGCTTTTGCCTGGCAATCATTGGATCAGAGTTTAGTCCCGGGAAGTTCTGTATGAGTTGAGGGGGATAAAGCGAAGTGTTTCGCTTACTCATAGCACTCAGTGTTATCTTGCCAGGACAGCATGGCTGTAATACTGGCTTATGTCTGGCTGTATACAAATCTAAACACATACGTGGCAAAGCTATTGTACAGTTCAGGTGATTTTGCCAGCTGAGGACAGAGCATTTTGTGAGGCCAGCAGTTTTATTCAGATATACCTCACTGTGTCTTAATTTGTCCCCAGGCAAGAGTTGGCACAGGAAAAGAGCTTCCTGAGGCGAAAAATGAGCCGAGGAAAATTAAGAACAAACATCACCTGACCTCTTCGAGTAATTTCTGATACAAAAATCTAAATTTGCTTCACTACTATGGTGCTATTTTTTGGGAGAAGTCCCACTTTAACATCACAACTTTATTGTTATTGTTTGCTAACTTCAAGTATGAAGTCATTGAGTTTCTTTGCTAACTTTTCTTTCTGCGTTACTTGAGGGGTACTAATAGTGTGTATTCTTCCAGGATCCATACTAAATTATATTGTTTAGAGTTTTGCTGGTCTGAAAGCATTAGCAGGCCACCCTGGAGCAAAAGCAACCGAGAAGTTCTTCTTCCTGCCTGGTTATAATGAGCATTGCATTTTTAACATTCATTTGGTCTCACCAAAAAAGAGAGAGGAAAAATTCACATTGTCATTTAATTTTATGATTTTTTATTACCCATCTATGACCTCATGGCTTAATTGACAAGTTTTCGTCAGTAAAATAACAGGGCCTATTCAAATTAGCTCTCGAAATTGGGACCAGGAAAAGCACAGCATGCTCCAAAACTGCGGGAGAGTAATTGAGTAAAACGACAAGGTGTGATCAAAACCGAGGGTGTCTATTACGGAAAGTGTCGGCTTGCAGTTAAATCTGGTAGAAAAGTGCACACAGTGAAAAGCATAGACTGGCGTTCTCAAGGAAAACAGTTGAAAAAACAAGACTACATGCCCATAAAACACAATCCACCATATAATCATTCACATCACTGATGTAAACAACACAGCTTAAACCAACCGACTAAAAAAATGTATTAATTAAAAATAAATAAAAATAATAATTAATAATTTTGTGAAAAAAAAATGTACAAAACTGTAAAATAAAAATAAATGCAAATAAATGTAAATGTAATAAGCAAGCAAATAAATTAATAAAAACAAATAAATTAAATTTAAATAAATTAAATTACCTAACAAGCCAAATAACTAAATAAATAAACAAATAAATGCTAAAACAAAAAGTATGCAAATAAACATAATTAAACAAATAAAACATTTTTTATAATAAATATAAATTGAAAAATAAAAATAACCAAAATTAAACATTTCAAATAACTAATAAATAAATCAATTATAATAAACAGAATAAGCAAATAAATAATAAAAATAAAAATGAAAATTTAATGCATACAAAAATAAACATATTCAGTACCGCTGCTCTGTCGATGATATTCAGAGATACACTGCTTGCCGACCTGATTCTATTCACTAGACTGCATCTCTATTGTCATGTGTCAATGAGTTAAAGACCTGCTTAACTCCAATTCTCTCAGTTTGAACTTAAAAACAGAAACCTTACTTGTCGGTCCCCCAACTGTAACAAAAAAACATAACTAATGCCCCCAGATTTGACCTTGAAGCAACATCAATTATTCCATCTGCCACTGTCAGAAACTTCGGTATCATTCTTGACTCTTCACTAAACCTAGATGCTTATATTAGCTAACTCCCTAAAGCTGCATTTTTTTCAACTATGCCATATCGCCAAACTCCGTTCCTTTGTCAGCCCAAAAGATGCTGAATCAACAGAGGCTTCTGCTGTATTTGACTGGTTACACCTACTGTGATTTGCAACTGCAATCACACATGTCTTGGACTTGGCAAATATCTATTGTCCTTATATGTATGAAATGATGGTTCACTGGGAAAGGTGTTATATAAATTAAGCATATTAACCAACCAACCAACAAACAAACAAATATATAAATAAAGACCCCATTTCGCAGCAATTCTAGAATGTTACCAGATATATTGAGCATGCAGGATACATCCACTTGGCTTAATCCATTTATTCAGAATTATCTTTTATGAGATATCATGTTTGCTTTCCATACGTCAGCATGGTAGACGGCAGAAGGGGAACAGATGCTACATAATGAATCTACATTACATCCACAAGAGTATTTATTAATCCAGGTCATCGAAGAATGCCTGGTGGAATTTAGTCATAAGCCATCGGACTGTGCTTTCCATCTGTTGATGGCGTTTCAACACACTTCCGAGTAGCTTCGACTCCATCAGACAGCTAATAAAGCCAGTGAGATGAGTGGTGAAGCGTCTTCAACAAATAGAAAACAAAAGGTCAGTTTGCTTATGAATAAATTCTTCAAAAATGAATAAACATTTGAATCTATATCGCATTTCCGACTGGCTGTGTGCCCATGCAATTTCCTGTGACGCTTAGCAAGCCATTTGTCAAGTCCTTATCACTCATATATGTCCTAACGGTGATGATAATTACAACCCTCAAATAACATGTGGCTTATACCTGCTGACACAGCATGGCCACATTGAAGACAACTAATACAAGCAGTTTATTAAACATACCTCCGCTTCTGGATTAATTTACCTGTGAAATTGTCAATTGTCACTTATGAAAGTTGAAGTTTCCTTGACCTCTTACTCGTGACGAGTCACCTTATGAACAATAAACGGGTGCTACATAAAATGGCACGCTCAAACAGCTACTGGTGTTCTTGCAAAACAATAGGGAGCTTCATGAAAAAGGACATCTGATTCATAAATTATTTTGAATGAAATCCTTTTTAATGGATTGCTTCACAAACCAGACAGAACAATTCATCTGAATGATTCGATTCGGTCATTTGTTTAAAGAGAATTTGACTTTTATGGCAAAAAGCAAGTTACAATGAGTAGCAGAAATGTTACAAATAAGTATATTGAAAATATGTTTATGATTTGAATGCATGACGGTTTTATCAACATGACTGAATGAACGAGTGAGTGAGTGAGTGAGTGAGTGAGTGAGTGAGTGAGTGAGTGAGTGAGTGAGTGAGTGAGTGAGTGAGTGAGTGAGTGAGTGAGTGAGTGAGTGAGTGAGTGAGTGATGCATGAATGAATGAATGAATGAATGAATGAATGAACCAGTATTTATTTTTAAATATTTTTGTTGTTGTTGTTGAAATAACATTAACTGAAATGTGTATTGAAAATTATTTAAAGTATTTATTAAAACATGCAATCAAACAAATAGATAAATACATTTTAATATTGTTTCTTGTACAACTATGTATTTATGAGCTGAATCATGGATGCAATAAAATGAACTCGCACATAAACTAATAATTAGCCTAACTAATAAAATTCAATAAGTCTAATAAAACTAATAAAAAGCAATAAATAATATTATGCGTTTAAAGCATTTAATGTGCAATGCCAGGATATCGGGGACAGCATGATGAGGTAATTATGTAACCCTTATTAAAAAAAAAAACTTTAAAAGAACTGATTCACGGAAATAAATCCAATCACTACAAGGAGGGTGTTAAATAGAGGCTGAGGGCTGGTAACAAGGGCCTTGAGATTGGACCCAAGACCCTTTTTCTATCTCATCATGTCCCATCCATTGTGACTGATCAACCGCCCCAGGATGCAATGTGTTACGTGGGCCTGGTCTGCTGGACTCTGGTGTTAACTAAATGAATGGAGCTGCCAGCACAATCCTAATCTTGGAGCCAACAGCAGGTCCGACAGCCTCTGGCAGCCAGACAGCTTGTGGAACAAGAAAAAAAATGGACAGTTGAGCCCAAACGAAATACACTCTCTTCTTTCAGAAAGGGGTATGACTTGAATTAAAATAAGGTAAAATGTATCTTGCATACCATCCAATCATAGAGCATCTCTCCAAGCATGAAAAGTTACATGCCGGTCGGTATCTTCGGTCAATTTCATCATCCTCCTTGTCTGTTTCCCCTCAATGACAAATGGACCATGCTGTGCTCTCTCACAAAGATAAGCTGAGAATAGTATTCGCCCATCATCTTTTTCTGTCAGCTTTGATTTGGCCGATGCCTCACTGCGTGCTTTGAAATTTCCCTGTCTTCAAGCAATATCAAGTGTGAACTTTTGTAGAAGCAAACCTTTATTCCTTCACATAAAAGTACAAAACATAAACATATTTTCTTCATACTGCATCTAAAAAACATCCAATCCAATAGGAAACAAATGAATCACATTGAAGTGTATTTGAAGGTTATTTGTTTATTAAGCACAGGCTCAAAACTTGTATATCATGGTACTCTCGTGAACGCCCATCCGAAGACTGACACGGAAGAGAAGAAATTGCTGAATAAAGTCATTATTTTTGGTTTCTTTGTGCACAAAAAGTATTCCAGTAGTTTCAAAAATTGAAAGGTTGAACCACTGATGTCACGTGGACTAATTTAATGATGTCCTTACTACCTTTTGGGGCCTTAAACGTGATAGTAGCGTTGCTGTCTATGCAGGGTCAATGGTCTCAGATTTTAAGAAAAATATATTAATGTGTTCCGAAGATAAACAAAGGTCTTACGGGTTTGTAACAACATAAGTACGAGTAATTAATGACGGAATTTTTATTTTTGTGTGAACTATCCCTTATCCCCATCTCATTTTTGGGACAGTTCACCAAAGATGAAAATTCTGATATTGTTTACACACCTTCTTTTCCATGCAAATACAATGGCGACTGGAGCTTTCAAGCTTAAAAAAAGAAGCAAAAGCACAAAAGTGGATATTTTCCATTAACATCCAAGTCTAAAATCATACAAACCCTTTGGATGAGAAACAAACTGATATGTCTGTGATGATTAGTCAGTGGAAATCTCAGCATCTGTCTTAGTTCTTCATTGTGCATTCATTTGGAAAATTAAATGGATTTGAAACAACACTGAATGATAAATTCACCCAAAAACAAAACTTTGCTGAAAATGTACTCACCATCAGGCCATCCAAGATGTAGATGAGTTAGTTTTTCACCAATGGATCCTCTGCAGTGAATGGGTGCCGTCAGAATGATAGTTCAAACAGTTGATAAAAACATCACAATAATCCATAAATAATCAACACGACCCCAGTACATCAATAAACGTCTTGTGAAGCGAAAATCTGAATGTTTGTGTTAAACAAAACCATAAATATGTTTTGAACTTCAAACCGCTGCTTCTAGCTTCCTAGTCGTCCATTGTTCTAGTCTGAATCAGGTGAGAAATATGCACAGATCAAGCACTGTTTAAAAGAGGAAACAGTCAAAAACTGTTTTAAACAAGTGTATTGGTGGATTTTGATGTGAGAGGACAACAGGGCATGGCTTTTTCCCCACTGGATGAAGCGTTATTATAGATTATGGATCTGCATTGTGGCTAGGGCTGGGCGATTCCAGATTTTTCACAAAAAAATCTGATTTACGATATAAAGCGATTTTTCCCACCTACTTAAAATCAATCTGCAGATGACAAAAAAAAAATTGTTCAAAACAAGTTTTAGCTTTATTTTGTTTTTATTTTCCCTTCTGAGATTTGATCTGGATTCCCCCCTTGGGGTTAAGTGCAATCAGAAGCAACAAACCAAAAATCACAAGATGGCAGGCCCTGCCATTGTAAACAGTGAAAATGTAACATAACATAAAATTTAATATAACAAAAAACTATGTGACCCTTTTTGATAAGTTTTCTTTAAACAAAAGTTTAACATCTTGCTATTCAGTAGATACACTAGGAGGTAGTTCTGATAAAGTACAAACAAAACATTCAACAGCATTAAATATCAGTGACTGTAGGATATTTTTTGGCGGGACGATGACGAATGATTTGCATATCCTGAGCACCACTGACAAACATCTAATCTTGTAAAATGTGTGGTAAGTACTGCCGCTCCATAATTTTAAAGGTATAATATGTAAGTTTTCGTCACTAGAGGTCGCATTTTCAAAACAATAACAAAGGCGAAGCTTGATGAAGCTATAAAGGAGGATGTTCACGGATAAGGTAATGGATAATTTTTTTTTATTATCTGTACCTTCCACAGTTATTTTTTAAACAGCGAATACAGAGAATGTGAGCATAGAACTTACATTGGCAAAGAACATTATGACTGACTTGTGCGAGTTTAAGCACTCTCAAAAAACACGTCATTATCTTTCCGAACACTGTATTGGGATGCGATGGATTGCAGGGGGTATGGGGTGGGGTGATCACGATTCCGGCTCAACATTGTGATGTCTATCAGCTATCGGCGATGGACGATGGCATCAGCTGTGTTCGACTTGAAGCGGAGCTGTACAGAATGATCACTGTGTGACATCAAAGTACCGCGAGAGCGATTCGAAAGCATAAGGATCCACCTGCTCTTTTATCGCTTCAGTTAATCGATAAAATCGAGGCCAAGCCCTAATTGTGGCCAGAAGCAATGGTATAAAGTTTACACTTTAATGATAGATTTGTTTCTTACAAATATGCAGCTTTTCACTTCACAAGACATTAATTGATGGAGTCATGTGGATTATTGTGATGTTTTTATCAGCTGTTTAAACTCTCATTCTGACGGCACCCATTCACTGCAGAGGATCCATTGGTGAGAAAGAATGAAGAAACAAACTCATCTACATCTTTGATGCCAATATCTTTGAGTCCATTTAGGTGCACTATTGCATTAAGGGTGAGTAAATGACAGAATCTTTTTTTTTGGGGGGGTGAACTATCCCTTTGATTCGGTGGGTTATGTGCTTGAATATAGTTATGGAACCAATTGTACCCAAAGAGGACTTCACAATTCACTGCACGGGGCAGCAGCGCTCTGCTTGTTCGTCAGATTAACCAACATTTCGACCTGGCTTTCTGCATCTTTAATAAGTAACACAGCTGCTTCCATGGAAGCCATTAGAATCCCATCAACATATTTTCTGCAGTAAGCATAGATAATCAATCCGAATTTATGGTCGCTTAGAAAAAAATAATCAACATACATCAGCGCTCTGATAATAGGGGACGGTTGGTTTCAGATCCAAGTGTTGAACACAAATGGATAGATTATAAAGCAGAAGGTCAGTCAGTCGCTCGATAGGAATCAAGCATCACTCCCTGGAGATATCACACTTCAAGGTGTTGGTTATGTTTAATTTACCTTGTGTGGTATGGATAGTGACATCTTTGTCTTAATAAATCAGCTGAGGTCTGTGGTCGTGTTCCTTCATCCGATCGGGCTAGTGTATGATCTTCATGCCTCTGGTTTCGGCCACCAGCAGCCCCAGAAAAGCAGTTAGATGGATGCCCCCAGGTCACAGCCATTCATTCTGAAAGGGGCGGCTTCTTCAGTTGTGCATGACCTCTCCATCCCCCTCTATTTTCTACCCTTTCATCGTGTGTTTCTCTTTAGGGTGACATCCAGCAGCTTATAAACTTGAGAGCTCACTGTGAGAGATCACCACACAATGAGCACCTCCACAGGTAAAACATGTGGCTGTTCAGAGGCCTGTAGGCCCGTCTGATGAGTTACGCCTCACGCTGGTCAATATCAAAAGACTATTGATTGTTGACTCACATTATGGCTTCTTAGTCTCTTAAAACTACCAATAAGGGCTTCAACCAACAGAAAACACTCTTCAAAGACAACATAATAAATGATAGTGGTCTAAGCCTAAATAGTGGAGATGGTTATAAATTTCTAGCAAACACCACTATCATATAATCTATCAGTTGAAAAAGAAAATAAATGGATAAAGCAACATAAAAATTAACTAAAGAAACCAAAATAAATTAGAATTACCTCATCTTTTTTTGATTGACCAAGAAATACACAAATATCACTGCATCATATAATCTATGCTTTCAAAATAAATGAAAGTTTAATACATTTCAAAATGTTTTGAACAGTATGAAAGTTCAACCTGTTTAGCCACCTCAGTTTGGTAAAGAAGAAATCCGCAACAGAAATAACTGATAATAAGTGATTATTATTATTTTCATTTGAATAATGCATTTTAATTATCATACAACAAATGTGACTTTTTTTATATATTAATTAATTTCTTGCCATTAATGCACGTTAATCATCCATTTTAAAAACATTTAAAAATTTGAGAAACAAATAAATGAAAGTTGAATAATAATGTTTTTTATATTTGTATATGAATTATATTATCATAACTGTGATTTAATACACTACAATTCAAAGGTTTGGGCTGATAAGATTTGGCCTCTTTTACAAATGTATATTAATTTGATCAAAACTACAAGAAAAGAAAAACAGCAACACTATTTTTTTTTCAGGATTCTCTTGATAAATAGATTTGATGAAGTTCCAAACCATATTTAACAACAACATTTTAAAATAGGATCTTCTGTAACATAATAAATATCATAATAAATATATTTACTGTAAATTTAGAAATATATTTTGAATATATTTACTTTGTAAATTTTATTTACAAAAAATTGCTGAACAAAAATTCTGTCTCCTGCATCTTTTATCCTGTAAAGGAAAAAAATAATAATTCTAAATAGTAGTGTATATGACAATGTTACCTGTTCTGCTTTAATTTCTTGCAATTATGACTTCATATCTAAATTTTCTTATATTTGTGAATATCACAATATTACTTAATATCTTAAAATTGAGACTATTTTAAATGTAACAATTTCTCAAATAATGTAGGTTAAAACAGATTTCCTCATCTTCTCATTTTGCACATTTCAATTACCATTTCTTCCCTGTCACCTAACCATTCAATGTAACCATTTTAGTGTGCTTAAAATTAATGTAATGTATGACTGAACAAAACATTGTCTACATTTTACCAAGACAAAAACTGACAACGAAAACCAAACTGTACAGATTAACACCGTGTGGCCATCATCTGTACCAAAACCAAACACCTCAGAGGAAGGAGAGGAGGAGTTGAAGATGGTGGGGGCTTGGCTAGGGTAAGCTGGCAGTGGTCACTCTTAGCCCAACAGAATGATGAACAGCACGGGCCGATATCCATTTGTCTTCTACCTGTCTGCCTCCAGTCCACTGGGGCCTCCACAATATGTCACTGTCGCAAGCTGGACCGCCCCCATGCATCAAAACATTTTAATACAGCTCAGCCCACTTCCAACCATCTCCGGGGTTGTGATTGCAGACAGGAAGTCGACCCCGATCTGTGTTCACCCCATGTGCGACACGGTATGACTATGAATCAATCCATGCTTTGGTGCCTTTTCACGCAGCGTTATGTACCATAAAACGATCACGGCACTCCTGGCGAGAACAAACGTTGCACAAACCGTCTCGTCGTGAGATGTTTTCAATCGTTCTGTTGTTTTTCATCCCATCTAGGGAAAAACATACGAATGAAAGGAAAAAACAAACACCAAGGCCGGAAATGAGTGGCTGCAGGCTTTGGAAAACAGGCCGATCGGACAGATGGGGTGTGCGCTGGAGATTACAGCGACTGTTTAAACAAAAACTGTTTCCATGTTTCCAGAGGGACAGCCGGGAAACAAATCCTTGTTAGGAGGGGATTACTTCGATTGGGTTTTGTTTTGGTGTTAGGGGAGAAGGCCAGCGGGAAACTCTGCAGAGAGGGTCAATGCTATGAATTTTCTATTATATGACCTTAACATCTGTAATCTAGCTAGGTAGATATTAATGAATAGAGGGAAATAGTGAGTCAAGCAAATTCAAGGCCAGAGTCTCTTCTGAGAAAGAACTACACAATATTACTTCCCCTTTCCTCTAAATGTAAAAAAGGAGAGAGAAAATAATGTAAAATATATTTATATAAATGTAAATAAATAATACAAATAAATGTAAAATAAAAATAACAGTTTAGAACCATTTGAAAACATATAGAGTGAAATAAACGGGAAATCTTTACAGAACTCTTAAACTGTGTGGGAGGTAATGCACATTGCTTTTTAATTTAGAATTTTAGCATTAACCAAATTTTTCCATAAATTAAATATATTACGTTTCTACAATATATAAATCTATTGTAGAAACATGATTTCCTGTAAAGCTGCTTTGCAACGATTGTATCGTAAAAAGCACTATACAAATAACCTTGAATTAATTTAGAAAGAAATATCAGAGTTATTTTTCAAATAAGTACCGCTAGTTACTTTGTTTCCCATGTCTTGACTGACAGCTCTCATGTTGCTATGTTGAGAGACATCGGGAGTAAATGCAGAGGCCGTTGTGTGCGCTGTGCATATATTACTGTAGTTATGGACTAAATATGAACATGTATTTACTCATCTCACCTTCACAGAAACAGATTCAGTATTCCTCAAAATGGATAAAAAACAAATATCATTTATGTATTTAATCCCATTTTATTAACCAATAATGCATTACTTTTAAAAGTAACTTTCCCTAACACTGTCGTTAAACATACAATAAAAATCACTTAGCCTCTCAAATGCTGTATAGTGCAAATAAAAAACAATTAAAAAAGTATATATATATATATATATATTAGCTTATTACGTACAAACAAATAAATGAATAAACAAATAAATAAAATTCATTGGCCTACCAAATGATGACTAGAACTAACTGCTGTATAGTGCAAATATATCAACAATTTAAAGAAACTGAAATTTGCTCCTATTTCCCACTTCAGTTCTTGACTAGTCGGTTGACTTATTTCAATTAGAAAATGTGACCTTAACATCTAATCTAGCTAGGTCTATACTAATGAATAGAGTGAAATAGTGAGTAAAGTAGAGAAAATGCAAGGCCAGTTTCTCCTCGGAATGAGAAACTTATAATATAAGACATCCCACTTCCTCTTCTGCAGCAGGTGCCGTGTTTTTCCAGGCAGCCAATACCTTGAGAATGAAGCCAGAATCTGAGTCAGCACCAGCAGCTGAACAGGTTCAGGCTATCTCAAATTCCCTGTCTGCGGAGGGGCAAGGGTGCTTCACGCCCCAAGACTTCAACAGCCAAAGAAAGCGTACCCTGCTGGGGCCAAATATTTCAGCATTTCTCTCGCTTTACAGAGCCGAATCATTTCCATTGACGTGACAGTATTGTACCCTGTGTCCCTGACAGGGGTAAAGAATATCCCAGCTGGGTTATTTCATTACCTGAAAGCTGTCACCGGAGAGTTTCTGAGAATAAGCAACAGGCTTATTCTCAGAAGTTGCAGAAGTGAATTAGTGCTCGGTGTGGCGCTGGGCACAGCTGAAACCGACTCACCTCGTCATGGTCACCGAGTACATTTGGGCATGGGCAAGAAAATAAAAACTTGTATAATAGATGGCAAGTTACTTCAGACTGAAGGGAAAGGTTTTGGGGGCACTGTGTTATGGAGCTGCATACAATTACTAGTTATAAACATCAAGGCCAATTTTCTTGCAAATTCTGATCTACCAATAGGTTTGCAGACAAAAGAAAGTGACACAAGAATGACACATTTATTTCAGAAATAATCCATGCAAGGTTCAATTCATGAGAATTGAGAGTCACGCTATTAAAAACTATGATGAAGCTTAGCTCAATTACATAAACTTTACTAGCATTACTAGACAGTTGCAACTGAAAGTTGGAATTAAAGTTTCTCAAATAAATTTATATCATGGCCACTTATGCACTAGCATATATGAGTTTCATGTAACATTTCCAGCATTTGAGTCCTGATGAATGTTCTCAACGGACCATACTGACTTTTCATTGAGATCACTGAGAAATGAATGGAAATACATAACATTTTTATTTTTAATTGTGTTATATTAAAACATAAAAAATTAAATAAAATTAAATAACTTGTATAAAAAAATATTTTTAAAAAAATTAAATAAAGTATAAAAAGTTTTAAAAATAATACAAAATAAGTAAAATATTAAACAATAATTATTAAAATAAAAAAATAGTTTTTAATATTTTATTTTCAAATGCAATAAAAATATAAAATATGAAATTATTTTATATGTGACCCTGGACCACAAAACCAGTCATAAGGGTTCATTTTTAAATGTAGACATTATCTGAAAGCTGAATAAATAATATTTCCATTGACGTATGGTTTGTTAGGATAGGACAATATTGGGCTGAGCTACAACTATTTGAAAATCTGGAATCTGAGAGTGCAAAAACAAATCTAAATATTGAGAAAGAAAAGTTGTCCAAATTAAGTCCTAATGCATATTACTAATCAAAAATTAAGTTTTGATATATTTACGGTAGGAAATTAAAAAAATATCTGTATGGAACATGATCTTTTCTTAATATCCTAATGACTTTCATCACAGCACTGTTATACTAAACTCTAAATGTACACAAAAATCACTTTGCCTGTCAAATGATGACCTGGGCCCGTATTTATCAAGCTTCTCAAAGTGCCATTTTAGTCTTAAGTGCTGAGAATTCATGAAATTTACTCCTACTTTCAAACTTCAGTATAAAAGCAAGTTATATATATTTTTTTTAAGCGAAGAATTACTCTTACTGTGTCAGTTATTTAAGACAGCTCGAGAGGTCTCTCAAGTGGTTAGGAGTTGCCAGTAGGCGCTAAAGAGACAGAGACGTGCGCAAATCTTTCAAGAGGAGGAAGAATCTTCTTGAAATGTTTGGCAACGAGCACATAATCACGCAATTAAATTTCCTTAGTTGTTCAAAACGAGCAAAGAACACGTCTATCGTCTATCGGCATCCTAAATTGAGTTGTGATGATGCTTCGTTTCCTTGCCATAATGTATTCTCTTGAAAATTCTTTATTTTCAAATGTGTGTTGAATGTAAACTCCTATTAGGAATTTAAGCATTCCGCAAATGTGAATTTACCTGAGAATATTCTTAATTAAGGAAATCTATTCAGTGATTGGTCCATGCTTATGTCGTCATCCAAAATCCCATTTGTGGCACAGCAAAGTGTTGTGAATCATCTTAAAGACTGACACTTAAGATTTAGTCCTACAATTCGCTTAAATTAATACTGAGATGATTGATAGCTAACTTTTAAGCGCAGCTTTGAGCCAATATTTTTTTTTCACTTAAGTAAATTCTTAGCAGTGTTCTTGAGAGTAATTCTTAGAGGCTTGATAAATACTGGCTCTGATCTAATGGTTTTATAATGCAGGTCATTGCATGCTATTTCCCACTTCAGTTCTTGACAAGATGGTTGACGTGTCTTTCAACAACTACTCATATAGACAAAACATTCAAAATTCATATACAAGTTGTAAAACTTGTTAATTTGTGCTTAGCTGTATCATTAAGATGAGAAAAATTGTCCCAATTTGAGTCTGAGTTCATCTTTATTTGACCCTCAAACTTGCACTCTCTATTCTAAATTTATTTTACTAATCTGTCTTCTTTTTATTTAAAAAAAAAAACAACTTTGATCTCTATCAATTTAATTTGTGCTTAGCTGTATTCATTAAGATGAGAAAAATTGTCCCAATTGAGTCTGATGGGTTCTAATAAATAATAAATAAATATATACTGTACACAATAAGAGATGTCCAATCAACCAATCACGATCTAGAATCTACTCATCAAGCTCATTTCCTAAACAAACATTACACAACCGCAGAGAGTCGTGTCATCTTCTCGAAGCCAATTTTCTGGAACATGCCATGGAGTGAATACAAGGCACTCAAAAGTGCTGGCATCCCAGCTCACACACACAAAAGAGACCTCTGTAAAAAAGGTACATATGCTGGTGCGGGTACAAGGGCACTGTGATCATTACCTCTAAAACCCTCCTGGCAGGCCGGTGAAAAGCCTCTAAAGTTCCCTCGACTTTACAAACCTAAATTATACATCACAACCAAGTTTTCACAAGTCACAGTGGTCAAACAAATTCAATTTCAGGCATAATTAAGCTCCATCTTGCATCTGAACTAACAAAGTATGATTTACGGCTTGTTTGTTTGTCCGTTTTACAGAGTCTTTATTCAAGCAAACAAGCCCATCGCGTTCTTAACCAATGCCATATCTGGGTTGTTAGCCCACACAAGCATTGGCGGCTTATGAGAGACCTCATCTGGTTATTCGCCATGGTAAGAGAAAGCACTGGCAGATGCCCGCTCAACTGTGCTGAGCGTAGCCTGATCCGAGCCAGACGTCGGGCCGATGCGAATTGCCCTAAATGGTTGCAATGTGCCAAGCTGACGCTGGCCTGGGGAATAGGTGTGGAATAGTTGTCAAATATGTCCAATAATCAGTGAATCAGATACAGCTGTCCTCTCCGGTGAATGCAAAATACTTAGCTGGGGGAAATTAAGATATAAATAAAATGTCTGCCGTGTGTCTGCAGTGAATCATTCTGGCAGCTGACGCTGGATGTGGCCTGTGGGTCAAAAAATAGGTGTGGAATAGTTGTCAAATATGTCCAATAATCAGTGAATCAGATACAGCTGTCCTCTCCGGTGAATGCAAAATACTTAGCTGGGGGAAATTAAGATATAAACAAAAATTGTCTGCCGTGAAATGTCTGCTGTGTGGCCTAGAAAAGTACAATTTCATCGTTTGTTCATTAATTTACAGTATAAGGCATTTTCTTTGATTCTGGCATGTGTGATCTCTAGGATGTACAAATGGACATATTTAGATAATCTACTAGTTGGTTGTCTCAACAAAGTGTTGACTAGTGGGCCACAAGTAGGGTTAGTCAATTCAATTTTTGCATTCTAATTTGCATTTCGCATTGCCTTTCCAGTAGTGCTGTCAAAGTCAACGCGTTAATAACTTAATAAAAAAGCGTCTAACAACAAATCTTTAGGGTTTGCCCAAATCTTATTTCGTTTCTGAGAGTCGCCCGTACTGCCACAGGAGCGTGAGGTCTTGCTCTCCCAGTGGGTACACACCTCTCTCTCTCTCTCTCTCTCTCTCTCTGTGTGTGCTTATGCTCTGTTCAGCGAGCGGTAGAGAGGAGCTGGGCTTTCAGTTAAACATAAATATTATGTTGCTTCTCTAATTTTACATGCAAGTATAGCCGAAATCACAGCACAGCTATTGTCATTATCTTATGTGTATTTTATTTCATCAGGCTACGGCTCGATTATCAGGAGTTTTGTGCAGATTAACATCTTGGAAGGGAGAGCTGGTTATGTAGCCTAGTCTTAATGGGTCGTGTTTCAGTCACCGTTTCATATTCATTCCATTGTCTGACAACAGAAACAGAAAAATATATATAAATGAAAACGGTTTTATTGATAATTTAGAAGAACAGTATGTGGGCATAGAGAGGCAAATACATCTAATAAAAAAATTATAAATTTACATTTTGCATGTTCAGAAGAAGTGAGCTGCCCTGTCCTGCAAAAATGTAAACAGGTTTGAGTAAGTAAATTGCTCAGTGCAAAAAAAGAGAAGTAATGGGAAACTGGTATTTATTTTTTCATGTGTCTAATAGACATGAACAAGTTATTTGAAAAACATCTATAATCTTTGAAACATGTCTAGTCTTCATGCTCTATGTTGACAATGGTTTCAATAATAATATTTGTCCATGCCCATGTTGATTAGAGTATTAAAAACTATTTTAAGGTACAATTATAACAAATAAAAAATGTGCTATTAAGTTGTGATTAATCGCGAGTTAACTCATGTCAATCATGTGATTAATCGGGATTTAATATTTTAAGCGATTGACAGCCCTATTTTCCAGTGTTTTTTTATGTAAACATCTAGGCTTTTTATGGCTTTTATGCATAACACAACGTTCTAAAAACAATACACTCAAATTCAAAGTAGTTCACCTACTTTGAACACAATTCTAGATCTTACACTCTTAAGAGTTTTTAATGGATCAGACACATTTTTTATATAATTATTATGATAAACTTTCAATTGTTTAATGTGGTGAATTTGTACCAGTACTAGTTGTCTAATTGTACTAGTTGTCCACCAACCCACTGGTTTATTACTAAGGCTGTGTCAGTCCTCTGTCGTGTGTGTCATGTGTTCCCGCCTCTTGTGTCCATATATGGTTTGTTTCCTGTCCTTGTTTAATGTGAATTATTAGTTAAGTCTGTTCCAGCTGTGTTTGTCTCATTAGCATGTATTTTAGTTCCTGCCTGTTCAGTTCCGTGTCGTCTGGTCTACTCGTTACTCCCCGAGTCCCGGTGTTCCTGTCTGTGTCAGCCTGCCTTGTCCTGCCCAGCCTTGTTTGTCTACATTAAAGACTATTATTTGAGTTTACTCCTCATCTGCGTGTTCCTGTATCCTCCTCGTGTGTGCACCGTGACAGGCTGACTATAGTTAATGTTTTTTTTATTTTCTTTAATTTGCATTTTAGCTTCTAAGTATTGCTTTAAATTTTTTTTTTATTACATTTATACTTTTATTCAGAAATATTGTATTTAAAAAATATATATAATATATACACATTACCAACCCCAAACCTTTAAAAAAAGAGAATTATGTCAAAATTTAGTGGTAAAAATCGCAAAAAGATACACTGAAATCTAACACACATGAACAAACAACCACAAAACTCTAATTTTGATTAACTGCAATTACACTTAAAGGTTTAGTTCACCCACAAATGAAGGTTCAGTCATTAATTACTCACCCTCATGTTTTTCCAAACCCATAAGAGCTTCGTTCATCTTCAGAACACACAAATTAAGATATTTTTGTTGAAATCAGAGAACTTTCTGACCCTGCATAGACAGCAATGCTACTATCATGTTCAAGGCCCAGAAAGGTCGTAAGGACACTGTTAAAATAGTCCATGTGACATCAGTGGTTCAAATGTAATGGTATGAAGCTACAAGAATACTATTTTCTCAGATTTCATCAAAAATCATTTCTGTTCTGAAGATGAACGAAGGTCTTATGGGTTTGAATAGACATGAAGGTGAGTAATTAATAATTGACAGAATTTTTATTTTGGATGAACTATCCCTTTAAGTCCAGACTGAACCAGTGGGCCACTGAATTTATCAATGCTTCATGTTTACCAGTCCAGCTTTTAGTGGAAGCGGTATGAGCAGGGAAGCTGATCAGGAACACTGGTACACGATGCCGCAGGCTATGTACAGATGATGTGCAATTCATATGGTAGTTCACGATGTCGGAAACACAATTCTATTTGACTTTAAGGAGAGACGCTTTTGACAACAGCCTTTGTGATGAATACACCCAGAGATAAATACATAACCTCAGAATGCCTGAGTCTGTTCACACCTCTTGTTTTGTCCCATGCTAAGCCAGAGCAGGAAGTGAGCTCTGTAATCTCACCCCCGACGTGTCGCTCGCCAAGATAACACCAGACGCCAAACTGCTGTTTGTCACAAGTCACATCCGTTTAATCTCCCAGTCCCTGCAGTCAACAAAAGATTGCTGAACGGATTGTCTTTTTCCAATTTCAACAAGAGAATCTCACAGATCTTTGTGAATGCTAACGCTACATGCTACATAAACAGCACCAAGAGAGCTTAACTTCACACCCTTTATCCGCAAACTCAAAAAATTGTATACATCTGTGTGCTTCTCAGGGGTTCCTGTAAAAAAATTGAGACGTTTAAAATAAATAAATTGTAAAACTAACCACAAACAAATATGGATTGTGACACTGAGGTAATGGCTTCTGGAAGTTGAGCTTTGCCATCGCAGGAATAAATGACATATTAAAATACATTAAAACAAAAAAGTTTTTGGAAATTATAATACTTTCACAATATTCACATCTCCAAATTGTTGCAGTCAATAAAATGCTGAACGGATTGTCTTTTTTCCAGTTTCAACAAAAGAATCACACAGATCTCTGTGAATGCTAATGCTACATGCTACGTAAACAGTGCAGAGAGAGCTAAACTTCACATCTTTTATCAGTAAACTAAAAAATAATAATAATTACATCAGCATACTTCTCAATGGTTCCTGTACACATTTGAAAGTTTTAAAATGAATATATTGGAAAACTAGCCACAAACAGTAGCTGCTTTGTATATTTCTGAAATAAATAATGACCTATACATAATGGTAATTTGATTAAAAATAAAATAAGCATAAGTATTCTATATAACAAGTCATAACTGATTATTATCTAATTTTATGGCCAGAAAGTAGTAATCATAATCGTAATATATTATCTAACAGTACTGTAAAACGGCTTGTGCTAATAGCATTTCACAATGAACTCTGCTATCACAGCTTCATAAACACTTTTTCCTCCATGTTAAAATACGATTTAAAACGGACACAGGGTTTCACAAAACACCAGACCCCTTGACCTACATTATGGATATTTCCCTTTGAAATTTCTAAAGTCTGTGATGAATTTGATGGAAGCAAATGTGACCTTTTCACACATTGTCATTTCCATTTCAAAGGGCTTGCAACACTGCTGTATTTATACATCTATGCAATACTGCATTACCATATAAATGAAACTGACGAAAGTACCCATATTTAGAAGACGTCCAATCTTAAAGGTGAGCTCTGCCGCTTTCTAAGCATGCGGTGGACTTTACGGAGGTGCATTTGTGAATTTGTTTGCGAAACTTTCAGCTTTTTAACACAATAACAGTAAGAAATTGAATACAACTACAAGGTTATTTATCTAAATACACAATGCAAGCATTAATATTGCTTTCCGACTGCACCTACACCACTTTCAATGTCGACAGTGTGTTATTGAGGATGTGAGATCAGTGCTAAAGGCATCGAGCGCTCTCCCACGTACCTCAGACCTGTCACCAAGCAACAAGCTGCCCTGAAACTGTTAATAAAAGCCCCCACACAGGAAGTAATAACCTAAAGCTGAATTTGTGCTTTGTTGAAGTGAAATATAAATTTGTCACGGTAATTTGTGAGGGCTCATGGGAAAACAAATACTGAATGGGTTCAATAAGAGTGCGGGATTGCATTGGATTGGTGCACGTGTTTGACATTTAAACGGATCGTTCACCCCAAAATGAAAATGTATTTACTCGCCCTCCCTCGTGTCATTCTTAACTTGTAGGACAACTCTGTATTTCGGTTTTGGAACAAAAAGGAAGATAGTTTGAAGAATGTGTCAACTATTTTTGTCTATACAGTGAAAGTTGAACAAATTGGACCCTGCATTTTTTAATTTATTTATTTTCACAAAAGAAAGTCACAATGGTGAGTGTATATACTGTGATTACAATTATTTATGTTTATGTCTCAACCCCACTTCCTCTACTCTCGTCTGTAAAATAACACACAAATTTCATAACAAACTATCTGGGTTTTGCACATTTATATTGGTTGCACATATTAGAAATCAATAATGTGTTGACCAGTCCACCAAAAACACAATCAGAATGATAGACAAAACAAAACTCTGGATCAGAACCAGGATATTTGAATCTTTATCTGATATCTCAATCTAATACTGAATCAAAATGTTATTTTTTCCCTTTTTTGATTTATTTTATTAATGTGATTAAAAAGTGGAAGTCTGGTTTAATAATAAAACAATAGTTAATTATGAAAAAAGTTAATAGGAACAGAGCTGGGTAGTAACTGATTACATGTCATTTGGGTTATGTAATCAGATTCCAAAAATAAGTAGTTGTAATTAGATTAAATAAACCTCTTTCACCTAATATATTTACTTTATATTCATTTACGAACCCCACTTTGGGAAACCTTGACCTAATGTAATGTTTAATGCACTTCATGTTGTTAATAACAATGAATGGAATATATTTTCTTACTCTTTTATATTATATATATATATATATCAATTTGGTACAAGATTATCCTATTTAAATCAATGTGATAAACAAATTGGGTCAAAAGTAATGTAAAAGTAGTTAAAAAGTTGTCTAATTATATTTCCTAAAATGTATGATATAGGATTATAGGTGAAATATGGATTTCATTAATACAATTTTATTTTTGGAATCACTAATAGACTACAATTTGTAAGTATATAAAAAAAAAATGTTCCTCGTAAAACAACACTAACCAATATCAAGCAACACAGAATGAGCAAATGTGCCAGTATTAAAGAACAAGAGTGAGGAAATTATGACAGAATTTCCTCACTCACTTTTCAGAATTAAAAAAAAAATATTTTTTGATTACAACTATACAGGTCAAGTCTCTGCCTCACTTCCCCAACTCTCTTGTCCATAAATAACACAGAGTTCTCAAAAACCAATCTGGCTCTTGCACAGTTCCAGACTTGAAGCCTGTGACTTCAGGAGATCATGTCTTTATCATCCACACGCTTGTTATAAGGTCACTGGAGGTATAAATCCTGGTTCGGATGAAAAGAGTGAGTCTCCTTTACTTGGCCGCCCACTGATCTACACCTCCATTCTCTGAGCATCCTCTCTAATACAGTTAGCATGCCTGATCAATAGCGGCGCATACAGAAGCTCCTGTACACATGACTGGAGATAAAGAGGAGGCCACGCAACGGAGGAGACCGAGGTCTCTCGGCGAGGAAGTCAGGTCACCCTCGGTTGTGAGGAAGCCGCGAGGAGAATCGATCATTCCTTGACTGTGAATAGAGTGTTGATAAGCGGAGGAGGAGAGCTCTTATATAGGGAAGGCCACAGGGTTTACCTCTGTATTGGTTTTACACATGTAAATACTATCTAGCTAGGAACAGCAGGGGAGATATGGCGATATCCGGTAGATTAAAACACGCTGGCATTTGTCTTTTTCCATTCAGCTCTCAATTCCAAGGGCAGAAAGGTGACAGCCTTAATGTGTGCAGCTCTGTTGGACAAGATGGTGACTGAACTTTCAGATGGGAAGAAATAGCCTGCTTACAGATGCCCAAGGCAATCATGAATATTCTAGTGCCAAACGCAGGGACCTGCTACACTGATATTACACCGAGAGGTCATATAAAACCTGCAGGCTATGACGGAAAGATGTTTAGTTTAAAACAATATGGTGTATCTATGTGAATATTTAATGTTTACAGTTTACAGATTAAAATCCATATTGTATGCAATAATATATAAACAATAAAAGTAAATACAATTATGTGAATATATGTTTACAGTCAACCATTAAACATCATAAATAATTAATAATAATAAATATAATTTAAGTACTTAAAACATTAAATATTAATTTATTATCTTGCCGCTATTTCTGTCATGCAAAACTTCTTTACGAATATATTTGATTTTAATTAAATATATTTATCATTTCCATAAATATACATGTATATAAATCGGTCAACCATTAAAAATTATATATTTAATATAAACATATATAAATAATAATAATAAATGTATTATTTAAAATATAATACAAATAATAAATAATAATAAAAAACACAATTATGTTAATATATTTTTTTACAGTAAACCATTACAAAGCATACAAAATAAAAAATAACATTAATAATAACAATAATTAAATATTTAAATATTATTTATTTTTACATTTTAAATTAAATATATTCATCATTATCATAAATATAGTTTTATGTAAATCAGCCAACCATTAAACATAAATATTGTGTTGACCAAACCATCAAAACAAGAATCAGGATCAATGACTTACTATCATTGACTAAGATCAGAATCTGGATATAAAATCTGATATAAAATATTAAATTTAGTTTAATTTAGTCTGAGATATAAATAGAATAAACACAAAGATATGAATAAAGATAAAGATAAAATTGGATTGATGGATAGATGGATAGATATATGCCTTTATGCCCCCCTGTTCTGTACATAAATTCCATAAAATTGGATTTTCCTACGATAGAAGAAAATCTAATTTAAAGCACCACTTTCATACAAACACGCAAAGGTCCTCAAACAAATGTTCCTCATCAAACAACACTTACTAAGATCATATAACACAGAATGAGCCAAGGTGCCTGTATTACAGCACATATTCAAACTCTGCATGACAAAACGAAACAACGATCTTGTATTTTATTCTAAATTCAACATTTTGAAAGTTATAAATGAAGTGATTTCTACACTGTGCATGTAGGTATACATACTTGCCATTAATGACCCCGTCAGGGTTGAGCATGGGGATGACTTTGAAGATGTAGGCATCTCTCAAGCTCTCGGCTACAGGATCACCGCTGCACAGGAACTCCAGCGTGCCCTTCAGTACCCAGCTGGCATTGCTCTCACCTGGATGAACCCTTGCTGTCAGCACCACATATGGCCGGTTACCTAAAAGAAACATGAAAATGAAAAAGAAGGTTTTAATGTATAAACATTTTGCTTAATCATTCACTTATGTCGCTAATACCTGTAAAAGATAACTTGTGGCATGAGTAGCTTGTATTGTGGATTGCTCATGTTTTAAACAGGAGAAAGCTACCAAATTAGTGTGATGCTTCGCTGTCACAACATTACATGGCAATTACGCCACGTCAGATTTTCAGTCGACATCTCCCTAGACTCGTTTCATCTGGACGGGGAAATTACATCACCTTGTTGTTGCGAGTTTACAAAGCCAAAAGAGATAGACAAAGCTTATCAAAAACAC
This sequence comes from Ptychobarbus kaznakovi, assembly GCA_027422405.1. NCBI lineage: Eukaryota > Metazoa > Chordata > Actinopteri > Cypriniformes > Cyprinidae > Ptychobarbus > Ptychobarbus kaznakovi. The sequence continues at coordinate 37,392,308 of CM049796.1, forward strand.
ATTAAAATTTAATTTAGCATGACTATTATGGCCCTGGCTGCCGCCCCACAAAAGACGGCAGAAGGGGCGACTAATTTGTGTGATTCTGGCATTGATGATTTCATAATGAGTTTCTGCATGGCCTCTGTTTATGCGCTCTTTCACCAGCTCCGTTTCATTTTCTGTATTTAATTGAATATGAATACGTCCATGCAATTAGGCTGGAGTGAATTTTTTTTAAAAAAATTGCCGTAAAATGAGATAATGCCATTATTGCTGCCTTTTGCCATAATGACTGGCATACGTTTATCATGAATAGCATGTGACCTACAATTTTGCAATCAGCTTAAGGGTCAATGAGAAATAAGGATGGTCACGATGATGAAAAGACAATTATTTTGAAATATGATATCTCTGCATTTGTGTAACTTAATACCTTACATAAAAACTTATAACATTTGTAAGATAAGATTTTAATGGCTGTAAAAATTTACATAATTCTCTTTTCAAAAATATTTTTAAAGTTGTTTGGTCGCTTGTTATTTTTTATGAATATCATAAAGTTTACACAAAGTTATAGAATTTAACAGGCAATAAAAGGAAGTAATATGCTTTTTTTAAGTTAAGTCCCAATAATAATAAAAACAAGTATTCAAATAAATGTTAAATATTTTTGTACATGCAACTATATATATATATATATATATATATATATACACATACATACATACACTTAAATAACTTATATATGAAGAGTTTATTAGAAAAAACATAACATAAATCCATTTTTACATATTTTCAAATATATTATGATATTATGAAATCATGTTTTCTATTGTGTTAGTTAGCTGTTTTTTAAAGTTATTTTTTAACCTAGTAGCATAATGTAGTTTCAGTGCTGAAAATAACTATAACAAGCCTGAGAAAAAGCAGGTATCTCTAAAAGCAAATATAAAATATGTTTGATAAATATCACATCAGCTTGTGCACACGCTCCATTCCCCTCAAGAGCCGACTGCTCCAGTACCGCAAAAACTGAGATAATTTAAATTATAATTCGAGTCTGAATCAAAAACTTCAGGCCCTCGATGCATTCGGCTGATCTTCTGATGAAGTCCTGCCTGCAAACCCTCTGTCCTCTCCACTTCAACTCTCCCTCCATCTGTCCTTCATCACACTCGCTCACTTGTATTCCTGCACATCCATTTGTCACTGTTCCATCCCACCAGTAAAGTAGCTTTTTTGTGCAATAAACTACTGTTTCATCCATTCTACAACCAACAGCAAACTGCACTGTGCAAATAAGCTGAAGGGGATATTTTTATCCATCTGTGAAAATAAACCTCAACATATCCATTCCATGTTTATTTCTGCCTTGATCCCATTTACACATTTACACCGCTAAATGCCCAATAAAATATACGTTGTTTGTACAAAGACGTGGGAGTGCTTCGTGAAGCTACGAGAGAATGGAGTCCTTCGTTAGATCTCTCTGCCGCTACCACACAAATCAGTCTTCCCACGCTCCCAGCGGGAAGAGTACAGCCCAATCCTTTAAGAGCCGGGCTTTCACTCCTTGTACGGAGGAGTCTTTGGCACACAGTCGACTTCAACCCAAACAGTACACAGAGAAAGAGCAAGAGGAGTAGAACAGAAAATATAAAGGAAAGAGGAAGATGAGAGGGCACAAAAACTCCTTTTTGTGTCTTTGTCTCTCCTGCTGCTTCGCGGCTAACTGAACAAACTTACCTCTCACTGACATTGCCTAAAAACAGGCTGGTTTATCTCCTTCCCAGTTTGTGTGTGTGTGTGTGTGTGTGTGTGTGTGTGTGTGTGTGTGTGTGTGTGTGTGTGTGTGTGTGTGTGTGTGTGTGTGTGTGTGTGTGCGTGCTCACTTCTGAATGTGTGCTGTGTGTGTGTCAGGGTTTAAATAGGCAGGTTTATGTGCCCCTGTTGAACGGCACTTAAGACGTTCAAAAGGAAAGGCTTTTGGAAGTGGGGCTTATGATACTGCACATTATGTAGAGAAAAAATACAGGTTTCATGGGTTCTTTGAGTATAGTCGAGTTCCATAAAGATTCACTAGAGTATGAAATGTTTCCCAGTCGTCAGATTTATAAGAAGCTGGAAGTGGCATTCTTAGACTTAGGGATAGAACTAGACTTAGACTTAAATGCCTATGCTTTTCTTGAGTATCATCATACAGTAACAAAGGTATCTGATAGTATTATATCCTTTAAAGTGTCCATAGATGTAGACCTCTGGTATCTGGCTCATATTCGCGATCTCAACCATATTCCCAAAACTATCTTTTCCAATGCCTTCAAAATCAATATTTTAACATAGACCCAGACTTATCAAATTGAGTTTTGCACACTTTAAAGTATCTGCAGGCATAAAACTAGACATAGACAGGTATAGACACAGAGAGGCACCCAGATGTACTATAGGAACCAAACATAAACTCAGACTTACAAATTTAAGCTAGTTTTACACATTTAAAAAAAGGTAAAACCAGACTTAGACCCTGGCTTATAAATTAAGTTAGTTTAATACACTTTAAAATGTATGCAGATATAAAACCAAACTTAGACCCGATTTGTAAAATTAGGTTAGTTTTACAAATTATTAAACGTCTACAGATGTACAACCAGACTTAGACCCAGAATTTCACCCTGATTTACAAAATTAAGTTATAAGTTTAACAATTAAGTTTTACACACTTTAAAATGACTGATGACATTAAACCATGTTTGGATCCAGACAGATGTAGAACTAGAACTAGGCATCCAGACTTATCAAACTAAGTTAGTTATGCACATTTAAAAGAAATGTCTACAGATGTACAACCAGACTTAGACCCAAACATAGACTCAACTTATACAATTAGGTAAGTTTTACACACGTTAAAATGTCTGCACACATAGACCCAGACTTAAACCCAGGACCTTAACTAATTAAATTACTAGGCATTACACGTTTTAAAAATGTCCATAGACCCAGATTTAGATCAGGCTTAAATTAAATTAGGTTGTGTGTAGTATTACACTTTAAAATGCCTGCAGAATGACTGTAGTCTAGGTGTATGTCTCCATCTATGTCTAATCTAGGTCTAGAACCAAGTCTGTACTTAGAATTATACTGTAAATTGTTCAGTGACAACAACCTAAACTTAGGCCTACACTTAAATGTAGACTTCAGCAGTGGTCAAAGATTTGCGTGAGTATCAGCGTAACAAACTAAGTTGTTAGAATTACATAATTTAAAATATCTGTAAATAAATGTTCATATCCTTCTGCCAGACATCTAATTTTGTTCAAATGCACCATACATTTTTAATCATCAGTGGAACGTGCTAACACACTCTTCACTCACACACACGCCCAGGAAGAAAAAGTCTCCGCCTCTTGATCGTAAAGTACAAAGGCAGCCTTAAGCTATCAAAACCAATCTCTGTAATCCTTTCCTGTATATGCAAATCAGGTCCAATTAGAACATATCAGACTTGTCCATTTGTAATCACAAGATGAATTTGCCCCGCAAAGCTTATAAAAATGCAGCTTTTAATTTAGCCTTTTATTAATTAAAAGTGTTTCAGGAATCTCGCTCATGCTCATTTCTTGGGTTGTTAATTATCAAGCGTAATCCCGTTTAGTGTGACCGTTTCGCCAAAAGCGACCTGCAGGGAGACACTTTCCGCGACAAGAGGATTCACTGTTATTTGTGTCTGTTTTTTTTTTTTATACAACGAGGTCATCCTAGTTTTAGCAATGAGGTCATCTGTATTTTACAACAATATTATCTGTAAGGAATAATTGACTACGGCCGTTGAATTATTAGAAAAATAATGCTATTTCTAAATTTCTAATAATTCAACGCACCGAAGTCAATTATTCTGCTTATACTACGGTTGCCACACCTCAAGACATCGATCAGATGATATATTTCAAGGCATTGTATTTGATTGGACAGTGTCGTTGTGGGTTTTGGTTCTTTTGCCATTTTAGGCTGTAAGGACCTTTGAAATAATGCAAATAATTATGCGAAGTGATATGAACATGTAATGTGGTACCTGCAACTACATTCGCAGTGCGTTTCCCTGAAAATAATTGCACACCTTAGAATGTTCGTCAGCCAATCAGATTCAAGCATTCAACGGCCCGTAGTATTAAGGTAGTAAGTAGTAAGGTTTTATAACTGTATCCTTCATTTAGACTCATAATGTTGATTTTATGCGTTCAGATTTATTCCAGTTATCCTTGACTTCAATACACCCATAAGAATAGAGCTGGGTCGTTAAGTAAGTTATTAAAAAGCCAAAAGAGTTGAGATAAACATATTTTACAGCAATTTATTTGTCTTTAAAAATAAACCTATATATACACAAGTCAACATTTGAAGTGGATCAAATACAAATACATATACAGTATATACATATATATATATATATACACACACTCACTGGCCAGTTTATTAGGTACACCTTGCTAGTACCGGGTTGGACCCCTTTTGCCTTCAGAACTGCCTTAATTCTTCGTGGCATAGATTCAACAAGGTGTTGGAAACATTCCTCAGAGATTTTGGTCCATATTGACATGATAGCATCACACAGTTGCTGCAGATTTGTCAGCTGCACATCCATGATGTGAATCTCCCGTTCCACCACATCCCAAAGGTGCTCTATTGGATTGAGATCTGGTGACTGTGGAGGCCATTTGAGTAAAGTGAACTCATTGTCATGTTCAAGAAACCAGTCTGAGATGATTTGAGCTTTGTGACATGGTGCATTATCCTGCTGGAAGTAGCCATCAGAAGTCATAAAGGGATGGACATGGTCAGCAACAACACTCAGCTGTGGTGTTTTAACAATGCTAAATTGGTACTAAGGAGCCCAAAGTGTGCCAAGAAAATATCCCCCACACCATTACAACACCAACACCAGCCTGAACCGTTGAGACAAGGCAGGATGGATCCATGTTTTCATGTTCTTTACGCCAAACCTACCATCTGAATGTCGCAGCATAAATCGAGACTCATCAGACCAGGCAATGTTTTCCATCTTCTATTGTCCAATTTTGGTGAGCCAGTGTGAATTGTAGCCTCCATTTCCTGTTCTTAGCTGACAGGAGCGGCACCCGGTGTGGTCTTCAGTGGCTGTAGCCCATCTGCTTCAGGGTTCGACGTGTTGTGCGTTCAGAGATGGTATTCTGCCAACTTCGAGATCTTGAAGTTATTATTTTTACATACCATAGCCCAGTTTCTGGATTCTGTCCAGTGGACTGTGGGTGAAATAGGGGTTATGATGTCTATTCGAAGAGACTGTGTGAACATGAAGGACAGAGCGGCAGTACAGATGGCGATATTAAAAGAGAGAGGAAGAAAGAAGCATGTAGGCTGCCGGATGCATGCCAATGGAGGAGAGACTCTGTTAATGTGGAGTCAAATGCAAGCAGAAAGGTGTTGAAAATAGGATTTATCATTGACTGTCAGCAGAAGCATGGGCAATGTGATTAACAGATAAGAGCCTTGTATTTCTGTTACACATGCTCAAAGGGCTTTTCTAAATTGTCGACTGCAGGAAAACATGTATTTTTATTTTTCACAGCCATCCAAATAAATGTATATGAGATAATATAATTGTGTCATGCCTTTTCATAACACAAATGTTTTTGAGTCATGTAAGGTCATGCAAATGCCTAAAACAGTCCTTAAAATACATTTTACCTCAAGACGGTAGAAAAGCCTGGTAATTTATATACTAAGATAATACACTATTATGATAATGATAAATGATCAAATAATAATAATAAGAATAAATTCAATATTATATTGTTATTATTCTGAGTTATACAATAATAATAATAATTATAATAATAATAATATTATTATTATTATTATTATTATATAAAATAATAAGACTGAATACAATATAATATTTAATTTCATATAATAATAATAATAACTACATAATAATAATAGTATTAGTATTATTATAATGATATTATTAAAATTAATATAATGATTACGTATTTATTAGTAATTATTATATTCAAAAAATATTATTGTTGTTGTTGTTGATGTTGTAGAGAATAACACTGAATAACAATATAAAATTGAATGCATTATAATAATTATTATTATAACAACACATGTATGCTAAATGCACAAATGTTTGATTGATTGATTGATTGATTGATTGATTGATTGATTGATTGATTGATTGATTGATTGATTGATTGATTGATTGATTGATTGATTGATTGATTGATTGATTGCCCTGAAATCACAATTTTACAATTCCTGTTTTTTTTTTAGGGGAATATAAAAACACTCCTTAATATAAAGTTTAATTTCTTGCATAGCACACAAAATGTTCCAAATACATCATTCTAAAAAAAAATAGAACCTGTCTGTTTAGTGATATACACCTCAAGGGTCACCTCAAAATTATTTCAATAACGTGACATTTTTGTTACTTAGGGAGTGCTGCAAGAAATTTTCACTCCCTTTTTAGTAAGAAATAGCATAAAAATGTAAATGTAACGTAAGCTAGTGTTGTTTGCAGGTACAGCTAATCAAAGGGATTTGTTTATTTAGAAGCCTGTGAGAGTTATTCAAATATCAACTGCAAATTAAGCCGTTCATTTCATCCGGTTCAACTGCTGCCGCTTTAATCCATGTCGTTCTACTGGTCAGCTGCACAACTTTAACACTAAACAAAAGCTGCCACGGTTCATCTGATGTGTCATATTAACACATCCTCATTCCACAACGCTGTCCAGTCTCTTTCTCTCTAATATGCACAGAAACAAGCCGTGACCCCGCATCACCTCATAATCACTACTGGCTTATAAAAGCGGCTTAATTTGTTTGTGGTGATTGTGGGGCACCATGATTACAGTTAAGCATATCTGAAGCCTTTAATTCAATAATGCAGCGGGCGGGAGTTCACATAAGTCCTGCATCTGAGAAAAATTGTAAAGTGATTATGAAAATCCCACTATGTGTAAAGGCAAAGCTCAAGTGCTAACGCCTGCTAAAACCCCATGTGCTAATTAAGGTGTAATCCTCCAACAGGCAAATGTCAGGGTTTGTTGCCACAGACTGCCACCGTATGTGTACAGTTCACAAGGACAGGGTTAAAATCATAAGTGTTTGTTCATTTTAAATTGTTTAGAGGGTCTATAAATTGAATGACAGAACAATACAAAGAATGATGATAGATGTATACAGAGACTGATATTAGAATGAAAGACAGAACAAATGAATGATAGAAAGAGACAATGACAGAGAGAATGATACGGAACAATAGACAGAAAGAACAAACCAAAAACAATGGACAGAACAACAGAACGATAGAATATTAGACAGAATGACAGACAGACAGAACGACAGATAGATAACAACCTAAATAATGAACAAAAGAGCAATAGATGAATGATAGAGATAGAACAAACGATATATTTTTAGCTATTTGTTAGCTAGTTTTATGTATATGAAGGACACTTATGAATACAAAAGGCCCCACTTTGTGGAAGAATCCTTATACTGTCTGAAATCAATTCATCTACTAGCGACTCTGATTTACTGACACAGCCTCTTCCTGTTGGAGGAGGCTTTTTTGCACGGATGTTCAGATTAATGAAATGCACTGTGAAGTTTCGGCATGGTGTCAGCTGGGACGCCACACTCAGCAGGACGATGACAGATGGATGAGGTGCCCTGCATGTGTGAGCGTGTGTGTTACGGGCTTGATGTTTACACAGAGCCACGTGAATCTCGCTGGATGCTGTTGACTGTGGCGAGGCTGTGTTTGACTGCTGCAGCGGCAGTCACAACACTACTGTGTGTCAACTCATGGGAAAAACAGTTTCTTCACATTTGGTAGACTGTACATGTTTGGATAGAACTAGGGCTTGTCCGAATACCATTTTTTGAGCTTCGAAGCTTCGGTAGTAATCAACACCGAATATTCGAAGCTTCGGAGGGAGGGGGCTGGACATATTCTTCTCTCTAATAAAGGCAGAAATCTCTGTGAGTCTATCTGTCTGTTTGCATTTGTATTATGTCGAGAACCGGTCATCCAATCGACTTCACGCATTGCGGGTGTGTTGCTGCGGACCCAAGGGAGAGCAGTGTTGCATTTTGGTGCAATATGGACACGCGACACGTTCAGAATTAATGAACTTTTAATAAAGCCAGATATGCTCCGAGAACAGACACTGCACTAGTGATACAAAACACACAGGTCTGCTAAGAGCAATGCTTTTTATAAGGTACCCTAAGATTTATCTAACAAACAAATCACTCCCAAATCAGAAATTAGCAGCATAGTAATTACTGACACCGCAAAGGTAGCTATTTAAATAAAAGAAGAATGAAAAATAAATGAACGAAGTTCAAACGAACTGGAATAAACAGCATCACAAATTTTAATTAACGAATAGTTTAAATAAAATAAAATTAATTACCTTATATAGAATAAAACAAACTGTAATAGGCTAAATAGAACAAGGTAACGTTAGGCTGGCAAGACAGCTCATATTTCTAAATTAATGGGTCTCATATCCATATGAACTCCACTATGGCATCTGTTATCTCTCTCTCTTTATTTTCTCTGTAATTCGCAAGTATTTTCCAAGCAAATTAAGTGCATGTTTTTTTTTACGCCAACAAAATAGGCCACTATAATAGGCGTACTACTTACAGACTTTTTCTTTTTCTACTTACAGAAAGATTTTTCAAACTTGATGTGCTGTTGAGTTAACTTTGGCCAGTTTCAAATCGCAGATTTGGCACACTGCCTTTGTCTTGTCCTCACTCAATTTAAAGTGCTCCCACACAGCTGAGGTCTTTTGCATTTTTGTCTTCTCTTCCAGATGAACTGAATCATGACGTTCATATATCAAGTTTGATTCATATTCAAGCGCGAATGAGAACTGTTTCGTGTGGGATGCCAGGTGTTAAAAAATAAAAATAAATATGAATATTCGAATCTCAAAATTGAAAATCGAATGCCAACCCACCAAACGAATATTCTAATAATCAAATATTCTGGCCCGGCCCTAGATAGAACTGCACTATAAAGTATTTATACTTAATTAATGAACTAAAGAATGATTTTAAGTTACAGTTGCAAATGTATTCTATGCATTAATTGACAAATATCATGCCAGCATTCTGATGATCTGGCCTCTTATAAGATACAGCTTGTTTGGTTTTATTATCCAAATTGGCTTATGATCAATTTTACTAAAATAATTGTAACAATAAATATGCATACAGTATTCTATTCAGTTTGAATCGTATCTGATGTTGCATTACATTAACGTGTTATGAGTATCAAATGTGAGAAATATAGTCACAGTAAGATTATGAAAAATAATTATTATAAAATTATGAAAAAAGTAAGAGAAATCAGGCTACAATTTTGCTATAAAGTCATGCTTAGAAAAAATATAATATGCAAGTAATACAATTGTGAGATATAAAAACACTGAGAAAATTATTCGCAATTGCGAGAAATAATGTTGCAATTGTGATGCAAGAAATTTTATAATTATGAGAAATAAAACCAAACATTAAGAACAATAGTCACAATTGCAATAATTATTATTACAATTTTAATATATGTAAACACCACACTTTTGAGAAAAAGTCGCAATTGTGAGATTTAAATAAATAAAGCCACAGTTGTGAGATAAAGTTGCAAACACAAGAAAATGTCACAATTGCCTTTGTCTTACTCAGATTTTTTTTTTAAAGATAAATGCAATAATGCATTATGTTAAATTCAGAAGTAACTCCATGAATGGATTTCATTGCAAATTGTTTATTTTATAATTGCAGATATGCAGGTCATTAGGGTGTTAAAACAGCAAGACATCTATCTGCTAAAAATAAATAATAATAATCTACAGTCCCAGAGGCTTTAAAATGCTATAATATGAGTCATATTCAAAGTCTAATGCAGTTAAAACAGAGCAGTGCCTCGATTAAAATGATGGGAAGTCATTTCCATGTCACTGATTTCATTAGCCATCAAATTTCTGAATAAAGTCCATATGTGTGCTTTCATTATGTGATTTGATTACACATACACAAATGCACTCGCATCCTCACACACACACACACACACACACACACACACACACACACACACACACACACACACACACACACACACACACACACACACACACACACACACACACACACACACACACACACACACACACACACACACACACACACACACACACACACACACACACACACACACACACACACACACACACACACAGAGAGAATTCAGGCATAGCTAATTTAAACAAGCTAATAACTAACAGTCTTTGATCAACGGCACAAGTTCCAGGTTTGTGAACAGGTCACTGTGTAAGACAGTCATTTGGAATTGTCAGCAGGTCCCTTTTGCAGTATGTCGGAGTATCTTGGGGACTGTCAGCAGTCGGTTGATCAGGACGGGACAGGACGTCCCTCCACCCCTAGCTGAGCCAGATGCTCTGCGTCAGTCTATGGGGATCAAGCTGCAGATGTCTCGCCTCCATATTCATCAGGAGACGAGGGTTTGGTGTGCACCGTGCTACCCAGTGGAAGTGGCCCACAGCTGGGTCAGCATGTCCCAGCATGTCCCTCTAGATCGTCCTTCAGTCTGAGACATCTATCTCTGCAGCTGACAGTCACACCTGTCAGCACTAATACTAGAGCAGGTGTGAGTACCGATTCAAGACAGGAACCACCAAGAGCTTTTACTAGATGCTTCATAAATGTGCTTTATGTGATCTGTGTCACTGCACAAGGATATTTAAGCGTCTGTGTGTCTGTTTGCACTTTTCTAACGTCAATAGCATTTGAGGAGAATTACTTACAGTAACACAACCAACTGTAAAGTGTTCATATAGGTCTCCGTTATAATGCACACCTTTTAGATTTTTTATATTTATAAAAAAAAACTGTCAAAATATGAAAAGAGTTTAACAATGTCGTATTTAACTTTAGAGACGGTCCCTTGCGAATATCGAACGTCGGGAAATGACACCTCTGGCCATTCCGTTGGGTCCTTTGTAAAGTCAGATACTGTACGGACAGTTTGTCTATGTATCTTGCTCTGTTGAATGGCAAAAGTGACTTAACGTAGGCTTACTGGATTAACACCATGCATTTCCTGTCAGAGGGAAAGCCATGGTGTCCAAGTCCATGGTTGACACCCTCTCATTAGCATGTTGCACAAGCATGATGACATTATTTAACAATAATATTAAACATGACTAACATTTTTATTTATTGTATTTTGTCTCACAAAAGAAAATGTTTTAAATTTTAAATTTAAGTGTTTTAAATATTGTACACTGACAAATCAAACAATGAGACAAGGGTATAAATAAAAAGGCTACATTTTGATTTTATGTTGCCTTTGAAGTAACTACAAAAAAAAAACCTGAAACCAACTTCCTCTCAATCCATATGTGCTCTCAAAGCTCTTTTAACTTTTTGTCTCCTGGTATAACATATGCTTCAGGTAGTGATTCAAGTACTGTCATCCCATCTAACGGTGTCCTCCCCACATACATCCACCCACCCACCCACACTGAAGCTCCTCAACTCCTCCTCTGACAGGAGGTGTCAAAGCTCAGATGCTCTGAGAGCCTTGAAGATCTGCCAGACTATACGAGCACACACACACACACACAGATTCACTGCTGAAAACAAACCCAACGCAGCATCAGACACTCAGATCACAGGTGTGTCGACACACAAGAGTATACATCTGACTCATTGCGAGTTTTAGTGTCAGACTTACGCAGCTGGTGCAGATGTTTCCAGGCTCTGGAAGTGGGGCAGGCTGTGATCGTGACTAAGGAGCAGGAGTTTCCCGCCAGCGTGTCACAGAGGTTTTGTTGCCTGAAGAAAACTTTCCGTGGGTCTACAGACTTCTCCAGCATCTTCAAATGTGTCTAGAGAACAATTGTAAATACATTACTTCAGCCATTATGACTAGTGATGCACCAACATTTTTGTAACTGAATTTATATTTTTTTGGAGGGCCAAAATCATTGACCAAAATGGTGATGTTTTAATAGTGATGTTTGATTAATGTGAATAATCTACAACAGATAAACAAACATATCAGCTATGGCTGATTTGACAATATCAGTTTATTTGTTTTAATCACTCTTCATTTTGTTGAAATGAATATATTTTATTTTGAAGATATTTTAGTTTATTTTCAGTTGATATGGGAACAGAACTTTCACGAAAAATTATTGGTAGTATCCCTAGCATCCGATAATTGCAAATAGCTTTGTTGTTTTAGATATGAAACAGTCTTAGCTTTTAAAATCTGTTAATTTTTATTTAAAAAGAAATCACACAATAAATGTGGTTTTAATGATCTTTATTGACCGATCACTGTAGCACCTCAGTTCAAGTGCACCTGAACTGATCATCTATTCCTCTTTACTACTAGTTACAGCACAAAATAAAAATGATTTAACACCATAAAGTATGTTAAAGGGGTCACCGGATGCCCACTTTACACAAGTTGATATGATTCTTTAGGGTCTTAATGAAAAGTCTATAACATACTTTGGTTAGAAATTATCAATGGTAGTGTAAAAAACACCTTTACCCTGTCAAAGTGGTTGTGTGTGTGGTGCGTCTCCTGTGTGTGTGTGTGTGTGTGTGTGTGTGTGTGTGTGTGTGTGTGTGTGTGTGTGTGTGTGTGTGTGTGTGTGTGTGTGTGTGTGTGTGTGTGTGTGTGTGTGTGTGTGTGTGTGTGTGTGTGTGTGTGTGTGTGTGTGTGTGTGTGTGTGTGTGTGTGCAAGCGAGTGATGCGTGTTGGTTAGTGTGCAATGCATCAATTAAAGCATTGCATTAATATGGAGCGGTGATTAAACTGACCCGGAACTACCTGTGCAGTTAAACGACTTTAATCAACACCTGCCAGCAAATCAGAATAGAGTATTCAGACAGACCATGGGATAAACGGTTATATACAGCAGAGTGCTGATTATTAATTATATTATTATTAAATAACCTTTATTTTCAGTATTGGGTTTCAGCTAAATAAACACTTTTTGATTTTGGAGTTTCGGTTAAAAAAAATGGTGCATCATTATTACTGCTAAAAATCAGAAAGTGATGAAAATTTGAAAGCGATGTGCTTAATTGTTTTTGAAAATTTGACTCATTTTATACATTGTGTACAGATTCAACTTTTCCGCAATAAATTTCAATATCAAATAACAATCTAACAATCACATATCTTGATATCTTGATAGTATTGATTCTAGAGATAAGTGTGACATCCAGGCCCTAATATTCATACAAAGCGGATCTTGTCAAGCACCTGAAGAGTGGTGTAGGTATAAGGGTAGTGGTAGGCCAAGTAGCACACGTCATCTTCATGACGAAAGGTCACCGTGAATGTCAGCGTGTAGAAAGAATGTTTTTGACCTCTTCTAGCGCAGAAATTATTTCTGTGAAAGTCAAAATCACAATTAGACTCTGTAGGCCTACATGCAATATCTTGAATTAAGAATAGACTGCATAGAGAAAAAGTAGAGTAAAGCGATGCAATGTGAAGAATGTGAGAGTGAATGTGAAGAGCTGAAGTGAAAAAGGAAGTGAAGTACCTGTAATAGCAGATTTCAGAGCCGGTTCGCACCCAGTGTGGTCTGCCCTCCAGCGCCTCCCTCACAGAATACAGCACAGGCTGCATGCCTGAAACGTCCCACAATCATACAGTTATAAACCACGTCAAACATTCAGTCATTTAAAGGTCATTCTGTAATTGATAAACATTCAGATTGTTAGCTTTTGCACAATATCAATCACCAACACCAAAGAGTTTTTTTTAGTGTGGCACTACCAATTGCTTATATATATATATAGGCAATTTTACTGTCTTTCCTGTATTTTTTTGTCAAATAATAAATCTTGGTGAGCATTCAAGACATTTTTAAAAAGCATTAACAAATCTTAGCAACTCCAAAAGTAATATTTTCTCTATTATATTCAAATAGTTTTGAGGCAAGCTGTTTCTCTTGATGACAACACTGGTAAAATAAAAAAGGAAATAATAATTATGACCCTGTCTGTGAAATCCAGTTTCAAAACTAATTATGAGATAACACGCATCAAACCTGAATTTCAGCTATTAATTTCACTATGATTTCAATCTTTGACATGACTTTACTAAATTAAGCATAACAAGGTGACATTTTCACAGAATGTTCTTTACCTCATGAAGGATGATTTTCTGTAGTAAAAAAATGACTTTAGCGGGGTTCTCACAGACAGGGATACAAATATCCTCAAATCGATATCAATTTATAAGAAGCAATATTGATGCAGGACATTTTTAGGACAGATTTTACTCATTCTATGCAAAGTAATTAATTTCAATTAAAAAATAATAATAATATTGTATGAGGAAAGCTAAAATCATCTGAACTGCTTACATTTATTTATTTAAATAAATAAATGATGTTCATCCAAAATGACTAAATCTTCAGTTTTCAATAAAATGTTCGAACCTTCCTTTGTTAAAACCAATATGCTGAACACTGCATTTCTCCAAAACACTGACTACCAGAGGTAGAGAGGTTGGCAGGGTGCCCTGAAATGCATTCCCTTCAAAGTAGATGTTTGTTGGGACAAGTTTTACTCAAACTCAAATAAGGTCAACAGTAAAGGACATCTCATTTAATATATAGACATAAACCACTGACTTCAGGGCAGCACGAGTCTCTTATAATGCCCAGCTGCACACCAGAATGAGGAAAAGGCAGTCAAGGGCCATTGAAAACGCTTTATCGGAGGAGGAACTCAGAAATGCCAAGGCACTGTATTTTTCTGGGATATACGGCTGGTGTCAGATTTAAGAGCTGCTCGGGCCCACCGCTGTGTCTGAGAGCAATGTGAGGCTAAGATATGATTTAGCTGCTACCACTGTGGCATCTTCTTAAGCTGGCTGTGCTGGTGCCAGTGGGGAAATGTATTTATTTTGAGAGAAGATGGTTGTGTCAAAATCAATGCCATCTAGAACAATCGAAAGAACATGCATCTTCAATCTTGGTAGGTGGTACTAAAAATAGATATTATAACCCTCATGCAACAAACACATTATTTACACAAGTAGAACACACTCCTGGATCAATGTGGGGTGATTTGAGGTGAAGTATAGTAACTCTGGTTCCTGTAACAATATATGCTGATTCCTAGAACAGGATTTCCTACTTGTGTAAATCACATGGCTTTATAGTAACTGCTACTGTATGGCTTACCATAGTTATACTGGCTGTTTCCTTTCTCACAATTGATGATGTTGAAACGATAAGGCACGCCGGCCACCATGCCGCTGACTTCAAAGTAGAACCATTGACAGTGTGCAGAGGAGTTGACATCCGCATTGAGAATCAAATCATATTCATGACTAAGAGAGAGTGCGAAAGAGAGACAGACAGAAGAAAATCAGACAAAGTGGGCGTAAGAGAGAATAGGAGAGATGTAATGAGAGAGAGAGAGAGAGAGAAGTGTTACATAAATGACAGAGAGAAATTGCTCACTACATCCCTATCTGTTGTTACGCCGCCACATTTCATTTGGAAAAAATACAACGTTGGCTCTTTTATTTAAACACATCGGAACTGCTCTGTAGACAGCGTCTTTGATTTGATCTTGCATGCGTTGACGAGACAAGCTTGCTGAAAGAGTGGAAACATAAGAAAGAGAGAGAGTGTGATTGCGAATGCACTACAAATGAGGCCCAAGGGCACTCGGCGAGCTGTCTGCAGCACATGTTTGTGTGTGCGCTTGTATACGTGAGCTGTATTGTAATGCAAGAGTCTCACCTGCGGACCTGAATGGCTTTTCGCAGGTTCCCGCTCTCAAATTTGGAGAAGAAGCAAAGGGATCTGGGACACACATCGGGGGAACACTGTGGACTGTAGAAAGAAAGAAAGAAAGAAAGAAAGAAAGAAAGAAAGAAAGAAAGAAAGAAAGAAAGAAAGAAAGAAAGAAAGAAAGAAAGAAAGAAAGAAAGAAAGAAAGAAAGAAAGAAAGAAAGAAAGAAAGAAAGAAAGAAAGAAAGGAAAGGGAAATGAAGGGAGGAGGGGAAGAGAAAGACAGGAAAGAAACAAGAAGCAAGCAAGGAAGAGAAAGGACAAATGAGATTGACTGGAGAAGGCTAATACACAGAAAGCAGAGAAGAACAGAAGAGAGAGAGACATTTTTGGACAGCTGTGCTGATTGAGCATGTTCCACTCCACCATACTGTCACATTAGCTTAACAAACAAGTGAATTATCTCCATACTTGTCCTACATATCGATTCACACTACTAACCACCATTCTGGCTAAATCATTCATTCTGCACCGTTTGAGTCAATACATTCCAGTCACACTGCAAAGGACACAGAAGATGAGTGCAGAACACTGTCCACATGATGGAGGCGCACAGTTCAGCATCGCAAACCTGCTGCAACCCACCAACTACATGACGGTAAACAGCAGCTACGGACGACAAGCTGTCCATCAGCATCTGGCCACTGTCCATTCAAGGGTTTATCACCCAGAATGCCCCTGACAGAGGCCGTCACATCAAAGCAAGCTTGACTGGATAAACACACACAAGCTGAGGAACTGTATGATTAAAACCAGCCGCAAATAAGATTGTTCCTAGAAAGGTAGTTTTACTTCAATTACCTTTGTTAAGGTTTTATTGTAATTGCTGCAATTTTAGAGCTTTTAAAAAAGAACATGAAGGCTGCACTGAAGATATTTCACGTTCTGGCTGCTACTGTCGTTTCAGTGCAGCTTGCCTGTGAAAGATCCATTAAGATCCATCAGAGGCACTTGATGGACTTAGTTTATCATTGTAACATCTTGATTCAAGATTTTGTATTCGTCACATACATAATTATACAGAATATAACCAGCAGTGAAATGCAAGTGATTGCATCCCTTCTCTAATGAAAAAGCTTTATCAGAAAAAAATATAAATAGCAGTATGTTACCTGGGATCATCCATGTCAAAAACAACCTTGTTGATGATGTCCTCTGGACAGATAACACGCTGGAGGTCTTTGAAAACGTTCTTTCTGGAACATTGAAAAATAAATAAATACATACATAAATAAATGGATAAACTAGCAATGAACCACAGCTCTGGTATCCAAATGTAGACCTCAATTTATATAAAAAAATTTTTTTTAAATAAATATTTATATTTTGATATACTTTAAAAAGTCTGTGTATATGCAGTCAGAACGCCGGCTCCCATGTCATGATACTCTCGTGAACTCCGGGTTTGGAACGACACGAGGGTGAGTAATTGACAGAATTTTCATTTTTTTGTGAACTTTCACTTTAATAATTGAGGTAACTGGATAAGGTCAAATAAACCACATGTATAAGTCATAAATGAAATAATAAAATTTTTAAATATGTTGGTCCATATATCCTTGCATGCTATATTGCCATATTATCATGTTATACCATATTATATATTTTTTTCTTGTTAGTTTTGTGAAGGAATCATTGTTTTGATTCAAATCTTTTCAATTGATTCAATTCACAAGACCGGCCTCAACAATTCATTCATGAATCCAGTTCAATATACAACAATTCCACAATTCGGTGACTCCACCATGCGGTCACAATGGTTAATGGTGTCAAAATGATTATCGGTGTCGCAATTTGTAATAACAACTTAAATTTTCACACAAACCTAGTTTTATCATGTCGGAGCTTGATAGCCTCATTCTTCATTCACACTCATTATACCGACATTGGATCTTAGTCACTAATAATTGCATAGCTTTTTCGTATTTATATGCACATACAAACTTCTCATGCATACTTTCTGCCTAATTCCCAACACGTATGTATTTGTTCCTAACCTTGTCCTAATGTTGCAGCTTTTCTCATATTTCTCTGTATATGATGAAATCATTTTAGGATGAAATATAAATGTTATTGTAATTATATATAATGTATAACTATTATCCTATGATGAAACATACATTATATATATATAGCTTATATATAAATTATTAAAACTGACCAGAGTGTGATTTTTGCGTACGTGTGATTTAAGTTGTTCCTATGTTTTTTCTTAAATTTAGAATAATATTTTAATACGAAGGTTTTAGAGAATCAGGGTTTGTTCGTGAAAAACGTTTGTACACAGGTTTCACGCAAAAAATTGTGCATACTCAGGCTTAGTGAATGAGAGCCACATTTTTTAAACAATTCTCATCTCTGGGTGAACTATCATTTTAAAGTTGAACTATTAGTAGCTAGTGACAGTATATTTGTCTCACCTGCAGAGGGAGCTCTTTTCGTAAACATTGTGCGTGTAATGCATATATGGTGGTAGCTCACAGTTTTTTGACCACTTTGATATTTTGGCTTGATTTTTTGTTTGTTGGAAATATGAACTGAATTTAGAAATGCTTTGAAACTAAATTTTGCATTTAATGAACAAAATTAAATATTGAAACGAAGTTTGGATTGGAGTGCATACAAAATAACCGCTGTTCCCTGAATCCACGGCCTAATACAAGAGGCCAACACACAAAGGTTGTGACAGTTGTATCTTTAGATATTACTTTAACAAATGAGTAATAAGCAAAGCTATCAGCTATATTACACGTATTAAGCAGTCTGGTGAAATAATATGCAGACGTCTACCTAAAGCACTGATAATGGCGGGTCGTTCTCAACTCTGTTTGGATGATTCCATTCCCAAATCAAACCTACGGTGCCTCATCTTTTTTGCCCTGTGTGATGCTAATTGGCTAGTTTTCTTGGTTGTTTGTGTGCACTATTTTTTTGTCGCAGATAAACAATAATAATAAGGCCTTTCTCCCTATGCAAATAAACACAATACAAAATGTGGGGGAAAAACAATCTGTGTGGACACTCCAATCCCGAGAGCACATTTCAGATGATAATGGAGTTGAATGAATGAGCAAAAACAAAGTTAACAGTCCGCCGTGGCTGGCAATAAACCGAGAGCGCTCTCATCAAAATGTTTACTTCATAGGAAGAACTATAAAACAATAAGACATAAACAAGCATTCTGTCTTTCATTAATGTTAAATTCTGAGCATAGAACATCACAAAGGGTAAAACAGACATTATGATTAACCATTTTCCTGCAAATATAATAGTGTCAGGCATATGTTTTAAATGCAATTTTTTTTTTTTTTTAAATGAACATCTTAGGAAGTCAAATGCAAATGTTTCAGACTTTAGTAGGAAGAAATATGTGGAATTAAAACTGTGACTTTTTTTCTAAAATGTCACTGGCTGTCTGACACTTTCTTTTTAAAGCTCCAAAAATGACTACTTTTGAGTTAAAATAACACCAATAGAACCCATAGAAACGCATCTTACCCTTGAGGAAACACAATAAACGACAGAACTGACTGAAATAAATGTCTATTTCCTTTAATCTCTCCCTTCCACATTGAAGAAAGTTTGGGCAAAAACAAGTTTTCCGAAGGGGGCTACCATAATTAGATATAGATTTAAGGGCTTTTCCTCAGTAGAAAAGAGTTGTTGGGTGTCTGTAGAGCAAAGCAACCAGCGAAAACAGAACGACTCACTTAAGGCAAGAAAGTTTAACTCGAAAAGGAATATTTTAATGGGTTTCATTTGTACTTACAGTGAGTTTAATGACTCAGTACCGATGATATTTACAATCGTTTGCATTTGGCAACGTGTAAGTAAGGATGCAGAATAGACTTTAAATTGCATCCATGTGAGGAAAATTAGCTTATAAACGAAGTCTAATATTTGCATTATTTCTTTCTGGCAATCTCAGCATGCAAACGTAACACAAGCAGCTAAGAGGTTGGAAACTGCTTAAATATGGAACACGGAATTTGTGCAAAAACCCAAAACAAAAACTAAAGCACAAATTAAACCCTCTTTGGGGAGGTTTTGAGAGCGTCTTTTTGGAATCAAACAGCTTTCTGTTGTTTTAATTGTTGCAGTCTATAATGGCACACTTTTTATGAGCAACAAATCACTAGAATAATTATACGCCGCCATTCCCCAGATATGTCTCTCAAAGCAAATGTCTTCTTAAATATTTTAATATTGAATATTATATGTGATCACAGGTAAACAGAGAGCTCATTGATGTTTAATCACAATTAAACATTATCTCTGTAAATATATTTCTAAAGGCGCTGTTGACTTTAAATTTTCACAACCCAAGAAATCCATATATACAAAACAAAACCATTAAGTTCAGAAATTAAGTTATGTGTAATAAAATGCAATGACACAGGGAAAAGGTATTGAACACATGAAGAAAGGGAGGTGCAAAAAGGCATTGAAAGCCAAGACACCAGCTAAAATCTATCAGTTATTAGAAGGCAATCCTGCCCCTGGTCAGTGAAAATTAATATTAGCTGATTCAATCTCAACACCTACAGTACCAGGATGATGAATATGAAACAAGGGTGGATATTTCAGCAAGACAATGATCCCAAACACAGCCAAGGAAATTCTCAATTGGTTTCAGAAAAAGAAAATAAAGCTGCTAGAATGGCCAGGCCAATCGCCTGACCTGAATCCAATAGAAGAATAAGAACTGAAGATCAGAGTTCATAGAAGAGGCCTAGAAAACCTTCAAGATTTGAAGACTCTGTGGAAGAATGGGCCAAAATCACACCTGAGAACTGTATGCGGCTAGTTTCTCCATACAGGAGGCGTCTTGAAGCTGTCATTACCAACAAAGGCTTTTGTACAAAGTATTAAATTAATTTTAGTAACTGGTGAAAAATTTCATGTTAACAGCACTTATTCCAAAGAAACAAAATATTTACTGAGCAAAAATGGTTTGAGTCTCAGCTCCGCTTATTTGTTCATTTGACATCATCAGCGACTAGTCGACGTGACTCGACTTTCATCACATAAAAGTAGACTTTAAAAATCAGAAGTCGTTCAACCCCTAATATATACACATAATATATATATATATATATACACCAATGTATTCTCGCAATTTTGACTTCAATCTAAAATATTACAAATGTAATGCTGTATTCTTGAAACGCTGACTATAGCTACTAAAAAATCTTAAAATCTTTAGATTTTTAAAATTGAATAAAAAAATTAAACATGGCACTAAAGACATTGAGTTAACATATTTTTGGGTCAGTGCATATGTTTTCTTACTATGCAAGACATTTTGGGTCACCACTTGATCGTCGTTAGAACCACTATGTTAGACAATCCATCAACCCTATTCCTTGTGCGGGACAAAATTGAAATGAAAGACATGATTTCTCACCTCTGCACATGTGGTGGTCTTTTAGCCATGGGCTCTTGCTCTTGTGGGGGCAGGTGTCCCCAGAAGTCAGGGAAGGCTAGGATGGAGTATCCAGCTATAGACTTTGTATTGGATGCAGTGGCGGCATAGAGACGTGGATCGTGTTTTGGAATGCAGATCCCATACTTCTCCAGAAGCCTGTCCACCATGCTAGAGTGGCCTTCTTGGCCTTTCCTAGAGCAATTGAGGTAATGCTTATGGAAGTCGCTCGTCTGGAGGGGGTTTTCATCTCGGTCGGAGGGCAGCTCGGAGCCTCTCTGGTCACTCAGTGTCTCGTCTCCCTCCAGAGTGCTGTCATCGTCCGAGCTTTCATCGACCTCAGAGCTGGAGTCCAAATCCTAGAAGACATAATTGTTAGAGAGAAGCTGCAAAGCTAATGCTGATTTTCAGGGGGAAAAAAATTCAAGAGCATCCACAGATGTCAGCTCTCTATACTTTCGGCCACATCAGCAACTCTCAAATCAAAGGTGTAGGAGAAAAACGGCAAAAAAGGAAACAAAGATTACAGTAAACATCACCCACAAGATATCCTGTTTTCCCCCTGGCACCGTCAACCGCTCAGTGCGGCACTGCAGAATAACAACCCAAAATAAACTGTGAAGGAAATGAAAGCATTTTTTTAGAGACTATTGAGAAAGGAAAGCCCAAAAAAGGATAAAGAATTGTTTTGAGGATGCAGCCCAAAGTGGTGCACATCAATTCCAGCTTTATATTGACTTCAAAAGGGTGATACTGACAGCAAATAGGGTCGTCCAATTAAAGTCTTTGACAGGCATAAAATGAACTGTATCAAAATAGCCAAGGGTCCTGGCTGCTTTTAGAGCAACCAAATAACAATTTAAGCTCACGCCTCACGCATTTCCATAAATTTAGCAAGGGAAAAAAGGACCCTGGTCCAATTCCCAGGCTCTTCCCAAAGGTGAATGTGAGAATGTCCAAGAAACACGATAGACATGATGTGCTGACTGGGGAAAATTCTGCACACATGGTGCCGATAAAAGCTTCCATCATCTGCGCTCACCTCCCTATGGAAGATCTTAGTTTCTGAACGCCGTTCTGTGTTTGCTCTGATCTTCGCCGCAGTGCACATATACTGTATACCATCAAAGTGAATTTGTTAGATACAAAACTTCAGTACTGCACCCTATGCTATTTCATTGCATTTAAATTTCACTTTTTTCCCCTCCTCACACTCCTAAAATATGTGTAAGCACAAAGACGCCACAGCTTCCATGAATACCAATAGCAGGGGATGCATTAATATAAATGAACCTTTGCTGTATAAAAACGTCTCTGGTTTGAGGCTGTATATTGCATCTCAGGGGGCTCGCTTTGTCATATTCGTTTTTCAAAACCACAAATAACACTAAAACAATGTAGCAGCACTGAGATGTTTTTTTCAAAGACTTATTTTAATCATGAACTTGATACAGACAAGTACAACGGCCCTTTTGATGAGCTCTGGGAGTGGGACTCGGGGAACGTGTGCTTGGTTGTTCCTACAAGTGGGTGAGAGGGAAAAAGCAGAAATTCAATTCGCAAAGGGAACGAACAAATCTGTTTGAGGTCAATTCAATTACACAATCCACCAACCATTAAAAGCTATTCATGCCTGACGTTTTTGAAATCAGCACGTAAAATAATAGAAAAAATGTGCGCAATTGAGACACATTTGGGGAAGCTTTCCGCAGCTGTCAAACTCAATTCAAAATTAATATTGCTAGCTAATAGGTTTAAAAATGCACAGAATCTGATTTGAGTTGCCACATACACTATGAACAATTCTGGAAAGTGTACAGAAAGTACTTAAACTACAATCAAGCTACTCTTATAAAAAGCTATTAAAAAGTAGTTACACTGAAGCTATTGCATATAATACAATACAATAATTAGCATACGTGAAAATCCCAATTCAAACATTACATTTATTGATTTATTGAAAATTTCATTTAAATTTCAGTTTGTGAACTGTAATTCTCAGTTACACTATAAATACAAAGTTTGTGTTATATTTTATATTACAGTTATTTTTGGTTATCGAATCTGATTAGCCAAGAGCCTTTTCCAGGCATGCGATATTCTAGTGATAACAGCACTTCAACCATTTCACCATTTGTATTACTCCGCTTGTGGTATTTCAAACAGCGAGTGTCATGGCAGATGCCCAAATCCACTATAATTTTTTTTAGAATAATACTCTTTTTGTGTCACATAATGTACTTGTTTAGACATCAAATATGCGGTCTGTTAATTAAGAGAATGGCCGTTCAGCGGCCGTTAAGCGTTCATGAACCTGCAGAGCGCAGCCTTAAGCCCAAAGTATACTTTGTTTTTGTATGAGTACGCTAGCGTATGCGTACAGTCGAATACGTAGCCTTTCAAAGTATACTCCATTTGATGTTGTGCGCGAACGCAGACGGTAAACACATGCGCTCTAGAAAGCTTCATCCATGTCCAGTGTCGGATCTGTTTTTTCCCAGTTAGTTATGACTAATAGCAAATATTTTTGAACTCTTTTAAACCAAAGCTGAGCTGTCTCATACCCTCTCGCTCACAAGCGCTAGTCAATGTGAGTGACTCTTGTTGTTGCAGTCTCCGCTATTTTGTTGTTGTTGTTCCATCTCTTTAGTTTCATTTTCTACTGTGAAACAATGGCCCAGGACATTGTTGCCACCTTGTGGAAAAAATGATTACTGCAAAATAACTTAAATGTGCATGTGCAACCTGCGCAAACAAAGTACGCATGGTTACACAAATTCGGGTGACTGTTTCTCGCATACCCGTAAAAAGTGAATTATACTTTGGGCTTTACCTGGGCCAGATCATCTGGAATTACCGCTGGCTCTGATGTCTCTATAGTGGTTAAACATGAGAGTTTGTTTTGGGTAAATCTGACGGGCAGTCATTGGTCTCATTAATCTATTATCTGTTCCAGAGCAAATAGTTTTGGCTGAGAGCAACATCTAATCACGGTATATCGGAGTGCTGCCTTCGAATCACCTAGAAACATTTATGATGGCTGTTGTTGTTGTTTATTAAATATTATTATTCAATAATATTACACTCTAAAAATGCTGGGTTAAATACAACCCAGTGCTGGGTAAAATATGGACGAACCCAGCGATCGGTTGTTTTTATCCAGCGGTTGGGTTACTGCCCAGAAGGTTGAGTTACACATTTAACCCAACTGTTGGTTGAAAACAACCCAGCATGTGTTCTGTCCAATACATACCCAGCACTGGGTTGTATTTAACCCAGCATGTTTTAGAGTGTAGTATTTAATAATAGTATTGAGAAATGATGGTGTGTGTTCGTGATGGTGATTTTTATTACAGTAATACAATAACCTTGTAATGAAGATGTATTGGAATTAGTTATGGAGGCTTGGGCTCAGCTGTTAAACTGTCAAACTGAGATTTGAATCCGTGGCGGAAGGAAGTAGCTCCAAACAAAAGAGGGTTTTTAAAGACACTTCGTTGTTGTCTCTTTTTATATTTACACACGTGTGCTGTCAAACTGTTGAATAAATGCAATATCACATTCGTAGTCATCACAGCCGTGCTGAAATACAGCCATATCGCACTGCTACTCATGTGATATTAACTATCAATTCGAAACTAAACAAAAGAGTCAATTATACTGTTCTGTAAATACAATAAACTGTATTTAATAGCGCACAGTAATGCTCATGAGGCCCTGACTAAGGAACTGTGGCGGGTACAAAACAAAACGATTCATTCATATCGAGTCTTGGGCTTAGTCAGCAGAGGAACTAGGATGTTGGTGTCATGCTGAATGAAATGCACATCTAATTTTCGATTCCTGGCTGTCCTGTACAGTATCACACAAAGAGTTGGAGATCAAAGGGAAACATGTTATCCCGAGGCGAGTCCTCAGGGGAAGAGACCCTTCCGTTCCCCTCCCTCTGAGAACGCAAGCTCCGTGCCAATCTCGCTTTCTCAGGCTTATGTTTCCCAACTCAGCCCTTTATCTAGCCTGCAATATTTTTGACAGCTCTGCAGTTTTACCTCTGTTCTCTTCTACGGAATCCTAGCGTGACACGACGATTTAAACCCGTTTAATCATGGCCTTTGTTTTGGCCTGAAGATTACAGGTGCAGCATCGTTGTCATGCAAGATTAATAGCGGGGAACTGATTGGCATGAATGTCCTGCTGTAAATTATTTTCATCTTGGTATTTTGCACAGCATGCATAATGCAGCGATGCGATTACAACCCTTGCGTCCAATCCAGTCACAGCATCTCCAGGTCACAGTGGCATTTAATGATAATGGGAGAAATACATCAAAGACACATACGGAGAGGGGGGGGGGGTTAGGATGGACAGTATGGTTTGATTTATTGAGCTGAAACCAAAAGAAAACAATAAATAAATGCCCAATGATCATGCAGATTGATGCATATTATAATCAATTACAGGTTTTGAAAATTGGTTGTTCAAAACTAGGGTTAGCAATCACTAAAAAGACTAATTTAATTAAATTTAATTATAAAATGTATTGTGCTGAAACCAAAAGAATGATATCATACATAATGAACATCTTGAGTGTAGGTTTTAATTTTTATTTTTGAACCGCCAGCCTTTGTAAAAAAAAATATAAAATAAATAAAATACAAATTATAAAAATAATTAAATACATATTTTTTAAATAATAATAAAAAAACGTGTTTGTGTATATAATACAAATGTGAATTCAAATTCACAAATTGAAGTTCAAAAGTTCTGGTAAAAAAACGTGTAAAATTCAAATACTACTAAAATTAATGTTTAAAAATCCAGTTTTATACTACTTTGAGCAAGTGAATGAATGAATGAATGAATGATTCTTTTCAGGATACATCAAACGTGATGAGTGAGTAAATAATGAAATTATTAATTTTGGGTGAACTATTCCTTTAATAACTTGTCGTTATGAGGAAGAAGCATGTGTTTATAGGAATTTCTTGGCCTTTATGTCTAGAATTTGGAGACAGAATTTATTAAAAATAATTAAATTGAAACAAAAAAAGTGAATTAGTAGCTTGTCATTTCCTTTAGAAACCTGAATTACAACATCAATATGTGCAGGAGGAAATGAACCAAAGAAAAGCCGCTTTTTAACAGCAGTAGTACATCATGTTATATGATTTGAATGAAAATAGTGGCAGCGTCTGAATAAGGAGGGAGTTGAACGTCGATGAACCGGAGGTGTGCTGACATTTCTATTAGTTTGAACTCATCCGCATGCTAAAGGCAGCTACGCAGGGATTTCTGCAAGACAGCCGCAGGCGTGTTATTGTGCTGCGAGAGGAGCCGTCAATCAAGACCATAGCAGTCGCTCATGATGGGAAGGGTGGTGACACATTTAAAATGAAGAGTCACACTGAACATATTATGGAACTTGAAATGTCATCACTCATTTCTGTCAATGGCCCTACGGTTGGCTGACCCGCAGCAGGGTTAATGCCAGATGGATAAAATCTCCAGAGATTCTGAAACAACCTCTTCAAATAGTTTGATAATGTTTCATAATTTTTCATACACTGATTTATGATTTTAGTTCAAAATAAACTCCAAAAGGGACAAAATGCCCAGACTAAAAATAAAAAATACAAATAAATATTTTCAATGTATTTAGAAAAAAATATTACATAAGATTCCTAGATCAATATAATGTGTTTCCATAATTGAATGCATATATCGATTTAATTAAATTACCTTAACAACAAATACATAAATAAAACAACAAATAAATATATGATAACTGTAATCTTCCCAGATATAATAACATATGATTATAAATGATATGACTGCAGTAGCATGAGCGACTATGCATTCATTGGCTATACATTTTGTTTATCATGATATGATATAATGTATAGGCCTACAATTTCTAGCTTACACATAAAGGAGAATTAAAATTCCTAATCCCTAATCCAAACTGTAATAATAATAATAGTTTAAATATATAATATATAACAAGTATAATGTAGATTTGTAATTAAAAAATTGAAATTTAAATATTCACATGGTCACAAACTTAAATTGAATAATATAATATAATATATTCACCAGGCGCGAGTCAAACGAGCGCGGAAAAGATACTGTGCTCATAACGTGCGCTCTTCAAATACATGCACAAAGGTGCCGGCTGTAGCCTGTATCATTTCATATCAAACAGCGAAAGAAACTACATGCATGCAATGTCCTAGCTGTGCCGTCAGTTAAGGCACGAAGTTACCATAAAGGTGATTACAGCTGCCTTAAACTGTGTGCATGCATGCAATATGCAATATATTATATATGCTTCACATTTAAGAACATGTCTCTGAAATGGTTTTAAAATCTGTCCTGAGGTACCTCATCACTATCTCCCTCATCTATCACTCCCGATCCAACTCGTCCGCTCATTAGTGGAGACTTTAAGACCTGAAGTGTGTCAGAAAAGATAAAGAGAAGTTGTGAGAAAATAAGGTGCGTGTCAGATCCGCGTCACGTTCAGCAGCAGCAGCTTTTAAAGCAATAGCAGGCAAATAAGCAAATAACCAGCTGCTGTGATGTCTATTAATCCAAGAAAAAAAGAGGAAATCAATAACTTGTATAGCTTTAAGGGGTTCATCGATGTTTAATTTAGAATTTAGTGTTTGGTTACTATATACATTTTCTTTATATTTCTGCTGAAGGGCACAGGTAACTAAATATGTCATTTATTATAATGGGTTCAAGTGAAGATTGTTTTAAGTTCACTTAAATTAGAAGTTAAGTCTAATAAATGTTCGAAGTGATAGCTCTCAATTATACTGTAATGCTTAAATGGCTACAGTCAGTGGTTAAATATTTAAGGGGAAAAACTATTTTATAGAGACATCAGTAGTATTGATATCAGTGATTCTTGCCTTCAATCATAAAAAAGATGCAATTTAAGAAATATGAAAAATATACTGTCTTTATGTTGTTTTGACATTTTACATTTGAGGATTGAATGTGAAATCGTTGCAATATAAAATTATATTTAAAAACTTCAATGTTAGTTGGGATTAATCGCGATTAATTGTGATTCATTTAAGAAAATTTGTGATTAATTTGTTTGTTTTTTTTATCGATTGACAGCACTAAATATAATATAATATAATACGATATAACATAACATAACATAACATAACATAACATAACATAACATAGTATATCCTTCGAATGTAACGAGACTTCAAAACTGCTAACCCCTAACCCAAATTGTAATAATAATTATAATAATAATTATTATTATTATTACTACATTAGAAAAATGTAAAATAGAAGCACAATATCCATGGCTTCTGGGCCCAAACTATTTGAAATAACTGTTTTTTTTTTTTGGGGGGTCAACATACAAATGTTTTTTTTTTGTGGGTGTGAAAACAAGATACACGTGAACAAACACACATATTTTCTTTGACTAATAAGCTACCACATAATTATTGTGACCTCTGAGGGATGAGATAAATAATTTCCTGTGGATATTCTGCCAACAAGATGTACCTCATTTTTCCCCAGAACTCTTCAGGTCAGCAAAAACAGGAACAAAATCACTCTATTAAGATGAAGAGTGAGGCAAACATGCCGCTGTTGTAAGGAGCCAAAGCACAAGTGTCTGATTTTTTTAAAGCGTAAAGAGGTAATTTTCAGTACAAGCCGGGTCCCTGTTGTGCTCTTAAGCTGCATAGAGGTGCCATAGCAGTAGGTATTATAGCACATCCTGCTCCCATCAAAATCTCTTACTGCTTCCACACAAGGTCCATATTCACCCCAAGTGCACTTAGAGACACTCCATATAAACTTTATCCTGGGTGTCTGCGATTAAGAGCAGTACACTCGTAACTTTCACGCCTGGCTGCAACAACTAAACCCTAGAGATGCTGACGGTTTCAAAAAACCTCTTTGAAATATTTCTCCAGAGCGGATCAAAATTCACCCCATTTACATTCTTAATGCATGGTCTTATTGTGCAGGAATTACCAGCTACGCTATTTTAAAGAGAAAAGAAAGTTATGCATTAAAAGAATATGCTGGGTTTTATATCAATATAAGCTCAATCAACATTATTTGTGTGTGTGTGTGTGTGTGTGTGTGTGTGTGTGTGTGTGTGTGTGTGTGTGTGTGTGTGTGTGTGTGTGTGTGTGTGTGTGTGTGTGTGTGTGTGTGTGTGTGTGTGTGTGTGTGTGTGTGTGTGTGTGTGTGTGTGTGTGTGTGTGTGTGTGTGTGTGTGTGTGTGTGTGTGTGTGTGTGTGTGTGTGTGTGTGTGTGTGTGTGTGTGTGTGTGTGTGTGTGTGTGTGTGTGTGTGTGTGTGTAAATCCATTTGGATTCATTTGAGTAAAAATGTGTTTTCTTTACCAAGAAAGTGGCAAGATGAAAACCACTATTTTCTGTTTCAAACTTTCACATAGAAACTTTATAATAACATTAAAAATTAAAATCCAGATTTTGATTTTCAAAGATTCATTATAAAAGCTCATTATCTTTTCCCAAAATGCAATAAATCCATGAAGGATTTTTTTTTTTCAAAATGCAATAAATCCATTGAATCAATATAAAAGTTATTTTTCATACTGAAACTGTTGAAAATACACAACAAAGTAAGTTGATCCACATATGACAGCCTCTAAACCTGGTCAATACTAATCTTATATACAGGCACTGGACTAAAAATACATTCAATCAGTCATCACTCCCAAAAATTAATTATATAGGTTATCTTTGTTAATGCTTTAAATTAATTACAACAATAAAATAAAATGTCATCATGAACAAGAACATGATCACATTAGACCACATAAATTCCAAAATGACATTTCTCTTACAATCAACTTCCAAAAGTGCATTCATCTTTGCCATGTTACATTCATTTAGTAGACTACTGCTATACACTGTAATAACAAAAAAATGAATGGCATTAATAAAAACACTTACACTGACAAGCTACGCAATATCGCGTTCATAATCGAATGCGATTCATCTGCGATTATGAACGTAATATTGCGTAGCTTGTCAGTAATCTACAGCTCTGTGTATTAAATGCAGCTCCATCTGAAAGCACGTGAAGGAGATATGCAATTTTATATATTCATTTACTTTTTTTTTTTTTTTTTTGTAACGCATATGGGTTCCAGGGAGGCACTTGCAATGGAAGTGAAAAAATACACCTTCAGTAGTAAAACATAAATAAATAAAACAATTACTAAAAAATGCATGTGTAACCATATGCATCTGATTTTATGTGTGATAAATCACTGAATAATATTGTATGTGTTATTTCTGTTATAGAGTTGTCTGTAAAGTTATACCAATTTTTATTTTCATCTCCATGATAACATCGTGGCTTAAAACCTAAAACGACTGTAAAAATCATTTAAATAGCTTTACAGCAAGTTTTAACAGAACATTTTAGAATAATGTTGATCGCCACATAAATTAATTTCCTTGTTCCTCCTCTTAAAAAAATTATTCAAAAAATTAAACCTTAAAATATGCACCGTTTCAAGTACAGTACATGTGCAAACCATAAATGCATAAACAAAAAATTTAATTAATATGTAACGTTAATTAATAATGTTTGACGAAAACAAGCTAAATTTGTGACAAATGCTTTCCTTTGAGCCTAACTGAAAATCTATAAGTTCTGTGGATGTAGGGAATGGAGGTGCAATGCTGTGTGTCTACTGCTACAGAAGGTGAAGACGTTCACCTGGAAGTCATGGTGCAGCTCAGGGCAGAGACGCACATATTGGCCCAGCTGCTCTAGGGGCCGGTCGGGCTCTGGTCTGGGACACAGCTTGTTCACATCTGTTTCCAGGTCATCCTCCTGTCATGAAAAATCACAGAGCTATAAACGCTGTTCAGACTGAAAGACTGAAACATATATATCTTCCCCTGTCACAGCATATGAGGACCAGAGGTCATGTGACAAGCTCCAGCCAATAGAACGCAGCAGGCTCTGACCTCTGACCTTCACTTTGTCTTTCTCTGTGGCAAGTGGGCCAAGCAGCGGACAAACAGCAATTACACACCTTATTTGCCAGGTGAGGCACATGTAAGCGGTCACTCCTCCAACTGTGCTGTAAATGTCACTCTCACACATACATAGGAACAAAACAATCTGTGCGGTTTCTTCTGCGTCAATGGAAACAGAAATCAGGTAGTGACCCTATTACCCCAACCAAAACAATGTTTTCCATGGTTTTTATAGATATCTGAATAACTTTTCAATAAAGTGAGTTTTACATTAAAGATTAATCCTTCATCTAAACACTGAATTAAATCACTTTTAAATTGCAACTCTCCATTTAAGCCTAGCTATTTTCTAAATACGTCATTATATTTTTGCATTAAATATATACTTGTAAACAAAATAAATATATATATATATATATATATATATATTATTGTTGACTTAAAGCCTGCTTTTATTTTTCTATCATAATAAGTGGGTAATGATAGTGGATGTGTTCTGAGCCTGATTACTTCTGTTAAACTTAATTAAATTAAATTAAATAAAAAAATTAAGTATTCAGTCTTTTTTGGCTAAAGAAAAATTAAGTAATGTAAAGGTTATTAAAAATTGTGTGTGTGTAGTTTCTGCTGCAGACTTCCATTAAAATTAATCTTTCAAATACAGAAAATTGCTTTAAAATACCAAGAACAAAAAATCATATTAGATTGCATTTCATTTAGTATTTTTTCAATGAAGTATTGAATCAAATAATATTCTCTCATCTAAACACTTATGTTTTGACATAAAAAAGCTCAATTAAATTACCCATAAATTGCACGTGTCCATTTAAGCTTAGCTATTTTAAAAGTATGCCCATAAAACATTTTGATTAAATATATATCGTTTTTATTATTAACTTAAAAATTGTATTGTTTTAAAGCCTTTTAAAAAGATTATGGATGTGGTATGAGTCTGATTAATTCTGTTTCATTAAATAATAATTGAAGAAATAATTCTGGATTATAATTATACAGTATACAGCATTTTTGGCTCAAGAAAAATAAAACAAATTTAAAGGTTATTAAAATATTTTATCTATCTTTTTTTTTAGGTAGCGTCTTTTGAGGGCATCTAACAACAATTTTACAAGTAACTGTCCAATACAATTTCAAAATGGCATAAAATACCAAGAAAAAACAACAATATTAGGTTGTATTTAAATATTAATCTTTGCGTTTAACATTTTTTATCAGTACCCAAATGCCTGTTTTGTCACCGGATACTAGTAAAGTAGCATTATTTGAGGACTGTCAAATCAAATGAAAAATTGTAGAATTAAAAAAATAAACAAGAATTCTTATATCGCATGGGCAATTTTTCACTGTAAAAGTCATGCATTTGCACTACAGAGTAGGCATAAAGCACCATGTTATGGCAAGATGATGGGGCACAGACATGGAAATAGAGAAATGCATTAGCAGTATTTGAAGAGGGCCGAAGAGGAAAGCAGCACTTTGGTTTGGAGTAGGAACGGGATTGTGAAGTCATTGATTTATGGCTGAATCAGGGGTCCTATTATTGAAGTTATGTGAGAACAGGAAGTCGCTTGTATCAGGCTCCTGTCACACGCAGAACCTGCTCTTCAATCACATTTTAGGAGGGACAATGAATCAGTGGAATTTACACACACATCGTTCGCTCTGTCAAAATGATGACGCAGGATCGCGATGTGTGCGTGCGAGCATGTGTTGAAGGTGCCGCTCACGTCTTCCTCCAGAACAAATCTCAAAACACTCACGTAGTCCCTGTTGTCTGGCTCCTCGTTCTCCACGTCTTCGTCACTGTCATCTTCTAAACTGTCATCTTTCAATAAGGAAGAAAGAAAGATAAACAAGACGCAAGACTAAGACGTAAATGTCAAGATGATCTAAATATGGCAGTTCATCTCTAAGATCAAACGGGACCTGTCCAGAGTCCCCAAACATGAGCTCTTTCTGCCGCTGATACGTTCACATGAAAGCAGACATCCGCACACACAGACAATCATCAATCAAGCAAGATATGAAGTATAATTCAGTTGTCCATTCAGATAAAACACAAATTCAAGTATTATAATTCAGTTAAAGCAAATTTCCCCTCAAAATTAATTTATTAATTAAATTGGAAAAACTATTAAAAAAGGCTAGACTTATTTGTTTATTTCCAATAGAGATAAAATATTATTTAATAAAGTATTATTTAAAGTTAATACATTAATCTGTATTATATAATATCTTATATTATACAGCTTATATATTATACAATTAGTATTTCAGTATATATTTAAATATATATTATTCAATGTATATATTATTCAATTTATCAATATTAAATATTATTATTTATTATATACTATAGCAAATATGAATAATAAATAACAACAGTATATATATATCAGTGGGATTTCTTTAAGACTGCAAGGGAAGCTCAGCTTCCCCTATAATGTCAAAAAATTAATGGTCAAATATGTACTATTGTGTTAACATTTTATTGACTAAAAATGCGTTAGATCACGTCATCTCGAATACGAGTTCGTTCAGAATCAGCTACATATAGCAGGTCGATTTCCTTCTCATACATTCCCGTAGCGTCAGTGTATTTCCCTGCTGAAGCCCAGCGTCCATTGACTTATGGAGCTGCTTGAACAGTTTTTTTCAGTGCCTCGAAACTAGACGGTCATTGGATAAATGCTGTGATTATGTCCCGCCCACGGACGCTCAGCGTCTCTGGAGGAGTGGGCTGGCCTGGATGATGATTGGACGGTCTGTTCTCCTTTTGATTGACAGCGAGTACTATAAAGAGTCGCTGACGCTGAAGCTATTCAAGCTCAGTCCCAAAGCGGCTTTGCACTTGGTTCTTATCAATCATTCATTTATATGTTATGTTTTAATATAAACTCTTAAGATATGCGAGCAAATGCTCCTGACACGAGCAAGATCGTTTGTGTTCGAATATCCGCGTTGAAGGATTCAGCCGTTTTGAAAGAATCGTTTGAATGACTCAGTGATTCAATCACAAACTTCTACCTGCTGGCCGTTTTAAGTTTCCCGTCTAAAAGTAGGCATATTACATTATTTCCAACATATTTTATATTCAATTAGAACATTATTCATGCAATTATAAATATAGTCTAAATGAATAAATGTCACTTGATGCAGCTTCTGTGCATAAGATGATAGATCATTTCATGGATAACAATAGCCAGTCATTCATTCACATTAATTAAGTATTCAGAGAATAATATTGTCTGTTTTCACTTACATCTATTTATTAAATTTTGATTAATTTTGTAGAATTGAATTATAAATTAAGTTGGTATAGTATGGTAAGACATTTTTATGGTATCGTGACAACCCTATTATACACCACATTCCTTGTTTCAGTTTAACCTAATTCCCACATCCATCGAGTTCAATATCTTTTTTTTAGATTGTTTGTTTGATTCATTCATTCATACATACAGTAGGCTATAGCGTCACTGGAAAAGACGCCTAGTTGGTACGACAGGGTCACAGAGCATTTTCTTGAAAAGGAACGTAGGGCAGAATTTAAGTATAAGTAAACGGACAATTTTTATGATGTAGGCCGAAAATGAGCTTCCCCTCTTTGAAAGACCATCAGCCGCCACTGATATATATACACACACACATTTTAACTACTTATTAATTAAATATATTTTATTAATAATAATAATAATTAAAAAACACCTTTGATTCTTTAAATGAATATTCATTTGTAGAGATATACTGAAACTGTAATAAATGTAGTCAGACCCTCAGTTGAATACGCTTCACAGGCTTTTATCTGATATGAGGACTGCAGATCAAAACATAACACTAAAATCACTATAATTTTACAACTATCTCTGCTAAACCAAATGACTGCTTATATAAAAACATTTTTTTAAAGCAATCAAGGTATCTGATTTGGCGTGAAAGCAGAGTAAATTAACCATGTGATAAATGATGACAAGTTATATATTTTAGTTTGAGGTTGTGAATTAATACAACCCAGTTTATGAGTGCTAATAATGTTAATGGCAGCGTTGCTAATATGTCAAAACCACGTTACAATTGTACAAGGTAATTTGTTGTTAAAAGAAGACGTTTCATTTAAAAAAAGCTAGTTTAAGTTGGTTCAGCTGGTCTCGAAGCGTCTCAAAACCCTCGAAAACCATCAAAATAGGCTAGTCTGATCAGCATGGTGGCCAGCTAATACCAGCAAACCACCACAGGCTGGTTTAAGATTTATTATATATATTTTTACCGAGTTAGTACATATAACAGACAGATGACACTAAACCACCGCCGTAATCTCTTTCATCACCTGAGGGTATTTTCCTGTGATTTTCACAGCTTAAAACTAATAAGATAGTCGAAATGGACTGACAAGGAAGTGCTAGAGCTACAGTCCACTCGAATCGGGTGTCTTGAAGATTAACATCATCTTATCTGCCTGGCCAGACTGAACAGCAAATAAGCTCAGCGTTACGGGGTGCTCGTGCCACACGCAGCTTTCCGTTTAGAAGCATTTGATGTCAGTAAAGAAGCTAATGTTAGCGGTTAGCATGTTAGCAACCATGCTAAAAACCTGCAGAAAGTCTTTGATTAGTAAGCAGGGCGGGTCACAGACAACACGTATCATTCCGCCGGGTATAACAAGTCAACCGCACTATTCATTACGATAAACAGATAATCATTGCTGATATCGGCCTTCCCAGCTCTCTGGCTTGCCTGCTCGAGATAAAAGTGGCGGGAAACTCATTAGTGAGAACGGTCCAGCAGGAAAACTCTCGCGTG
The DNA here is from genome assembly GCA_027422405.1 of Ptychobarbus kaznakovi. NCBI lineage: Eukaryota > Metazoa > Chordata > Actinopteri > Cypriniformes > Cyprinidae > Ptychobarbus > Ptychobarbus kaznakovi. The sequence continues at coordinate 37,428,465 of CM049796.1, forward strand.
GTGTCTGGACCTATAAGTTATTGTGTGAAAAGTGTGTGTAGATCAACAATAATAATCTGGACTCTTGGGCTTTGGATTATTAGTGAAGCACACGTGGTGGTGATATGTGGTAAGTACATACAGACGTGCACGCTAACACGCTTCACTATGCGGTATTGAGTCGAGCAGCCACGATGGGCAGGGTTGCCTGGGCAACCACCTCAGAGTGAGTATAGACTATTGTGGGTCAGCGAAGAGCAATCTGCTGCTCTCTGGCCAAGCATGTCTTCTGCTTTTTGTTTTTTTCTTTGCTCTGTTTACTGCTGCAAAGGTTCTGACCTTGTTTAAAGAGAACATTTGCATATGATGACCTAGTCAAAAAGAAACACGTCTGCTAAAAGAGGGTTGCATGGTAGTTAATGTATGCGCAATACTGCTGTACAACATAACATGACTGTTCGAAAAAATGCAAACAAATCGAAATGGCCTCTGAATCTGGTTTTGGAACAACTGAGTTTGTATGGCTATGAAATGAAATAAGCAATGTGCATTTCAGGAATACAATTTTAGAAATTATTATATTTATATTTTGTTATTATATTTAGAATGTTTTATTATATCAGTATTATTGTTGTCATTTGTTGATGTTATAATTGTAACAATTTTTATATAGTAATATGATAATAATAAAAATAATATATAATAACTGTGTTTGTGTGTATAATCCTTTTAATATTTATATTGTCATATTTATTTATTTTTATACATTTATATTATATATATATATATATATATATATATCATATAATATATACATTGTATAATATATACTGATATGATACTAATATATGAGGTGCCAAACAGGAAAAAAATATTATACAATTCTGAATATATAGTTACACACTGTGAATACATAGTTATAAGCCTGAATGTATAAATGTAGATTGTGAATATACTGAAGTAAATCTGAATATATAGTTATATGTCTGAATATATAGAAGTAAATACAAATATATACGTAACTATGCAAATACACTGCCGCTCAAAAGTTTGGGATCAGTAAGATTTTTAATGTCTCTTCTACTCATCAAGGCTGCATTCATTCGATCAAAAATAAAAAAATAAACGTATTATTGTGAAATCTTATTGCAATTTCTAATATTGGTTTCCTATTTTAATATATTTTTAAATATTATTTATTTATGTGACGCAGCGCTGAATTTTCAGCAGCATTACTCCAATTTGTGAATATATTCTACATATTTTAAATTAAATTCAGTTTTATTTTATATATAATTACAGAGAGGTATGCAAATTTACTTGTATAGCAGATTTCCCACATGCTGACAGTTTCATTTAAAAAAAACATGTATAATAAATGTTGAATTTACAAAAAAAAAACATTTAATGTATTAAGGTCTCTGCACTCTGAGTCCCAAAAAAGTTGTCCCAAACAGAAACCTTGCACACAGTCCGGTGCGTATTAATGAATCCGCTGCGAAAAAATCCACAAAACAGCACTAAATGGAGTCTTCAAGCAGTGAGGATGATTTTGTTGTCCTCTCGCTTCTTAAACAGGGAAAAATAGAGGAAATATTGGATCCATCCAATACTGAGATTTAGAGAGGAAGGAGAGTTCCCCCTCAGGAGCAGCGGGATTATCCCGTGCGATTCAAAGTTCACTTCAGGGTGTCAGAGGCTCAGTTCGATGCTTTGCTAGCGATACTAGACATATTAAAAAGAAGACCTATATAAAGTGCTTTGTGCTGCGAGACGAAGTGGATGAACTTGACAATCGCCATTCTAGATTTTGGCGTTCAGCAGTGGCAGCTGGTCAATAGGGGGCGCCGCCCCCATCAAGTTAGCCAGGGAAGAAGCCGACTTCAACATTAACTAATCATGAAATTGCATTGTTTAGTCATACTATTCGACTGGTAATCATGTAAGCAAGCACCAATCAAAACTGTATTTCGTTTGTGTGTGTGCGGTGCGCCAGACTAATGGGTGTCTATTAGGTCTGTAAACTTTTGAAACGCATGTGACTAGAGTCTGAGCTCTAATTGGCTTGTTTCAGATTGTCCTCGGGGCGCATAAGATCCTTCCACTTTTGATCTTAGCAAATCAATATTATTTCTATATATTTTGGCCTCATGTGATTGGACCGTTCTCAACTGTCAAATAGGCGCAATCTCTCTTCCAAAATGAAAGTAAATTCTACAAAAGATCTTGCAAATCAAGCAAAGAACAAATTAAATACAGATCATGGAGATTGGATGGAGTTGGCGAGCAGGATGAGATGTAAAGTCATGTCCTGTCACCGAAGCGTTGGCAATGACACGGAAGGTAATTAGAACAATGCAATTTAACTTGAGCCGATCATCGAGATCCAAGCACAATTGGCTTGTGTAGATTGTGTAGTTATTCAATGGTTGTCTCTTTTCAAGTAAGTTATGCGTTTTTATGTAAAGATTATTATGCAAATATGTAAATAATGCAGTGTCCCATATTCAGTCTGACATATATGTCTGACAACTTGAATAATATATTGTCAATAACAATAAAAACAAAAAAAACATAATGGTCTATATGTCGCTAGGAGATTACAGTTTTTGCATACTTATTACACTGGACTGTATTCAACCTTATAGAAATGTAATGAATTTATATGCCAATTGTTTTAGTAAAAAGTCAATTTTATTGAACCATTTTCAGTTCTTATGAATAATTTGCTATCCTGTGGCTCCCTCGTGTGGACAAATATCTCTGAATTATGTTAATATAAAGAATAATATTTTTTTAATGATTACAAATGTTTAATGATTACTTACAGATAATATACACACATTATACACACACAATTGATATACACACAACTGATACACACAATATACACACACTCAAATTCACTGATTCGGTATCTTATTTTACACTTTAACAGTTTAATTTTAATCTTACATTTTTAAGCAGTAATGATTCATGATTGCATTACCAGTGTGATTAATGTTGTTGCCCCCCCATATTATTTTTTTAGCACCAGCCGCCAATGTTCACTAGTACGGTGGCTCTGAACTGTCAAACACCTCTCAAAATGCTTACTACGGATGCGAAAAACATTTGAAAAACACTCGAAAATATCGAACCCCATCCAAATTTGTTTATGACGGATGACAATTTTGGAGGCAGTGTGTAAACATGATTGACGATCATGTTTGACAATCATGTGAAGTCAAATTAATTTTTTTATATTTCAGACAAAATTTTTGGACTCGTTGTGCAATATTTACACTAAAATGTATGTTTGTTTTAACTACATTTTTCATTCTTGTTCTAAATACCATTACATTTAAAGGATTTGTTATGGAGTGAGGAACACATTTTTTTTGACCCGATGCTACTTACAGTTAGGAATGACGGATTTTCTCTAATGTAGGGTAATATACAGAAAAAAATAATTTTCAGACAGGGAAATTGAAATTGCTCAGTAGCTGTGAAGTGTCAACATTTTTAATTATATGTGTGTGTGTGTGTGTGTGTGTGTGTGTGTGTGTGTGTGTGTGTGTGTGTGTGTGTGTGTGTGTGTGTGTGTGTGTGTGTGTGTGTGTGTGTGTGTGTGTGTGTGTGTGTGTGTGTGTGTGTGTGTGTGTGTGTGTGTGTGTGTGTGTGATTCTCTCTGTAAAAAAAACCCAGCTAAAGTCATTTTTTGTGATTTACTGTTTTCTACATAAAATCATCTTTCATGATGTAAAGAACATTGTAACCTTTATATCTTTAATATTGACTGGGTAAGGTCATGTCAAATATTTAAATTATAGTGAAATTAATGGTTGAAATCAATCTTTGATGCTTGTTATCTCATAATTAGATTTTGAGACTTTAGCCTGAATTTCACAGAGAGGGTCACATAAATATACAATTTTAAATTAAACTATATTTTACATTTAAAACAATTAATTATACCTTTAAGTGTAGACATGGTTATGTGTCCAGTGCATTATAATCAGCTTTTTGTTCCAGTCTATATAATTGTTTTAATTGTATTAGTTCACGAAAAGCAATTTGATACTTGGAGTTTATCAATGAGTGGTCTGGATATAAACACCCTGAACTTTCCCAGCACACGTACTCTACATTACACTATTCTTGCTATTGAAGTCTAATAGAGGAAAATTTGAATATATTGTGTTGACATTGAAATATTTTTTTAGAGTCATTAAATGCCCAGCGCCTATGTGATAACGACGGCAAATTTGGCCTGGCCGATAAGGACTTTGTCAGGCACTAATAGCCAGAGGCAGTGTGTAAAGGCTAAATATCTCTAGTGAGACAGACTCAGTGTCCCTAACGGACACACTGTGAGAGGAGAATAATAGTAACTGTTGAGTGTTTGGCAGTGCAATAAAGAACCTGGCTTAAAAACCTAGGGAACATAAACCTTACCGTAAAGTCCTAAATCAGCATCCCAGTCATCGACAGGCCTCCCAGGAAGAGGAAAGCTGAAGGCGCTCTTATCTGAGGTCAGTGGAAGAGGGACTTTGGGATTGCACTTCCTCATCAGCTGGATCGCCGGTTCCACCAGAGATTCAAGGCCTTTCATGGTCAAGCAGTTCTTCAGATGAAATGCAATCGGTTAGAAACACTTCAAGGCGCTACATCTGTAGCAAACTTCTAGCGACATTTCCTCTGGGTTAAAATATGCACAAGAAGCAAAAATTTGCTTCTTTACAGAACATTAGCAGAAAGTTAGAGCATCTGGTAATGACTGGGGCCGGTTTTCTTAGCAAGGCCGATAAAAATCACAGTGTGATTCAAAAGGGGAAATGATAAATGCATTAGGAATAGAGAAATGTAATTACAGAAGGTAGTAAAAAAAGTTCAACTGCACAAAAAACACCAGGATAGGAGATGTAACAAGAACTTTGGGACTAAATAGTGGGCTGAAATATCACCTGAGTGGTCTGGAAGAGAAGACTAATGCCACCTTCGGCGACCAGGGCGTCTCTGCCCACAGCTGAGTTGGCAGCACGTTGCAGACAATGAAGTAGGGCTCTACAGATAGGAATGTTCTTAAGGTTGACGTCATTGTTGTGCCAGTCTTCGTACAGCTTCAGAAGATCCGCGATGTAGCCTTTCGCAGCAGCAGTCCGACAGTTGACCTCTTTAGAAGAACATAAAGAGAACATTCAGTATCTTTATAATACAGGAGGTTTATAATACAGTTTCTATGAAATATTCAAATATTCACATTTAGCATTCATTTGCAAGTCAAATCCAGTCTTTTTAAAAAGAAAACACGTGATTGGGAATTTGTTTGCGTGAGGCCAAAACATTTTCTAATGTAACCTCACCTTAAGAATTGATTCAAGCCAGATCAAAGTTTATATTACTGAAAAACAGCTGACTTGATATTTACAGCAATTAAATATCAATTAAAATGTTCAGCCTGACCATCAACCTTAAAAATGTGATGTTTCATCAGAAAATACGTCTGGCAAACAGTGTTTGAGAAGCTACTACAAACTTAGCTTTCAAAGCTAAATGCTAATCATAATAACAGTAGTTATGAGCTCTTAACAAACCTACATTGAAGCTAACTAAATATTTTGCTATTAAAAGACAAAATAATGCATGCAGACCTTTGAGAATCGGTAAATCATTTGTTTGAACCAGTTCACTGAATGAAACCATCAAAACTATATGAATCAGACAGTGTTACAATATGAAAAAAATAACTAGAACCTGTTAGCAGCATGTTTTGCTGTACTACACCGGCACTTGATGGAAAATGTATATTTACAGAAATGAAGTCAGTCTGACAGCCTGAAATGTTTTGTTAGAATATGCTTACCAGACAACCGTAGCTTACCGAGCTAAAGGCTAATCATAATAAAAGCAGCTAGCTACACTAGAAACTGCTAACAGCTAAAGCTAACTAAATAGTTTGCTCTAAAAAGAAACAATATGACAGACTGAGACATTTGTGAATCACTGAATCATTTCTGTTTGAATCATCTGAACAAACTGATTCACTAAATCGTACAATGCTAAATACGGTGAACAAAAAGACAGTTTAGCAGCATTTTTATCTTGTGCTATAACTTTTGTGGGCAAAAACTATGCTAACTGTTTTTTTTTCATTACCACTGCTGGCAGAGTAAAAAAAAACTTTTGCTCATGCGCAATAGCATTATTATTTGTCTGGGTCTTAATGTACCAAAAATGATATCATCCATCATCATTCCTTCCAAGTCCTTTGTCCAGAAGGCTCCTAAATAATTAAAGTCTAAGAGGCTGACATCCATTTAACAAAGAACACAGTGTCCATTTGAATACACGCCAGATTTGTTTTTGAGTAGAAAAAAAATATATATTTGTTTGCAAGCTAGCATGCTAGAAACAGGCTAATATCTATTGGAAGCATCTGTATGTATCATTCATATTCAAATTGACCTCTCTTTCGCTCTCACTTTCTCATGTCACGCTCTGTTGTGCTGTTTATTAATAAATGTAATAAGAACATACATCATTCGGGCACTAAAGAGCCATATCAACAGAATGCAATAACATTGGGATGATGGAGAGGGAACAAAAAAACTCTGCCTGTCAGAGCAAAAAGATTTCTCAGTATGGCGCAAAAGGTTAAATGAGATCAAAAACAAGATGGTGGAGAAAGAGCCACTCTGGGCGAAGACTTAATTTCCGTTCTTTAAGCCAGTGACAGGTGTGGTGCCTGAGGTAAGCGCGGTTGAGTCTCATAGCATCCCATATTCTCCATGTCGTCAATCAGTATATCGTGAACAAGAAGTACGTCCACTAGTAAGGGTCTTCTTGTTCTAAATATTAGGACACTGATCTTGTCATTTTACATTATTGATACACTATTTTCCTATTTTGATATTGTGCAGTTGCTTTGACACAATTTGTATTGTTAAACGCATAAATAAAGGTGACTTGACTTTACTTTTCTGCAAAAAAAAAAAACATGCAAAAATGCCTTACTTTAAAAAAACGAAATAAATATAACATAAAATATTGTTTACAATAATCTAAAAATAAAAATAAATAAAAACGTAAAACTATATACAATTATAAAAAATGTTAAATATCAGAACATAAATAAAAATACAAAAATAACATGTAAAATAAAAATAATAATATAAAATAATAAAATGAATGTAAAATAATATATAATACAATATAATATATTCAAAATTACAAATAAATAAAACAATTAAAAAATTATATACATAAGTTAATATAATTATATACTTATAATATAATATAAAATAAAATTATAAAAATAAAATGATATTTACATATAATATATATATATATATATATAATATAAATAAACAAATAGATTCAAATAAACTGGACCCACCCATCCCCTCTGACTGTATTGCTTGCTTGTGAATAAGACTATGCAAAAAAAAAATAATGTTTATCTATCTAAAACCCTTAACCAAACTGCTTATTCAAATTAACTAAATGTTTGCTGCACTGCACTAAACCTTGAGTCCTTTTGGGACCAAATACTTCATGTTAATCTGCTTTGTGCTTTCAGAAATTCACTAATAGCATTACAAACAGACAAACAGCTCTTCACAATGCTACTGGTGAGGTCAGTACAATTAGAGGTATTGTAGGTCATGGGCAATTGGTATTACAATTAAATGGATTGGTATCTACTATCTACTATCTATCTATCTATCTATCTATCTATCTATCTATCTATCTGAGCAGGAGATTTGATTCAGATTCACTGTGTGGCTTCCACTGATCTCTTTCCAGGATTGAAGTGACATTATTAAATCAATGTTTGAAAGCCCGCCTGCGAAACTATCAAAAGAATTTCCACTCTCCTTGTTTTAAGAGAAGTCATCCAAGCTCAGTGTTCAGCTGGTTCCTCCATAAATCTCTCCAGCCTAAGACGCTCAGAAAAGGGGCAGGGGGCTCCATGTGAGGGAGTTTGCTGGACTCTCGGCCCAAAGTCTCCTTGCTTCTGATGAAGGGGTTGGAAAGCGGCCAATGGCGCTGTGCACTCAGTGCATCTAATGGAGGCCGAGGCAGAGAGCGGCGGGAGTGTTTGCGATATGAAGGTCAACGGTATTTACTTCCTCGCGCGTGCAAAACAATCGGTGAGGGAATTACAGAAGGGGAAAAAGAACAACACTTTCACAGTGGTCTGAGTAATTCCAAAGCCTTGGGAATAATATTGTATAATGGAGAGCCGAAACTATATTGTGAATCTACTTTGGCTTGAATACCTCCTGAACTCCCACTATGAAAGTCATGAGCTTAAAAAAACACTGCAGTTCTATGACTTGTACAAATACAGCAATCTGAAATATTAATGTCTGCGATGGTTTCCATCAGACTTGGACTTCTTGAAGGATTTTTTGGTGCTGCTATTGTAGGCAAAGGATTTCTAGGAGTTTCACAGTGGAATATGATGTCTCATATATGGAAATATCCTGTCATCATGGACTCCTGAGATTTGGTGTCTTGTAATCGCTGTTACAAATGCCGCAGCGTAGATTTGATGTGTAGAAAACATGACAATACTTCTGTAGAGCTCGCTAGAGGAAATGCGGCCACGTTAGATGATTATCAAGCGCTCACGATGTCCTCCGGAGAAATAAAAAGCGCACAGACAACTTAGCTTCGCCCGACGGAGGAGAATTAATTGTGGCTTCACTGGCCAGACGTGTTTCTTTTAGAGGAGGCTCCTAAAAGGCCCACAGAGCATTACGTTATTCACAGGCTCGCTGACTGCAGAGCATCAACAGGTGCAGCGGCTGTGTTCTCAATGGGAGAGAGCAGGATGGGACTCACAGAGTCATACTGCCCCCTGCAGGATGATAGATGAGCTGCAGGTAGCGTGGACTAAAACATAAGAGCGTTGGGATAGATAAACGACTGCATATGCTCTTGTTTTTTGTTTACATACCAAAAGTAAGGTAAAATTGTGTTTTGAGTTGAGTGTGTGATTCATGTGGAAAAAGAAGAGCTTTTTGATCATGGTGCAAGGAGTGCTAATATTAAAGCAATATCTCATATTTCAGCAATAAACTGTTTATGAAAATGTGTAAAATCTAATAGATCAGCAACAAATTGGTTTTGTTGCTAAAGGTTTTCAGACTCCTATGGTTATGTTCAGATATTGCACTTAAATACAATGAAAAGAACATATTCACTGCCATTAAAGTGAAATTACTGAACCTACACATATAAGACAATTTTAAACAGCACTTTTGCAAAGAGGCTTTTGCATCTGAACTCTTCATAACTCTTCATATCGTGATTAATTTCAGAAAAAAAATATGAATTAGTGATTAATTTAAAATTGTAATCGATTGGCAGCACTAATATATATCTAACATATTTTATAAATTTCATATATAATATATATATATATATATATATATATATATATAGAGAGAGAGAAGAGAGAGAGAGAGAGAGAGAGAGAGAGAGAGAGAGAAACTTACTTGAGCATAACATTGCAGCAAAAGCTTCGATGGCCGCCCTGTGAAACAACAGAAAAAATCATCTGACGTCAAAAAATGTATATGAGGCATTTCATTTCTACAGTATCATGCACACACCTTTCTATCCCTCTCTGAACATGCATAAAGCTAAGTAACACGGGCACACATCCAGCTACACAGCATTGGCGGGGTGGTGGAGAGGCTGCCTTATATATATATATATATATATATATATAAGATCCCTGTCATTGTGATCATGAGCATTTATTTTGCAGTGACAGGGTTGCTGATTCAGCAGTCTCCATATTCCTCAACCCAATATGTGCAGGGTGAATTTAGAATAATTATGAATGGCTTTGCATCAATCTGCCAATAAATATCACCAACGGTCTGTCGGGTTGACAAAATCCAATGCCTTGAAATATGGGCAGAGAGCAAATTACGTTTTTGGGCTTCTAAGATGGAAAAGCTGGGGCTAAAGAAAGAAAGAAAGAAAGAAAGAAAGAAAGAAAGAAAGAAAGAAAGAAAGAAAGAAAGAAAGAAAGAAAGAAAGAAAGAAAGAAAGAAAGAAAGAAAGAAAGAAAGAAAGAAAGAAAGAAAGAAAGAAAGAAAGAAAGAAAGAAAGACCCTCTGCTTTATAAATCTACACTTTTCTGCATGTAATGTTGCATAAGAACAAATCAAGTGGTCAATTTGAGACTGAGCCAAAGAATGACTTCACTCCCATTAACCCAACAATCAAAGCCCTAACCAAACAATCAGAGCTATTATTGGTTATTTTCAGAGCCAGGCGCATGTTATTCTTGTGTGAATCCCATTTAGCACTGTAGAAGACATACTATTCTAACATCTCATTTCACATCCTTAATCATTTCATTGTGCGTCTTATTGTACGCTTGGGTTCTGAAAACCCACTGAAAAGAATATATACAAATCTTAGTCTTTCGCATGTGCAGCACAACAGTCTCCTTTGAGGAATCTGCACAAACAATATTATCAAGCCAATTTCGACTCTCATTACATCACGATTGGAATCATCTCGGATAGTTTTTGATAGGGGTCACACTGCAAAGATGGACTGAGCAGATCAATGTCAACACCACGCGTGGAAAACACATGCACTGTGAGCAACATCATTGGGCCTATTATCTACATGGGGGTATTTGGCTTTAAATGCTGCCCTTGTCATTCGACTATCAGACTGCTATTGTTTGCTGCGCATGCAGTCTCAGACTCAAACAGTCTGTTCACAGACCATCTGGTGAATGTTCCACATAAAATGGGAAAGAACTTAGATCTGGCAAATCCTAACCTCAGTCAAACTGAGAATGTCTGAACTCATGGACTGAATTGTGGTAGCAAATAGTATGCACTGCATTGAATATAAGAAAAATGAATTGAAATTTCAAGAAATTCTTGTGACTGTAATTTTAGAATAGAAAGAAACAGGATGTTGCCCTGATAAGTTTAGAATTTATTTTAGATAAACAGAAAGATAGAAACATAGATGAATCGATAGATGTACAGACAAAGATAGAATGACGAAACAAATGAAAGACAGACAGAACAAATTAATTAAAGACAGATAGATAGAACAAAAATAAACAATAGCAATAAATGGCAGACAGAATGAACAACAGACATAATTGAGGAATGACGGAACAACAGACAGCAGACAATAAAACAAAAGAATGATAAAACAAACAATATACTGAATAAACAAATGTTACATGTGAACATATGATAGACAGATGTAATGAATTATTGAATGACAGACAAACAGATATATAGGATAGAATGAACGAACAAACAACAGATGTAACAATAGACAGAACCAATGAAACACCAACAGACAGACATACAGACAGAATGAAAAAAATTGAAAGAATGAAAGAACAATGGGGCAGACAAAAGACAGCACAAACAACATACAAAGTGAACAATAGAATGAATGGCACAAATATTGATTGATAAAAGAATGATGTAATGAATGAAAGAACAAATGATAAAACGGAAAAAAATCAGGATGGACGGACAGACGGACGGACGGACAGATAGATAGAAAGATAGATAGATAGTGACAGACAGAGAGACAGACTTTAAAGCAAGGCTTTATCTCTCTCTGTTTCTCTGGTCACACCATGGGATGGTAAATCTTGAAAAGCTCTTTGACTTACAGCAGTATGTAGCCGGACCCCTACAGTGTGCAACATTGTTAAGTCTCCATCACAGAGACAATATGTCACTCCCTGTTCACTAACCGCAAGAGAGCACAAACAGCCCAGCGGTGGAGCAGACAGCAGCTCACTAAAGCAAAACCACCATTCTGTCCTCAAGATAGTGAAGCCGCTTTACCCGCAGCCTCTCTGTTTGCGGACACTGGGAGCGCCATAAAGAAATCATATCATATCTCTCCTCTGCCGCTGTCAGAGTCTTTGAGTCACGCTGCTGACATTAATGCAAACAGTGTCGTGTTGCAATTTCAGAGGCAGGCAAATGCCATTGTTTCCCCAAGCTAACGGCTTGTTGCTTCTTTGAAATGACACGCCGTATCAGTCGGTGGGACTACGAGCATCAGTGCGCAAATGTTCCGGCGGGGATTTGAGCTATGAGGCCGAGCTGAAAGCAGAAAGCCAGCAGACAAATTTGACAATGTGGAAGATCGGTTCTGCCTGTGGCTGAGTATTTTTTTTTCATATTCATTAACAGAGAGAAATTCTCAACGTAGATTTGAAATCTTTGCAGCACACTACTGTAAAGGCCATAGAGGCTGTTTTTAACCCATGTATGTATTACAGAGATAAATGCTTTCAAGTGATACTGAAGTGCTGTCTAGAGGGATTGCATGTGTGGATGGAATGGCTTATGATATTTATACTGAGTTTACATGATTTCAGCGTGGGCAAAACAGTTCTGTGAAGAGGGATACGGGATCTGAAAGTGCAACTTTCCCAGGCTGATCAGTTCGTTGTTTAAAAGATAAAAAACATAATAACAAAACAAAAGGAAAAACATGTCCCAGTCGTCTATGGCAATGTTGAAAATTATATTTTTGCTTATAATGATTAGTGAGAAGTAAATACTGCATGTTATGGAGAGACTAATGTGACATTTGCAGGGGGGAAATCATTTTGTGTACACAAAATCACTGTGTCTATAATTATTTAACGAAAATATTTAATTAATAAAATAAGTTAAATAATTATTAATATTAATAGGAATAACAATACAAATAAAAAGATAACGCATTTAGAGTTAATGTATGTATTATTACTATTATTACTGCAATTACTATCAATGTATTAACATAAACTCGTTCACCTACTTCTCTCCACTCTCTGAGACAGAAGTCTCTAAACTCATCCTTTCCAGTCATCCTACTACTTGTCCGCTTGATCCTATTCCATCTCATCTCCTTCAAGCTATTTCTCCTGCACTCCCTCGCATCGTTAGCACATCCCTTCACACTGAATTTTTCCCTCAGCATTTAAACAGGCTCATATAACCCCACTTCTTAAAAAACCCACTCTTAACCCAACTCTTTTAGGGAACTATAGACCGGTTTCCCTTCTACCTTTCATTGCAAAAACACTTGAACGAGTGGTGTTCAACCAAGTCACTGCCTTTCTCACACAGAACCACCTCTGGCTCTGCACCCCTTTACCAAAATTCATTACTTCAGTTCAGACTTATATGGCCTCTAGAAGCTTGCGTTCTGCAAGTGAACGACGCATTACTGTACCATCCCAAAGAGGCACAAAATCACTTTCACAGACTTTTTCATTAACTGTTCCCATCTGGTGGAATGACCTGCCTAACTCAATCCGAGCAGCTGAATCCTTACCCATCTTCAAGAAACGGCTAAAAACACATCTCTTCCATCTTTATTTGACCCTCTAACTCTAGCACTCTCTATTCTAATTGTATTTGATCTAATTTGTCTTCTTTTTAGAAAAAAAAACACACATTTGACCCTCTATCAATTACATATTTATTCTCTAACTGCTAGCTTTTCTTGTAAAACTAACACTAGGTTTCTTTTTTCTATAAACTATATTCTTGTCTTCTTAAAAAAAAAATGTGTGTACTGCGTTAGGCTAACCAGGACTTGTAATAGCACTTGCATGTTGTTGCTCTTTTGTTGGTTTTGATTGCTTCTATAATGTCCTCATTTGTAAGTCGCTTTGGATAAAAGTGTCTGCTAAATGACTAAATAAATAAATAAATAAAAATGTATATTAATACTTGAGATTTAATTTATTTCTTATAATATTCACCCCAAAATAAAAGTTGTCATCTTTTATTTCAACCCAAAAGAAGAATGTTGGTAACTAAACAGTTGATGGTAGCCATTGACTTTCACAGTACGGAATGAAAATGATATGGAAGCCAATGGCAACCGTCAACTGTCTGGTTACCAACATTCTTCAAAATATCTTCTTTTGTGTTCAACAGAAAAAAAGAAGCCCTTTCAGGTTTGGAAGAACTCTAGAATGATCTATTTCTTGTCTTTTATCGCGTATATAAGCAGATGCTTTTGTAAAATATCATCAAGCATTAGCTGCCAATTACATTTATGTTTCGAACATCATTTGGAATCTGATCGCGATGTTCTCTAATTAAGCTTAATTCAAGTGTTGACTAAAAAAAATGTATGAAGCAGTGAAAATGTTCTTTGGACAAGCATTTTCAGATTTTCATACAACAAAATATTTTGGTTGCCGATAAACTTTTGATCAAAAATGCTGGCAGTGGCTGGCAACTTAAATGCCGGTGAAAGTGATAACTTTATATATTTATAGATAGATAGTTTTGTATTTTAACTATAATAATATAGTTTGTCTGATTATTAATGCATAATTATGAATAAGTATTGTAATTATGTAACATGCATAATGGTAATTGCATTTTAATTGTGATATCTTGTGCACTTCAGACCCGTGGAAAGAAATCAAAACCAAACTTTGTATAGTACTGAGGCGGATTACAATGACTGGCAGATCAATTTCCTTCTGCTGGAAATCTGAAACATTGAAGTGAAAGATTTTCTGATCTCAAAACGATTGCAAATATCATCATCTGGCAGATAAAACGGCGCACACATGCTGTTGGCATCAGACAAGCCTCGTCAGGTAACTGTAGAGAGCCTAGAGAGGGCGCTGTACTTACTCCTGCCAACTTTCGGAAAACTGGACCAATTCCATCTCGGGTTTCTGATAGCTCCCTGCACACACACAGCGGATTACAGCAGAACGCCATCTAATTACTATTCTCGCTCTCCTGTACACTTCCTGTCCAGTGGGAATCCTGACATGGACGCACTAGAGAAGAAAATCTGCATGTGCACCAAGCCGGCAAGCACACATATCAGATATGGGTGCAATCCAGTTCTAGTCTTACATTCAATATTGCAGTTTAATTTGACTTTATCTGCCTCACAGAGCTGTGCTTCTGGAGTTAAGCAGCCAAAGAGGGTCCTTAGGTTATCGCACTGACTCGCAGAGGCATTGATTAGCTCTAGTCTTTAGTTCCGATTTAAGAGCAGGAGAAGCTCTGGCCACTAATTGGTCAGGCCGTCAATTAGACACTGATGCTTCACTTAACCTGTTGGCAGTGAGCACCAAATTAACAAGAGAATGAGGCGAGACAGCCTGGTGCTTCAGGGACTAGCACAGACATTCATACCAGCACACTACTGCTTTTGCAACAACCTCTATAATAATAATAGTAATAAAATGAAACAATGACAGAACCAATGATAAATAAAATGAATTACAGACATACCAAATGAATAAAATAATAAAACATACAGAACAAATGAGCAACAGACAGAACCAATGACTGACATATGGATAAGGCTGACAGAAAAAACAACAGAGAGACAGAGACAGATAGATATACATACAGATCGTTCATTCATGTATATTATGTTGTGCTCTCTGTGTTTGCTGATGTTTAGGTCCTTCCACACAAAAACATTTTGTAAAGTGAAGTGCTATTGATATTGCCCCTACAAAGTGTGTAGGGAGTAGTGAACACTAGGGACCCTATGAATCGGAACGCAGCTTGGATCAGGGTTTGCTGCTCTGTGCAGCATCAGGACACACTCAACAAGTGTGGCACACTTCATGTGGGAATTCATTTCCTGTCACTGCAGGTCAAGCACTGTTTACCCAAGTTAGGCTAGTAACTGCCAATCAGCATCCGGCTAACATATATCTATGCAGCGCACAGTTACCAAACCCCAGTAAACAAGCATCTTCTGAGCATTTCAATGAACAGGCTTGCTATAAATGAGTTGTACTGTGCATGCAAATTTCCCAGGACAGGATTTGATCTATGAGTTACAATATAAGACACTAATTATACAAGGCCAGCGCACCGACGGATGAATCTTAAGATTGTGTTAGCATTTCTGCTTTGATAATATGTCACACCACATGCAGCGCAGCAAACAAACACACAACCCCCTACAGCCTGCTGATTTCTAAAGATCCCACCCACTTTCCTTTATAGGGAAAACACATATTCAGCAAGTTTGTGGATATTACTCCAGAAAAAACATTTAGAAATTATGTAGCTAAGTATCTTAACCTAAAACTCAAGTTCACTGAGACAAGAAGCGATTTTTGAAATCTTAAAAAAAAAAAAAAAAATACTAGGCCTTGTAATTTTGCCATTTTTTGACAAACAAGCCTCAGGCTTGGAGCACAAATATTTGAGGGATTGGACATTCTGATTATATTGTGGCCTTTATTATAGCAAGGTAAGTGGAGTTGCACCTGCAGGCGAGACATGAGACTCGCATTACGGGAAGACTTTAAAATCAGAATTCTGACCTTCTGGTGTTGAAAGTATTTGATGTTACGGAAAGTCAAACTATGTCAGTACATTTAGTGGACCACACACTCAGATATGGTGTTTAAAATTGGATCATACATAACAATCAATCAAATCAATTAATCAAGTTAATATTTATAATTACTATAAAAAAACATTAGTCATAGTAGTAGTTAGGCTAAACTATAGTAATGATAGGCAGAAGTATAATAATAATAATAACAATAATTGTATTAAACTGTATTAGTTCTTTACATTAGTTCTAATTTGGGTTTAGCATTAAAACATATATTTTATTGCAATTTATTCGATTATTATTATTGTTATTATTATTATTAGTATTGTTATTGTTTTGTTGTTATTAATAAAGAAATAGTAGGGTCAATTTATAAATATAGATATTTCTCCATTTAAAATTATTTTGATCATATAAAGTGGCTAAACATGGATTAATGTGTTTATAAAAAGACATTATAAATGATGTTGTTATTATTATTATTGTTGTTGTTGTTGTTATTTTGGTAATAATCATTTTGGATGCTAAACTCACATTAGAACGAAAGTTCAGCTTAATCAGCTTAATATCGAAATAAGAGCAGTCTATGTTGTGCATACTTCTTTATTTAGACTAATGTAAGCAAGCGTGTGAGAAATGTAATGACCAGCACTTCCAGCACACAGAACCGTTCAGCATACGCCAATGACACACCCTCATGACATGTGATACTCACTTGATGGTGCGTAGGTGCTGGGTGCTGTGTGGAGATATAAGCTTGAAGACCACATCCAGCCCTCGGTTCTTCCCCAGCAGGTCGGCCGTGGTCACTACAAAACCAGATATGTCATTAACACAACAATAAAAAGTCTTTGCAACATTGCTGAACCCAACACTACTGAAAAGATTGCGGTATACTGGATCCCCTGTCAATCTTGTGCAGGGGTCATCGTTCTTCACACAGATAGACTCAAGGGGGAATTTTAAGAGACCAGCGAATCCAAACTTCACCCTTATACAAGGCATGTGCCCAGATGATATTTCTCCTATTAATACATTGTGCTTGCTACAAGGCTAGCTAGCATCATAAACACTGATGGTCGCTGCGGCGGAATCTCTTCGGCGTCCCAGGGTACGCAGACTGTACGTCTAGTGTTTAAAAAAAAAGATATATTTCAACTTTTATGATAAAGCATAAAAGACTTTTGGATGCCTTTTTGGAATGGTACATTTCTCACGGTCACAACCTGAGAGCTGAACTTCCTGCGCCGTTATCATTCACAGGATAGCTGTCACATAACTGATAAACAGACCTCACACTGCATACAACAAACACACGACTACATTTGAAATAAAAACAGCAACGGCCAATTTGCATTTTATGGCCGATTACCTGTTATCGCATTTTCCACTGGTGGAATTGCATACAAAGTGTAAATCAAAGGTGGAAGCCAACCTCCGTCTGCCCCATGCAGAGCAAAATCACAATATATTCTTCTTTAAGTTAGATTTGAATACGGCGGGTGCATAAATACGGTAATAGTGGAGTTCTAGAGCAAACGGCACAATAAGTGCTAACGCTTGGTTTGCAATTTCACCTGAACACTTTATAGCTGGAAATGTGTTATGAAAGATGGGAAAATAACTACAGATACAAAGAAGATAACTGATGTGCATCAAAAGAAGCTATTTTATGGGAATTGTATTTAACCACAGAGGTACACAAGTAGAGTTGAACAATGGAACAAGACTCTTATTGTCTCCAGTATGGAACTGGGTTATGAAACCAGCCAGGTGTTTTTTTTAGACCCTACTATTTTATGACTGTTTTCAATTCAGTTACACTATCATACAGTAGTTTTTTTTTAAAGAAATTATTTTTAAGAAAAATGTAATTATTAATACTTATATTCAGCAAGGATGCATTTAATTGATTGCACGTGACATATATAATAAACACAAAACATTTTCAAAATAAATGCTCTTCGTTCTATTCAAAGAATTCTGAAAATAATATATATATATATATACAGGTGCATCTCAATAAATTAGAATGTCGTGGAAAAGTTCATTTATTTCAGTAATTCAACTCAAATTGTGAAACTCGTGTATTAAATAAATTCAATGCACACAGACTGAAGTAGTTTAAGTCTTTGGTTCTTTTAATTGTGATGATTTTGGCTCACATTTAACAAAAACCCACCAATTCACTATCTCAACAAATTAGAATACTTCATAAGACCAATAAAAAAAAAATTTTTAGTGAATTGTTGGCCTTCTGGAAAGTATGTTAATTTACTGTATATGCACTCAATACTTGGTTGGGGCTCCTTTTGCTTTAATTACTGCCTCAAGTTTCCCAATTTGAGTTGAATTACTGAAATAAATGAACTTTTCCACGACATTATATAATATATATATATATATATATATATATCATGGTTTCCACAAAAATATTTGCAGCAAAACTGTTGTTTTTGATTCAGAAAAACTATTTAGCTTATTTGGCTGTATCTCACATACTTTAAATCATGAGTAGTGTGTAGCTTAGGAAGGCAAAAATGAACTGATGTGAGATCTGACTCACCAGAGGAGCAGAAGACTCTGAGAACCCAAAGACAGGCCGCGGCTCTCCGGGCGTTCTCTGTATTCTGCCGCAGCAAACCCAGAACCACCAGAACTGCATCTGCATTCTGTGCTTTCAGACCAATCTGACGATCTGAGGGAAATAAGAAAATGATGTTCCTCTGACATTCAGAAACTGTGCATTTGTAACGTCTTGCTTTGACAGTGTTTTGCTCACTACAGGATCTAGGAAGGCAAAAGTGTTGAGCTGTTGGCAGCTGCGATGAAACTGATTGCTTTGGTTTGGAGATCAAAGCCACATTCGCTGGGATGTCTAATAGGGGAAATTGTGATATCAAAGGGACATCATCACTTTCAAAATCAAATCTGAATCATTCTGACTGTGATCCCAAGTGATATATGAGATGAACAGTTTCAAGTTAACACAAAATCATATTTACTTTTTAATGCACGTTCCTGAATTTACTGTGAAATTGTTTTCATAAATAAACAAATAAATACATTTAGCAAATTGTACATTTAATTATTATTATTAATATTTAATAATTACCGAAAAAAATTAGTTTTTTACAGTGACAGTTATTGTTCAGAAGTTTTTTTTTTTTTATTAAATTAATACTTTTATTCAGTGATAAATAATTAGTATTAAAATTCTAGAAGATACCAAAAGCCATTATTTTCTTTTTTTATGAGAGATAACATTTGGCTAATATTACAATTCAATATAATTTTTTTCTAAAGACATTAAAAATAAAACACTATAAACTAAAATCCATTGTTTTAAATGCTGTGATTGAATTAAGGCATCACATTATAAATGTACAATATTTAAACTTTTTTCAACCTTCTTCTCCAACCACATCTCACAGAGACAATTTTTCCATAATCAATTTCCAATAAACCCAAGCTAACAGATTTTCCTGTTGATTATCAATCATATCACTAGTCCCATTAGGGAAGTCAAATGGGTTTCAAGAGCAACTTTATGTTGACAAAGCGATGGTTTTCTCAAATAATTGAAGCTAGAAAGTTAATTAATTAGCAACCAGTACATTATTTAATTTTCTCCTTGTGTGTTCCAAAAAAAGAAATAGGAATACAGATTTGGAGCAACGTAACAGTGAGTAAATGAGGACAATATTTTCATGTTTTGGTGAACTATCCTTGTAAGATGAGAAAAAGCAGAGTAACAAAAACGCTGTAGGATGTTACAGTATTTCCATACAGTACATCAACTATTAATGAATCTGGAACTAGTGCAGATCATTGCACCATTTGAAACAGACAGTGATCTATGCTTTGTAAATGCAAATGAATTATTGAAAACTTGTTTATGCTCTCAACAGATGGAGTTTGTTTTTAGACATGTTTTGATACGTGAAGATGAAGGAATACATGCCCTACTGATTTGTCTCACCCTGTTGCTGGTGTTCATTGGGACAGACATCAAAGTGCACGAGTGGAACGCTGACAGACACGAGATCCAGCGAGGGATCAAACTCTCGCTTCTTAAGTTACACAACATCTAAACACTGACCGTGCCTATGCTCCGACGGCGACCTCTGACCCCTCAGGATTGAGGGCTTTTACCTGACCCAACAGTGACCCTACACATGCTGTCTGCACCCTCAGATGAGATGTGACTTATGGGCATTCTGCACATTAGAGACGTCTATTTTTGACGAGGTGCTATTTATAGCAGTCCAGCAATGAACTCAGAAATACTTAGCACTAAAGATGATTCAATTATTAATTATTATGAGAAATCCAACTGACTCCTGCAGTGTGAACCACTTAAAATGAATAAGTTGAATAGGAAAACGTGAAACTGAATTGGAGTTATACTAATCTGAGGACACTACACTGTCTCTTAATCAAGTTCATGAAGCCAGTTATTTTTTCAGACCACACTGAAAGCTGAAATGTCTGGCGAAATGAGAAAATAGCAGCCAATCAGAAAATATCTTCTAAAACGGAAATGCTGTCATTACTATTTACTTATGCTCATATTACTACAAACTCATATTTTTTTTCCAAGTGGAGATGTTAAAAAATATTTAAGCAAATTTAAGTCACAATTCATTATTCATAGTCACAACAAAAAAAAATTCTGTAGGTGAAATAAATCTGAAATAAATTAGAAATGTATTGTTAAAACAAATGTAATATTAAATTCATTATAGAATATACATGCAGTCATGGTCAAAAATATCGGCACCCTTGGTAAATATTATCAAAGAAGGCTATGAAAATTAATCTGCATTGTTAATCCTTTTGAGCTTTATTTAAAAATAATTCACAAAAATCTAACCTTTCATTGGATTATATATATATATATATATATATATATATATATATAGTAGCAATAGCCAACAATACGTTGTATGGGTCAAAATTATCAATTTTTATTTTATGCCCAAAATTATAGGATATTAAGTAAAGATCATATTTCATTAAGATATTTTGTAAATGTCCTACTGCAAATATAGCACAACTTTATTTTTTATTAATAATATGCATTGCTAAGAACTTCATTTGGACAATTTTAAAGGCGATTTTATCAATATTTTGATTTTTTTGCACCCTCAGATTCCAGATTTCCGAATAGTTGTCTCTTGGACAAATATTGTCCTATCCTAACAAACCATGCCTCAAAAAAAAGGAAAAAGGCTTATTTATTCAGCAATCAGATGATGTATAAATCTCTATTTAAAAAAATGACCCTTATAACTGGTTTTGTGGTGCAGGGTCAGTTATATATATATATATATATGTGTGTGTGTGTGTGTGTGTGTGTGTGTGTGTGTGTGTGTGTGTGTGTGTGTGTGTGTGTGTGTGTGTGTGTGTGTGTGTGTGTGTGTGTGTGTGTGTGTGTGTGTGTGTGTGTGTGTGTGTGTGTGTGTGTGTGTGTGTGTGTGTGTGTGATGATAGACAGACAGACAGACAGACGGACGGATAGACGGATAGATGGATAGATAGATATTCATTCTTTTTTTGCATTTGAGTTGTTTTGTGTAGCTCAGAGAATGTTTACCTGTTTTATCACCAGTAAAATAACACCATCATACTCAAATAAAATACAAATGTTGTCAATCATTCCGTTGTCTCCTCCCCTTCTCTCCTAGCCCCGCCTCCTCATCACTCACCTCGGTAGCCCACCTTGGCCAGCAGGTGTAGCAGCGGCAGTAGGATGGTGTAGTTGGGCGTGAAGCTGCGGGCTGAGTTCACCAGAGCCGTCAGTAGGGCCTCGCTGCCTCCTTTCGATATCATGTGATGAATCCGTCTGTCTGTGCCTACAGGAAACAGCCGCCATCATTTCACAAAATGTCAAATTGAGGCTGATAACAACTCGTACGCCAAGCGGCGGTGCCATCTTTGCCACTGGCGTGCTATCGCAAGTTGATGTCTGGGTTTATTTTCGACTTTCTTTCAGAACTTATGAAAATTCATTCTGATTAGAACTTTGTGCTGGAGGCTGGTGAATAAATTTGGCTAATTACTTTGCAGTGAATTAATTTCAGATTACAGGATTAGTATAGTACTGTTGCACCTCTACAAGAGTATTATTTGATAGATTTGTTGGTGTATAATAGACAAGAATAAGGCCGAGTTATGGAAATAAATAGCATTGAAATAAGTTTATATAGTTATATATAAGTTTATATAATTAGATCCTGGGAGAAATGTGAATTGACGTCACATCTTCTTTCACCAGTATTTTTAATGTTATTAAGACTGCTTTAAAATATTTGGTTTTGAAGGTAATACCCCTGGATTATTGTTGATTTTCAACATTTCTTTTTTTTTCCTGTCTTCTAAAAGTGTCCTGATTTAAATCAAGTACTGTATTTAAATTTGTTCACATAACATACATATTTATCCAAAGCAACCTACAAATGAGGGAAAAAAAAATCATTTTTCATTTTTCCACACAGTACACAAATTGAAACGTGCATGAACAAGTAGAGATTAATCTTTAACTGTACATGGGAGTTCTTTCACAGGATATTTTTAGTGTCGTGATTGACTTTTACAATTATTTTAAATAAGTACTTTGATAACTAGCATTCCGTATGCTATAAATACACACAAATAACAATAGTCACACATTTTGCATATTCAACAGGATGTTTGGAAATGTGTCATTTACCTTGTTTTGTTTTGTTCAGATTGTGTCTCATATTTAGAGTCCTTAATAACCAAATACAATAATGTCTTAAAAAAAAAAAAAAACATTATTAGGGGCAAAATTGTTGGTTTGTGATGGAAATAACACCAGAGCTGAGAGTTGTAAATAATACATTAAACTGACCTGTGTTTGTGTCTCTCTGTGTTTAGATTATCATAATTAAAAAATGTATCATATACAAATATAACATTTATTTAAAAAATATTTAAAAACATATTATTATTATTATTATTATTACTATACTATATAATATTATATATTTTGGGAAAATCTGGGTTCAGAATAAAACAGAAAAGTAGCAAAAATACATTGGTGAAGGTGCTTAAAAAGTTTTGCAAAAATTTTGAAAACATGCTAAAATGTCAATAAATCAATAAATCAATCAAAAAAATCAATAAATCAAATAAATACAATTTTAACAATAATTAAAAGAACATATAAAATAAATAATATACAAATAGTACTTACATTTTTACCTGATTTTATTTCACTCTTTGTTTAGATTATCATATTTAATAATAATAATAATAATAATAATATAACTATATTATATTATATTATATCATATATTTTTTGGGGAAATCTGGGTTCAGATCAAAAAAGTTATTAGCAAAAAAAAGGGTGAAGACGTGCTAAAAATTATCAAAACCATTTTATTAATAATCAAATAAATAAAATGTTAATAATAATTGAAAGAATATATAAAATAAATATTATACAAATTTTGTCAAATATTTTCTTTTATATTTCAATAAATGCTTAAATATACGATAGCTTCATAACAAATCAATCCCAAGGACATACTTGTGTGCAAAGTTGTAAGATGCTCCTATATAAGTGGTTTGTGGCTTTATTGGACACATCACGTGGTTTCACTCCTCCTGGTTGATGAAACATATTGCAGCATACTTGCAATCAGTGCAGAGATGTGACAGAAAACATTTGGCTGTAGTAAACCGGGCGTCTCACCTGCTGACAACAGTTCATCCAGGACGTTGAGGATGTTTAGCGTGTTCTCGATGTCTCCGGTGTTCTGAAAAGAGAACAGAAAGAGCAGCATGCTTAAAAGCTCAACCTAACCTCTGCTTTGAGACTTCCTATAGCGTCCACACAAAATTTGGCTCAACAACAACAAAACAATCTAAGCAACTCCGATAAAGCATTCGCAGATGACATCACTATTCACACCCTATGTGAGATATAAAGTGTTGAGTGCTTCCTGGCTGGCACAGTAAAAATCTTCCAGCATTGTGAATGCACTGTTTTCAGAATGCATTGGGACTGGTACCCCGGCGGGGACCCGCAGCAGTTGACAGGTAGGTGGTCGGGGCTGTAATCCTCAGAGAAGGAACTTCACAGCTGGAGATTCAAGCTTCAGCGCTCATTATAGGGCAAAAACGACAGAAAGAGAGAGAGAGAGAACACAACATTGTTCTGCCTGCATCTGTGCTAGCCGTGTCTTTCTGACAGTAGCCATTGAATCCTATTAGGCATCTCCACAGCCAACTGCACCACAAAGAGATGTGTCCTGCCAGGGAGCTGTCACTCGTACCCACATTAGTCAACTGACAAAAGAGACCAGTGTCAGCAGAGCAGTCACACATGTACTTTAAAAGTCAATGGGGCTAGTTTCTGTGGGTGTGGGGGCGTATTGTTTGCCTCTATTATAATAGATGCATTCTGTTATTTTAGTATTATTTACAAACTATTATAGAATTGACATTTTTTTAATTAGCTTTTATTTTTATTTTCATTTCAGTTTCAATTTTATATGGTTTAGTAATGTCTAATAGTTTGTTTATTTATTTCTACATAGCTTTGATTTATTTTTATTGCATTTTTAGTTTTGATAATTTTACTAATTTCAACTTAGTTGCCCAGGCAATATTTCTAATGTTATTTATTTATTTATTTTATCTATCTATCTATCTATCTATCTATCTATCTATCCATCCATCCATCCATCCATCACCAAAAATGATTTTGGATATCTAGATATGAGAAGAAAATACTGCATAACGTATTTTATTTTAGCAAAAACGACTGCAAAAAAAAAAAGTTTTTGTTGTTTAAAATCTCCTGATTAACCTGAGCAAGGGAAAACATGATTTCAAAAATGCATAACATTAACATTTAATCCTTTTAGATGAGTAGTGTCACTATTATTTTAAATAATTCATTACATGTTACTTCACACAAGCTCCCAAATCTCATTTGTTTTCATGCACATTCAAATATGGCACACATCAAAAAGTTTCATATCAGGTTTGTAAATCAATGACTATTTATGGCATGATTGATATTTCATGTCTTGGAGACCAAACCAAGAGAGTTACGTCTTGATGGGACACATTTTAATATACATGACAGCAAATTTAGGAGAAGATTTACAGTAAATTATGAGAAGAGTCTAAAGGAAGCACATGGGAGGTATAGATCATTTTTATAACTTTTTATGGTACTTTTTTGTCATTTCTAGAGCACAGCAGTTTTTTTTTATTATTATTCCCTTTTATTATAAGCTAAAGAGCCAGCAAGGCATTTTGTCAAGCAAATCCTGTTGCATGGCAGAAAGAAAAATAATAAAACTTGGAAAAACCTGAGGGTTAGTAAGATTTTTGGGTGAACTATTGCTTGAACTTTATTTCAGAGGCTTTTTTGACCTTTATGAGGGCATAATTTTTCTAAAAGCATAAAAACACACCTAATTATGCCACATTTCTTAATTAAACCAATGTTTTATTCAAAATCTCTATAACTGGGAAACATAAAATAGAAAGATATGAAATGTTACCGATACAGAACAAATTAATTCAGTGTAAGGACATTTTTAGCCCTCCAAATTTTACTTCTATAGGGCAGTTTTGACACACTCTGTGGCATTTTCGCTCCATATACCCCATTATTTTCTGCCCCTGAAGGTGACTGGTTTTAATGAAGAAACCACAACTCACCGAGGATGAACTTTTACACTAGTAGAATGGAGCGTGTGCTCTTTCTTGGAAATCGATGGCCCCGTCATCACCATCTGGGCTAATTCCATACAACCGTGTTAATTACTCAACATTAATGAGTGTGACTAGCATAGAGAGCCAGCTGGCACATCATTAGAACATTATTTGCCCAACAATTTTTTAACAGAATAATCCAACAATACTTGAAATGATGAGTAATTACATCTAATTTGGTCCGACAACACGTATGCCAAACTACAATCAGAAAGCGTTAATTTTTACCATCTGCCAATCGGAAGAAGGGAGTGCGGTAATATACTCAGGAACCACTTGAAAGTGAAACATTTCATATCCCCATTCGTTTTTAATACTCTAATGAGGAACATTGACTATCTCTCAGTGCACACCATTAACGTTTAAGAGGGTGGCAGGAGCGCGCCGGGAGAGCTTTGGCTGGGAGCCGGTCCTTTGAGGCCAAACGATTCTGAATAGTGCAGGAAATCTATTAAAAGTTATTCTGACACACCTTCAAAATGATTTTGTACATCTTAGACACCAAAGGCAGGACCTGGTGTGCCTCTGCAAGTCATACGAGAGCTATAAAAGAGGAAGCGAAAAGCAAAGGAAGAATATGAAGAAAAAACTAACTCCGACACGGCACCCTGAATGTCTGTGTCAGTCTCAATTTGAATTAGCAGGAAATCCCATTTCAGGCACCAACAGCTCCACGTCAAGGACAGTGAATTTGGGACTTATTGCTACGTTTGATGCCTGTCATGGCTGGAGGAAGGCGACACGCTGGCTGTGGCTCATCGTGAGGGTATTACTAGCTACCCATGTCAGTTTGTGTTGTAATAAAGGAGTCAATTCTTCAGAGCCGAGGCCACATGGCCAATGCCAAGCAGCTGCAAGGATCCTATTTGAACTGACAGGACATACGGAGGTACGTTTTTTGCCCAAACAGGACAGCTTTTTTGTGTCACGTTCAAAAGTGCTTTATGATATGGGATCTAGGGTACACTAAAATAGGTAAAGTTGCCATAATGGGTTTAGGGGCAGAAATCCATCAAATCTATATTTAAAAATAATAATAAAATAAAACATTCTATAATCAGTTACATATTACAATATCACTAGTAATAATTATACTAAACATTCAAAATATAAAAAATGTCCAGTATTTAAATTAATAAAAATAATATTACAGTGCCCCCCCCCAAAAAAAGGTCATAAGGTTCAGTTATTTTAAATGTATATTTATTATTAAATACGCTGAATAAGTAAGCTTTCCATTGATATATGGTTTGTTAGGATAGGACAATATTTGGCTGAGATACAATTATTTGAAAATCTGGAATCTGAGAGTGCAAAAATATCCAAACATTGAGAAAATCCTCTTTAAAATTGTCCAAATGAAGTTCTTAGCAATGCATATTACTAATCAAAAATTAAGGTTTGATATATTTATGGTATGAAATTTACAAAATATCTTAATGGAATATGATCTTTCCTTAATATCCTAATGGTTTTTGGCATAAAATAAAAATCAATAATTTTGACACATACAATGTATTGTTGGCTATTTTATATTTTAGTTCAGACTACAATGTAAAGGATCAGAACACAAGAAAAAACAAGTGATTATGATTAAGATAATTCACTTCAACAATAACATTTAGATATGCATTCAAGTCTATAATGTCATTTGTTCTCTGTCCCTTTAAAGCGGTATGCATTTTCCCCTCTGAGATCAGAAACCTTTTAAAGCTGTCGTTTAATCACACTGAGCTCATTGCTGCACTTGTTTCCTTCCAAACTGCTTTTCCACTTTTCCTTACAACGCTCTTATCGGCATGGGGGAATAAATCTCATCTTATGGTTTTCACTCTCAATTAAGCGCTTTGATGCGTACACTAAATGATTTCTGCCCTTCTGAGTTTGATTTTCATGCAAGAGGTAGAAAGTTATCGGGAGTTCGGCACGTCGCCCTCCTCCGAGTATATAAGGCCTCCGCGGCTCATTGGCAGCAACTGATATATACAAATCACTGATATGAAATCAGTCACCGTAAGCTGTGGAAGTAGATAAAAAACACATTTATATGGACAATTTGGATGTATGAGACATTTTGTGAGTGCAACTAATCTGCTCAAAACAGATATGGAAAACAAAAAATAATAACACATCTTTCATTTTAAACCAACAATAACTATTATATTTATGCTTGCTGTTATGCTGTTACTGTCTCTCTCAATGTTTTAAAAAAAACACTACCATTATTGACTACTGCCAGCAGCATACACAATACCACAATCAAATCTGCATATACGTGAAGTCAGATTTACTCATTTAACTTAATCACACGGCTCTCTCGAATATTTTATTCTGACAAATCATGTTGATTTGAACTTGAAAAAGTACTAAAATAAAACAATGCAAATATTGCAAAATATGACAAAATACACATATTGTGCTTGTGCACGTTCTGCGTTCATGAGTCAGTCAGAATGAACAATATACTGCACTAATGGGAAGACTCATTTAAAAAGTAAGTAAACAACAAAGTTATTATTTTGTATTAAATGTAAAATGCTTAAAAACACTAACTTGATGAGATTCATTCTTGGCTTTAATACAAATAATATAATTAAAATGTTAATGTAAAAATATAAAATAATTTATCTCTCTCTCTGATAGTGTAAGTAATGTTTGTTCCATTTATTTATACTAATATTTGTTGAGAAAGAGTTCTGCTCCAAATGTCTATGCCTACATACTGATAAAAGAAAATGTGTAGCCTGATTGCACTGTAAGTCGCTTTGGATAAAAGCATCTGCTAAATGCATAAATGTAAATCCATTAAACTAATGTTTAAAGTGACGTCAGTAGTAATAAGCGTTGTGTTTTATATGGAGAGGCTCACCTGGAGATTTAACACTTTTATGGGAATGTCTTAATCATAGAAGTCTGCAAAAGGTATATTTCTAAACGCCAATCGCAACTAAAGCGTTTACGTGAAGCAAATTTTGTCTAGTGTAACAAACTAAAACAAAACAAAAGACTAAGTCTTGAAAAAAGTTTTAGTATGTCAATTTCAATCCACAAATCCCATCTAAAATGTCAAGCGCTGCATTCCATCGTGCACATTAACGTAAATGTTGTTAAACTCTCCTCAGGGGGGTAAACAAGCCACCGGCTACTTTTTATGGTACTGAGAGACCATGTCATTTATCTTTCTCACTCAACACATGGAAAGTGTCCTGTACGTGTGGATAGAGTTCCCAGCGTGCCTGCCTGCATCTGTGGGCCGTTGCTATGCTTGACGTCTCAAAGAACGAGAGAGAATCCAGATGCACTTGTTCACAAACAATGCACGCTTACCTGCAACGTGCTGAGGAGGACCTCGAGTCCACTGGAGCTCGGCGCCGCCATGGTGGGCCTCGATCGAGCTGAAGAACCGAAAGAGGAAGGAGAAATGAAAGATAGGTTAGAGTGACACAGAGGCAGCACCTTCTCCCTCTGTGCTTTACCAAGACAGACGGGTACAGTTAAAGCCGAGAGGGGTTGAGCGTGTCCCCTGAAACTCTATCTCCCTCAGATAAACCCGCGGGCTGCTCCAGTTGTGCAAGGACATTGAGATGAGGCTCCTATTAAAAGGGCCTGACGAGACACAGGGATTAAACCAAGCCGAGCATTTTACAGGAGAGAGGACACAGCCTGGAGGGATATCAAGAGGCTGAGGAATCTTCTGGTGTGGGAGTGTGTGAGAGATAAAGAGAAGGGAGCGAGAGTGTGTGCACATGCGTGAGAGAGCTAATATAGCCAAGCTGTGCTTGAACATGGCCTGGCACTGTCATTATAAAGATGATCTATCCCTGAAATGAATCTCGACGGAGTAAATGAACGTGATTAGTGT
Organism: Ptychobarbus kaznakovi; assembly: GCA_027422405.1. Classification (NCBI taxonomy): domain Eukaryota; kingdom Metazoa; phylum Chordata; class Actinopteri; order Cypriniformes; family Cyprinidae; genus Ptychobarbus; species Ptychobarbus kaznakovi. Next base: position 37,458,412 of record CM049796.1, read on the forward strand.
GGGAGACACACTCACAGCTGTGTTTTTGTTGCCATCAGGGAATGTAGTCAGGACTTTGGCAAGGTTCTCGTAAAGTTAAAGGCTCTCCCTCTAACATTACTAGAATGTTAGATGGTCTTTAATAGCGTTTTCAAAACATTAGCACAAAAAAAACGTTATTTAGAAATAATTTTTGTTTGTTTGGTTTGTTTTCCCGTATCATTTTAGTTAGACATTCTGGATGTCTTTTTAACATTACTTGTTTCAGAACTTTTTCTTTTTAAACGTTACAGCAGAGGTGGAAAGAGTACAAAAATATTCTACTCAAGTACCATTACATTAATGAAATTTTACTTAAGTACAAGTAAAATTACCAGTCTATAAATCTACTCAAGTAAAAGTAAAAAGTAGCCCATTTAAAATGTACTCAGAGTAAAAATTACTTAGTTACATTTTAACAATGGGAAGGAGGCAAAATGGGATTGGCCAAGGGTGTCAAACTCAGTTCCTGGGGGGCCACAGCCCTAAACTGTTTATAGCCCGAATTAAACACATCTGATACAGCTAATATAATAATTTAGGCTTATTTGAAAACTATATGGTATGTGTGTTGGAGCAGGGTTGGAACTTAACTCTGCAGGGCTCTGCAGTTTGACAGGAGACACCCCTGTGATAGGCCTATAAATATCGAGCTAGTTGTTTTTAATTAAAGGAATCAGTTATTTATAATAATAAGACATTTGGGCTGTTACCAGACAAATGAAATCAGTATCAATAAAATTCATCTTTGCAATGCAGAAGAAACACAGAAACTTCATCTGAAGTGGCATTTAAATGTATTTACACACTGTTTAATGCAGGACATGAATGCATTTAGCTTGCAGTTACAAATGCAGAAATAGTGTTTTGATTTATAAGACATAAAATGTTGAATACTCATTTGAAGTGATATATAAAAAATATATATTACAAAAATTATAAACCACCAGTAGGTGCAAGCAAGTCACTGTTTATAAGTGAGTCATTGCGATTCAACCAAATCATTTAAAAGGTTGATTCATTCAGGAACAAAACACTGTCATGTTGCTCAGAGATGCAAAACTGTGTATGGTGGCTGTGTTTGGAAATATTTTTGTTGGCGAAATAGAGCAAAAACAGGAAATATGTCTAAAACACAAGTATCTTAATTAACTTCTTGTTTATTGAACTTATAAAATATATATATATATACATATTTAATCATGCTGATTTTTTTAGAAAAAAACGGCACTCTTCTTTTTTGCAAAATACTGATTATGTCAAATTGCACATTGTTAAAACAACAATTACGATAGTATTGCAGACGATATATATCGCACATCCTGCACCACTGTCTTTTTGGCTAATTTGTGCAAAACCTTTTGCTAAACTGTCAAAGCTTCATTTTAATCTCCAATGCAACAATGCAAGTATTTACTTTACCTCCACATGCTTGCGAAGAGCGATGTCGAGGTTTTATAAGCTGCTAGTTTGGTCTCCCGAGGCAAACACAGCTTACACTGCATAATAGAGCATAAATGTGGCCAGGGGTTCACTTAATTTCCTTCGAGTTCAACTTCAGATAAATACGACGAGGTTTGGTTTTCAGCTGCGTCTGTACTATAACGCCTGTCATGTCCGTCTGCATCTTTCTTGTGATTTTAGCACCAGTTTGTTCTTCTGCCCATTATTTACTGCAGTAGTTTCCAGGGAGCGTTTTTTTTTTTACTCAGTTATTAATGTGTTTTAAAATGTAGCGAAGTACAATACTTCAAACAAAATATACTTAGGTAAAAGTCAAATTACAGATTTTAAAAATTACTTTAAAAAGTACACAAAAAAGCTACTCAATTACAGTAACGCGAGTAAATGTAATTCGTTACTTTCCACCTTGCATTACAGAGAACATTCAAAAGTAATGCTACCATGAGGTTTGCAAAAAGGTTTAAATGTACATTCCCTTAATGTTTTCTAACGTTCCCATAACCAAGAAAATTTTTTTTAAAATGTTTAAAAGTTGGATGTTTAAAATTTTCAGTGAACATTCAGAAATTAGTTTTTGCGTAACTTAAAGGGCACCTATTATGCCCCTTTTTACAAGGTGTAATATTGGTCTTGGGTGTCCCCAGAATATGCCTGTTAAGTTTCAGGCCAAATTACCCCACATATCATTTATTATAACAGCTGGAAAATATCATTTTTGGGGTGTGTCTAAAAACGAGCTGATTTGGAGTGTATGCAAATGAGCAGCATATTCCCGCGTATACGTCTCCCTGCATTGCATATCTACAGTGATAAACAGCTGGTAGAAGCAACATGACTGAGAGCGAGAGAACCAGTGTTCAGCCGTACATATGGGAGTCAAATGCACTGAAAGTGAGACGAAACAGCGCGATGCTACAGAGCTCACTCCGTGCTGACCTGTCATCGGCGCGCATCAATGGACCGAGCCGCGCAACCGCGGTACCCAACGAATCTAAATTCTAAAATCGACAGATAAATCTAGTCTCCTGAGGTATGAAAGAGCACTAAACTCGTGTTGCAATGGGTGCACATACAACTCAAACAAAACAATGAGAGAAAACCAATACCTGCAAGTTTGCTTCAGTCTATAAAGCAGGTTCAGGTCATAATGTCTCTATATAGAGATTCCCAGGGCTCAGATATTATTACAGTACATTGCTTGCTTGTGTTTGAGTTATGTTACAGCTATAATTTTCCACATGCAGTTCCAGTGCTTAAACATGTAATGCATACACAAACATGCGTTCACACATGAATACACAATTAGCTGTTTGATTTATCTAGACGACTTATAGATATACAAATTAAAAAGAGATTGCAATCACGTTAATGGAGATTTCTCATATGGATTATTCAGTTAATAGCCTATTATTATTAATGTTTTCTAAAATATCTTGATACAATTATAATCAAATTCGTTATAACAACAATAATACTACAAAATGACTACTGCACAGTGTGAAAGTTGGAAGGATGATTGGCACTCAGTCTAAACACTACACCCACTCTCTTTCTAAGGTTATGCTACTGCATGAATTGGCATATTCAGCGTGTGATCATGCAAGAACAAAATGCAGACGTTTTGGAAAAAAGCAAGCCAAGCTATCCCAAAGCTCGTGAGTGGCAGCTTTTTGGCAAAGCTACATGTAGTGATAGTGTGTGTAATCGATGCCAAGAAGGTTTCTGCCTTCAAACTCGGTAGGGCCATTTGTTCTTAGTAAAGACGCGCGTGCACACAACACATCCAATATTATGTAAAGGAATGAAAATTCTGTCATAACTCACCCTCATCGTTTAAACCCTGTTTAACTTTCTTTTGTATCAGTTGTTTGGATGACACAAAAGTCATCCATTTGAATCCATTTGAATGGCTACTCGTTTCCATACAATGAAAGTGGGCTGTCTGAAGTTCCAATGACTAAAAAGTACCTTAAAGTTATCATAAAAGTGGTCCATATGATCCATTTGTAATCTTCGGAAGCCATACGACAATTTTATGTGAGAAGCATACAGACATTTGCCTCATTATTTACTGAAAATCGAATTAACGTTCATGAGAGAAAGCCGCGACGACAAATTTATAATGAATCTTTTGTTTGAATAGAATCTTTCGAATCAAATGGTTCACGAATTCGGTCCAAATGATTCATTGATTCTTGAGTCCAACTCACAGACGCGAATGCGGTTTAAAACGTAAAGGCAGCTATCGTATATTAATATTTTGATATGAACATCCTGGCCACTCGTTTCCACATAGGCCTAATTAAAATGTGCTGTAAAGTTCAAATGACTAAAAAACATCATAAATGCATCATAAAAGTGGCCCATAAGACTCTTGTGTAATCTCCTGAAGTCATAAGACAATTTTAATTTGAGGAACATACAGAGTTTACATCATTAGTGAATGAACATCTTAATGTTCATGAGAGAAACTAGCAATGACTATTTTTTTAGTCAAATCTTTTGAACCAGATAAATCACAAATCTGGTTATGGAGGTGTTGAGTTGAATCTTAATTAAAATCTATAGTATCTTGAAAATACCTTTAATGTAACTAGTTGAATAGAATAAGTTTCAATAATAGTTTATTTGTGCTTTTGTGTCCATCCCCATTGTTACTGCAGAGAAAGGAATGACCACAATTATTTGATTAAAACATTTGATTAAGTAGATGACAACCATTTTTATTCTTGGGTGAACTATCTCTAAAGCAGCATTGTATCTCTACAAATTTACACCCGCCCTTCATCTCTCAGACCTTATAATTATCTCAATCATGGGCACAATTTAATCTTCCAACTATACTATTATGTGAAAGATGACTTAAATGTCCCATCAGGCCAAAGCTAGAATATTGTGTCCGGCTGCAAACACACAGCTATTTATATCACAGTTTTAGGTCACTGAACGTCAGTAGAGGACATGAATCCTGGGCGATGACAGCTCTAGTGCAACTGATGAGATCAAGATGTTGTTCAGAGAAATCAAAGTGCAGATAGGCACCCTAAAAATGCAACACTGCAAACCTACAACCAGGCTGACAAAAAGCTGGCCTGAATTGACCACTATTCATATGGGTAGGTTTTCCATTTAAATTGCAATTAGTAAAAGTGGACATCTGTATAGTTCATTTGCTCGAATACTTTTAACTCGAGATTCAATTTGAGATTGAAAGTACATTTGTGAAAAAGTAATTTACCTGACCACTTCATGGTAAACTCCGAATAGGGTTTAACTTGCGCAGAACAAACAAGAGCAGCAGCACTTGTCACGCCGTTCCATTTGCAGTGCGTCATCAAACCGTCTTTGCATTAATAGTCCAATCAAAGAAGAATGTTTACAGTCAGCAGCTGATGAAGGCTTATGTGCGTCGTTTTCATTAGCTGATTCGCTGGCAGTGAACTGAGTCTGTCCTCTACAGTCAGGGTGATTTTGTTTATGTTTAAGGAGCCAAAACAGACGGCTGTCGGCACACAAAAAAAGCTGAGTAATCTTTGCAGAAGGAACGCATACCATATGTAGCCTACTATTTGCATTAGCATTTTTCAACTTTGTCAACTTTTCAGTTAAATCCTTGAACTATGCATAAACATTTTTTTTAGATCCTGAAGTAACTGAAATTGCTTATTTATGTGAAATGAATAATAAAAAAATGCACATTTAATACCACTCCTTACTAAAACTGATTCTAAATTCAGATGAGCTGCACTAGAAACCTAAAATGATCTATTTTAATTGACTGAAGAGGTGTTATTATTGTTGTTGAGAATTAATTTATTACAATTAAGAATAACAAATATAAAAAATGAAACAAATAAAAAAACATATTTATTATTATTGTTTTTGTTGAAAAAAAAATACAATTAAGAATAATAAAAATAGAAGCAATAAGAAAAAAACAGATAAAAGAAAAAATACAATAAAGTTGTTTTTGATGTAGTAAGAGTAATAATAATATTATTACCGTTGTTGTTGTTGAGAATTTAACTACAATTTAGAATAAAAACAGAAAAAAACAATAACAGAAAAAATACAATATAAAGCCGTTTTTGTAATAACAACAACAACAATAACAAACATTTAATCATGCAAATTTAATAACAAATAAATGCAATATTAATAATGAAATTAATAACATAATAACAATATTATTAATTATGTTATATTATATATAATATCAACAGTAATATTAATAATGCTAAACCTTTAAATAGGCTAATAATAATAATAATAATAATGTTTTTTATAAAAATAATCATATTAAAGAAATTGTAATTATATACGAAAAAATACAATTTAGATGGTAATAATAATAATAATAATTCTGCCAAGTCAAACACTTCTACAGACACTTCTGCCCCAAACAATCTGCCAGAGAAACAGGTGATCCTATAAACTCATGCTATTGGTTGAGCAACAATCTGACACGTCTGTATGTTCAAACAAACAGAGGAATTTTGAAAGTGCCACAGTGTTTACACTCTTCAGAGAACGTCAACACACACCTTTGCACATTCAAATGGAATTTTAGTAAGTATTTTCAACCCAGTCAGCTGTGCGTTATTAATTGTAAACAAAACTAAAATTAGTGATCCCTGAACTCATGTTCTGTGTTTTAGGTAACAGAAGCCTGATACCCAGAAGGGACCTTGACTCTTTCCCAGGCGTACAGTGATGAGCTGACGCAGGACATGCTAACAACAGCTCCTGGTACAGCATCCATCTTCACCTCTGTCCTGTTCCGAGTGACCCGGGCAGTCATTATCCAACTTGAGACGTATTTCACAAGTTCGGATTTCAGAGCTGAGTGAGTTTTCCACCCCACCATTTGTTCCCAGGCTAAAATAAGAATTAGCAGCTCTTGCTAATTGCAGCTGTGATCAAGGCCTTAGGATTTAATTTTAGTGCAAGTCCATGAGAGGTAATTGGTTATGACAAGAATCTTTCTAATCTTTCTGCAGTTTAGAGATTTTTCTTTTTGGACAAACACCAGGATTGTTCAGAATGTAATTCTCATCTGAAATGACATGAGCTTACAAGGAGGAATTGTGCCAAATTAATTTTTACAAATCTTGCCTGAGCACTGCTAAGGGTTACAGTTTCACACTTTACGTAGTAATTTTGGCTATTTGGCACAATCGAAGCTTGTTTGGTAAAACAGTTTGAAGTAAAATTACCATGCTACAGTTACTGGGAGCTTATAAGGAGCGAAGAAAAGGACAATCGGGAGTCTGGGTAAAATGAAGCATTATAATGAGAGCAATGAGCTTGGCATAACATTCAACACCATGTTGGAATATGGTCTTGTGGCCGACCATGTGTAAAACAAACTGTTGTAATTTGAGAAGTAACTCCCATCGGAATGCATTGGAAGTTTGTATTGCAGAGGAGGCATGCAAATGTTCTTCTACAGCACCATACAAACTGAAAATATAATCTGAATAGTTTTAATTTATGAACATCAACTTGGCCATGAACCTAATGCTGATAAATTGAGTTTGCAATGGTGATTAAGTGTTTGTTCTTTTACCATTTAAAATAAATAATAAAAAGAGAAAAACTTCACACTCACACACTGTGATGTTTAAACACTAGAGGGCGGTATATGAAACATGACTTAACATGCCACAGTGACAACACATCAAAATGTTAATCAAGTTAAATGTTCTGACCCATGTCAATATTGTTGTTCCACAGATAACAAGAACAGCATTTAGAAAAATAAATTATCATGCATCAATAAAGTTGTAGACACAGCACAAGAAAACTAATATCTAATGAGTGCAGCATTTCTCAGATAGCTGGACAGTTTGCCATCAACTCTGACGCATCCAAAGCAAAAGACTGAACTAATTAGATGATGGTGCGAGATGTTCTCTATCACCCCCCCCCCCCCAGCATTACTCGACATTTCCCTCGAGTACAAAGCTCTATTTAAAAATATGTTTGACCTTCATGTTTGACTGGGCTAAAGAGTAAGAGGCTTAGGACAAGAAACAAAACACCCCTTCCATTGCAAACCACCGACCACCCCTTCGCCAACGCTAATACTGCCGTTCACATCTTAGCCTTTTTCATTTTCAATTATCATTCATGCACAATTACTCATCAGTAAAATTTCCAAGGGACTTGGGACAGTAGGTAGGTAGGTAGGTAGATGACAGACAGACAGACAGACAGACAGACAGACCCCAAGCAGTCATACGCTTTTAATTTTGATCATATTAGCCATCATATTGAATCTCTGAATTCCACTAAATAAATCGTTTTTGCCATACAGTGTATTTCTAGCCATACAGTGAATCTGCGCCAAAATACTGTAGAATTTGTCTTTGACATCAACAACAAAATATATGAAAACTACAAATCTGCTAAAGATGGTTATCAACTATGTTTGGGAAAGTTACTTTAGAAAATAATGCATTAGAATATAGCGTTGCTCCATACAAAATTTACTTTAGTTACTTTCTAGGGAAAGTAATGCATTGGCTTACTTTTTGTAAACTAACTTGGGCTTGCTTATTTTTTTTTATAAAAAAAAACTAAAAGTTATATTTTTGTCAACTGTTACTGCCACTAAAAGTGTAATTAATAAGCCTCAGGCTGAAGGAAGTGCTTCTGCCTCTGCACCTCACTCATAATTTCTCTCAACATGGAGATGGGAGAGGTGTCAATGAATAAACGGGAAAACAAAGTAACTTGCATTACTTATTTGGAAAAGTAACAGATATTTTCTTGTAAATTTAAAAGTAATGTGTATACTTTACTACTTACTTGAAATAGTAATCTGATTATGTAATTCATGTTACTTGTAATGCGTTACCCCCAACACTGCTTCTTATTTAGAGCCACTTATGAGCAGCAAGACAAGTTGATGTTGATGAACATATGTGTGCAACAAAGATGGACATTTCTCTCAGTAAGTGCTTAGGGAGGCTCTGGTCGGCACATATGTCATGCAGACAAATCTGAAATGATAGGTTGGGATTATCAGTTCATCTCCTGCTGTAACGAAAAGGGCACTATGAAGTTCACAGGCTCTCCGTATAACTTGCACGGAGCCGCTGGGAGTACAGTGAGTGCCAAAGAACCGAGGCCAAACTTCGGCCTTGAGTCAAGTTAAAGGACACAGGTTCATCCAGCCACACTGGCATATTCTATATTGACAAATGCATAATGCAACCCAAGCACACCCCATATACAAAGCACCTCGGCATGTCAATCATTAATCATCAACAGAGGATTTATGGAAAATCAGCTTTCTCATCAATAACATTAATCAAGTCAGTGAAATTCCAGACCCACACCGGATCAAAGGTAGAAGCCTATTGCATGTCAGTAACTGCATATGCTTTCTTAAAATAGTCCGGCAATGGACTCGGTTACTTAACTACAAATCACAACATAAAGAGTTGATATTCCATTCTCAGCACTGAGATCCAAGGAAGAAACCCAGCTATTCACTTCTGACCAGAATGATAAATTAGGAGTCACCGAGCTGTGGCAGACAGATGGAAAAGAGATAAACCTCTGCTCCGAGCCAAATGAGCCACTGCGAGCGTGCGCAAGAGAGGGAGAGAGCGAGAGGTGTTATGGACTGGTGCGTGTGTTGACATTTCTCTACACTACTGCATTAATAATGCAAAAAAAAATCACGTTTACATACAGATGCAAAATAGGTTTATGTTTATTAGATAGAGATACGTTAATTCTGAAATAATACTGAAGATACACACTTATTTTCATGTTAACACTCATATCTGCAATATATAAACACAGAAAAGAAGTCACAAGTGTGAAATAAAGTCTCAAGTTGCGTTATTTTTTATTCCATGGTCAGAACAAAAACTCTTTCTTAACACTTTCTGAGATTTGCCATATATAAACAGAAAAAAAGGTAACAATTGTGAGATTGTAATGCAAGTTGCAAGTTGCATACATTTATTTTCTGGGCAAAAACAGTTGCGAAATGCAAACTCAAAATTCTGAGAAAAATTGTCCGAATTTAAATGATATTGAAAAATCAGAAATGCTAGAAAGACAATCACAATTCTGAGATTATCTCTCACCGTTCTGAGAAAAAAAGACTGAATTGTGAGATAAAAAGTCACAACTACTTATACAACTACTTATATTTAATGGCAGAAACTTGCTTCCAATTATTTCAATATATAAGTATATATTTCCTCATTTTTATTTAATATATGAATTAAACTCTTGGCACCTTTGTACGTCTGTAAATTGTCAAAATACTGAATATACGAGTTTGCACAAGAACGTGCAAATGTTTATGTTTCATGCCTTTAAACATCAGCAGGTCATGAATGTTACAGGCAGCCATACTTGACCTTTGACCCTGGATGCTGACGTACCTTGGGTCAAAAGCTTAGAAACGCACCTGCTCAAAAAGGCCAGCTGCTCATACCAGATATAACTTTATTACACATCATTCAACAAAGACCCCTACACTGCATACCTGGATTGAATTTAACTGTTCCAGCCCTTGTTCAGGTTTCTTCCAAACGAGGATTATAATCATCTAGATAAAAGCCCCTTCTATTTCAATTATGTCCTATATTCAGCATACATAATGGAGGAAAATCATCAGTAGCAGCATCTAAGGGTGTGATTATAAGGTCTCTGTAATAGTGAACAAGTCAGATATATAGTGAAAACTATAATTATATAACATTTAAACTAGCCTTTCATATTAACAGCTGGTAGGGCATTTCAGTTCCTGCCCTTCGCATACAAATTAGACTCATCCTCCTATTAAATAGCAGCTACATTATGAAGACATAATTATGCCATTGACTGCTATTAAGTGACATTAAGATTATGATTCAGAAGAAAATAAGGTCACATCGCCTATATTTAAAGTATTTGCTATCTTAAAGCAGAGTAAAAGGCAAGAGCTAGTTAAAGATTCAATGAAATGGCTTTGACAAATGCAATTTTACATCCTGTACTGACGTATTTCCTATTCAAACAGGTTGGAGCATGACAAATGGTCCTTTTTCACAGCCAGTTGTCTTTAGTTAATGTTCTTATGTGCAAAAAGCAAAGAGGGCATAATTTTTTTTCCGGCAATTTATATGTTGCCTTCAAAAATGCACTTGAAGCTACTTTTGAACTGCTCCTAATGGAGAAAAATAAGTTCTGTCCTCCATGGTTTCATTACATCAGCAGAGTCTAACCGCTAAAGCTAATCAGCTAAATCCTGACCCTTGGTCAAAAACATGACATGCTAGTTGTTCATCAGAGGTACATTTTTCTAGAAGAGCAAGACTGTAGATTTTAAATGTGTATATCTTCTAAAGCTGTTAGAAATACATTAGCATATAGATGACCTCAAAGCGAACAGTCATTGAGCCTAAACTCTCAATTTGGATTCATGGGGTCTTTATGGCTGTGAAGTATAATACATACCTTGCTACTAACAAACTCCTCTTGGACTTACCTTGCAAACTAAATGTTTAAGAAACAAATGACTGTTGTTATCTACAATTGTGTTCCCCAACCAAAAGTTTAACTCTAGACACAAATAATCTATTTTCAAAAAGCTTTGCGATATTTGATGATTCATCCTTCCTCAGTTCAAAGCATGACAACATTTCTTAGATCAAATCCGGCAATTATGAAATGAAAAAAGATTTTCCAGTGTCTCATTCTCCCAAATTGACTGTTCCCTGGGCAACAATTCATTGCTTAGCAACTGTCACATCTGATAAAACATGCGTCAGAATAAATAAATATAAACACTACTTTCATATTTTGACAGCTTGGGTTTTCCCTTGAAGCATAAAAAAATGAAAGAGCAGTTGTCAAATGAATGTTTAATTCAACAATTAGCACTGTATTAACAGGGCTAGTCACCAATGGAGGTCTAGATCAGTATATACTGTATATAAAGTATATATATATATATACTTGCAGATTATTTACATTTGCAATCCTTCACTGACCACCAGTAATATGTACCAATTTGAGAACCAGTGTCTCTGCTTGGGCCTTAATCATGATCACATGCCAAGTTCTGCCAAGTAATTTTTAGAAACCTTTAAAGTTCTCTGTGCATAGCATAGCTTGTGCCATACCACTGCCATGTTCATTCTATGAAAGCTTCTCTCAGTCCTTAGTAAATGATTCCTAATGCTGTAAGAAACAGCCAGACGCCAAACTAGTGGCTACTGGGAGTCACTTAAAGTTCCACCTGCCCTTCTATCAAAAAAATTAAAAAGGTGATCTGGCAAATCATTAGAAGAATTATTAGCTGAAAGGTAACACTCCCAGCTCATGCTACACTGATGAAAGGGTCACGATTGGGGTCAAATGCTTGGTCAGAACTGCCAACGGTTTCATTTGACTTCCTCCTCTATAGGTCAACCATACAAGTTGTATTCTATCTTTGGTTCTTGCATGCTAATCAACTTACTCAACAATATTTCATTAGCATTTGGCTGATATTTAAAAAGACAACAGGGCTATGATGGTGTTATATTCTTGTTCTAAGTAGGTTTTTTTGTGAGCTCTTTTGGGAAAAAAATAGCAATGGTAAATAGCTTCCCTTATGCCTTTGGGATCCAACAAATCCAAGCCGTCTCCATTAGGGTAACAGCTGCTGATAAAGCAAGCACCATGAAGGGTAGGTGAAAATGGCATGACTTATCCTTGAACTTCAGGAGGAAACTAGAAACCTGCTTTGAAAAAAAAATAAAAAATAAAACAACTGCACCTCGCATTTGAGTCGCTTGGTTAATCGTATCCACTTGAAAAGTGGCATTAGCACAATGCTGATCCGCTACATTGAAAAACAAACATTCCAACTGAGCAGGTAAATTCAATTAGAGCGTATTATTACATTATTCTTTTGTACAAAAATAATTAACGTCTTCAAGAGGCCAAAGTCCGACCATCATTACAGGCTCAAACCGACCACTATCAGAAAACATTCTGCACAAAAACAACTCTAGCTCCGTGAATAATGTGCTAATAATAATGAAAAACAAAACAAAACAGTTTGACCCTGAAGTCCCCTAGCAGTGTTCAGCGATAGTGACACATCAGCAGTACCCGCAGGGTTTTCGGTTTAATCTCCCTAAAGCCTCTAATGGCACGACAGAATGAACAAATATTTAAATGCCTCAGTGAATACAGCCACGGCTAAAATTACACAGAGGGGGTCATATCTTTTTTTTACCAATATTGTTGAAAAGTGTAAACAACAGAGTGCCGCACATACACAAACGCATGCGAACATTCAGTTCTATAAAATAAGAAATAGCATCAAATGTTGCAGATATCAATCCCCATAAGTGGCAAGGTGACTTCATCACACACAATACCACTGAATCCCTCTCTAATCCAGACAAGCAGGGTCTATAAATTATAACCTACACCTGCGGGACATGGTCTTCCTAAAGCCAGAAGAGCTTTAGTGCTTTCGCTGTCTCTCAATGGAATTCACCTGGCACAATTGCACTGTTGGATGTAACTGTCACTCAGCAGTGGTCTTTGCTCAGTTACATAATACCATAAATATCCCAACGTTTGAGAGGCAAGCTCATGGATCGTTAACCATACGAAGGGGGCAAGGAGAACAAATATCGAAAAACTGCTGAGTTCACTGTCGAGGCTGCAAGATAAAAATAATATAATTTTGACAGGACTGACATGGCAATTTGTGACATCAAGAGAGGAGGTCAAGCTTATTTTAGAAACAAAACCTGATACGGCTGTTGTACTGTCTTGAGTCGATGGAAATAACTCATATCGTCTTAAGCTCAGTTAAAAGCAAAGAGCAGGTGGGGCTTGAGACATTCCATGTGGTTGCCCAAAATCCATGAGATGTGCCAAGAACAAGATGGCAAAGACAAGAGCTCCGCCAATCCTGTTGGCTCGCCAATCACAAGGCAGTGCCTAAGCGCACATGCAAATCTTTGTACATCAACAAGAGTACGCCTGCATCAATACAATTATCTTGATAATCGAGCATGCATTTAAAGGTTGACTCCGGTAAATCTTGTAAATGTACACATGCGATCCTCTGCAACAAATCTTTTCACTGATCACTCTACTAAGTCTTTTTAAAAACGCTAGATGCATCAAGCTCATGCAACCTGGTCAAAAGATGTGAAAGGCTGCAAAAGATCCACGTGTGCAAGTAAAACAAGACATTTACATGTGCAAGCTCCGGTAGGAGCTTTCTTTACAAGAGGCACGCTCTTGCCAAGTGCAGGACTTGATGTGCATTCGGATCATTGCAGAGATTCATCTTCTCGCTTACCCCCATTAGTGAGGCTTCCACACTCTCTCAATGTCGCAGTCCAGGTGAAGTGACCAGGTTTACTGTAGCTGTACATCTTGGGATGGTAAATAGTGTCAGAAAAAAGGATATAGGACCAAGAGTAAGTATGTCTGGTATAGATTCCTGTCTGATTCCTGTACCTCTGCCTCTAGGCCACTCACTGAGTCCTGAATGTAAGGGTCGCACCTGGCCGTTTTTAAATGCCCTCCCTCCCTCTGGGTGAATTCCCCAACTGGATTCTGGCCTGACATAAAGTAACAGGGGCAAGTGTACCCTAGAGGCTAATGGGATGTAAATCAGTCCAGGGTGCAAAAGTCTAGGGTGGTGTGGTGTCTTTCTGTGGGGGGTTGGTGTTGTGGTTTTATGCAGCTTCTTTAGACAGCTTATGGCAGGGTTTATAAATGTATGTGTCTGTGGTGTTGCATGGTCGGTAGACTTAGAACCTGCCATTGGAGGATGTCCAAACTAGTCTCGGCCTCTTGGTGTGTCCATCCACACCACGCAATATGAATAGCATGTTATGCCGGGAATGTACAAGTGAAAATAAACCCTGTATTCATGCAAGCATACAACGGGATCCCTTTGATCGGCATGACACAAAAGCTAGCAAGTATCACCACGGCACAAGTGTGCATCCTTACCCTATCCATGTTGTCCACATTTCAGGTCGTTATTCTCCCTTGAGTGGTGCTAAACTGCATCAGAACAAAACAGCTGTAAATCACCATCTAAACCCCCATTAGCGTCAGCTTGGTTGCCAAGTTCAGACAGTGATGTTTAGTCGCAACAATCACAGGAACGTCACACGGTGCAAGAACATTAGCCTGTCAAGATGGAAAATGAACAAAACTGTTGAACGCCACAGCTAGGCATGCACGGGAAGCTCAGAGAAGCATATCTTGTAAAGGCGGCTGCCTACAACTACAAATTTACGACTGCTTGGCCGTCTTCCAACCTTTTAATTAACACTTTAAACTGGGAGAGTGACTTCTGCCTGCTGCAGAATTTGTCAGCGGGCCAGATCGTCTTCAGCTCGGGACCCCGGAAACACCAGCAAAGATACTTGCAAGGCACAAATAGATACACAAAAGATGTATTTTTTTTAAAAAATGTCTCATTGTTTTGCTTAAAGTGAAATCTATTGTGTTCCAACGTTGATTAGATTACATTGACTTTCAAAATATGTTGTTTTGTGTTCCACAGAAGAAAGTCGGGGATACAGATTTGGTGAATAAATGTAAATGTTCTTTTCTGGGTGAACAATGCCTTTAAATAACTTAAGCTGCAAGATCTAATATGTCAACCTGCTTCCCATGAAAAGACCAAGGTAAGGCAATATTTTGGTGTCCTCAATAGGGTTCAAGATGCTAACTGCTTGAGCCTTGCAACAGAGGTTGTAAGAAATTGCAATTCAATTCTTGAATTTGAATTGAGATAGCAGACAAGATGCAGAATTTCAGTTTAAATGAATGCAAAGAAGAATTGCAATGAGTGAAAAATCAATGAAATTGTGTTTAGGGTGGGTGGATGGACGGACGGACGGGAAGATAGACAGATGTAACATTTAAGCACATAATGTTGCAGCTCTTGTACCAATTCAAATGAGACCATGCATAATCTAAATTTGTGTTTTTACCACTTCAAGACCTAACAATGGGAGCAGTAGATGGTCTTCTTGACGGCATGCAACTTCAATGGTACAAGCGTGGGACCTGAGGCACTTTTTGGAGCTTTTGTTTATCTTTGAGCAGGGCAAAATGTATATAGAGCTCAAGGTGCACAAGCTGTTTCGAGAAAATTCGGGAGGTGCTTATGAAACCACAAGTCCGGTACCCAGCTGGGAGCCATGGACAGTTTAATCCCAGCCAAAGCAGAGCGGGATCATGTTTTCTGGGGATACCTTTCAGGAGACCCCATCAAGTCGCTCACAGAGAGGTTTAGCTTCATCTCTAAAACAACAGAGAGCACTCCTCCTCTTTCTCCCTCACCTTCCCTGTGGCATAACCCTCTTTACGCAGGGAACAGCACTTTGCTTGTTCTTCTAGCATTCTGAGCACAAACATGTTAAATAAGTTATCAACCTGAGTGATGCAGGGCACCTATGACAGACTTCTATGCCAAGCTCCTCAGAGTCCCATAAATAAATAAGAGCAGAGCTGAGGATGCCGGGAAGAGTGTTCGGCACTCAAAGCTGTCAGTTAACAATCCATCTTTAAATCTTATTGTGAACCATTCCCAGGTTAAAAGCAAAAATAAACATCTTGCCTCATGACTCCTCAACCCTTTTAGTACAACACTCCACAAATGATGCTGCGCTTAACAGTGATCTGCATGATTTTGAGAAATGGGATCACAAACAAACTCTGTGGTTCAGAGAGGAAAAGAAAGCACATAAAAGCATTTGCTTCTTGAAATCGATAAGTGAATGAGAAAATCAAGTACACAGCGGGCATCAAGAAATTATTGATAAACTGTGTGGGCTGGATGCAATCCTTGAAAGTTTCAACAAGGACACGCTCTAAACTATAAAGCCAAAATAAATTATTTCAGTCCACCCTGGATCCAAGCTGTGGATCCAAAAAGGCTTTTTAAAAAAGCCAAATCTTTTAGTATTTTTGAGGTAAAAAAATTGAAAAAAATATTCCTCTACCAAATTATATGATTTCCAATAAAGCAAAAAAGTAGTTAAATTCATTAATTTCAATAAAACACTACTGATAAAAATTAACATGTATTGTTAAACTATAATTTAAACAGTCAGTCATAGACTACACCGATTTAAGTCTGACATGCCTTAAATGAAAATTGCCCTATTATTTACCCTCAAGCCATCCTAGTTGTTTAGGACTTTCTTCTTTCAGATGAAAACCATTGGAATTCTCTACACCTACGTCATCCGCTGGAACACCACTCTCTCACATGAACATACATAAGACAGTTAAAAGCTAGAGATTATGGTTTAGAAAGTTTTAAATATGGTTATTTTTCTTACACAAATGCATCAACTCTCTTCAGATTGCCTTTATTAACCCTCTGGAGCCACGTGGAGCACTTTTTATGATGGATGGATGGGTGCACTTTATTTTGCATCAAATTCTCGACCTCCATTCACTGCCATTATAACTCTGATGTATTCGTCTGAAAGAAGAAGTCCTATACACTTAAGCTGGCTTGAAGGTAAGTAAATCATGGGAAAATTTTCATTTTTGGGTGAACTATCCATTTAAATTGAATATGTTTGACATACACTAAAATTACACAAACCCGGATCGTGAGTCCAATTCCCAAAGAAATGATTCTTCTTAAATACTTAAATTCCTGGCTAATAAAAGTCATTGATTCAGGAATCAGACTATACATGTTTCAGGCTGTAGATTTAATAGAAGTGATATGATGCGGTTGATTTAGCATCTGCTGAATGTTAACGTTACAGAAAAAAAAGTATACTGTATGAAGACACGCAAAGAATAACCCTAGAGTTAGTAAAACAAGTTGTTTTAATGTTCACAGTTCATGAATTTAACTCTCGTGTTTTTGAAGGAGTTGGGTTTGATCAAGTGATGACAACAGTGCTTTTAATTTCACATCTGAGGCCAATTTTCATTCCACGCTCAGACCTTCTCACAGGGGAATTACGCAAATGTGGATACTGAGACCCTTAAGCAGACATACTTGTCATCTAGTGCGCTTAGCAAAAGATAACCTCGGCATGAAAAGCACGTAGACAGCCATCTCTAGTTGCTGGCTCCCATTAGGTATCCGATTAAATTTCTCTCGGGTTTTAAGAGTGGATGATTGTTTATTTTCATCTGATTACCAAGGTAAAAACGAGCAAGCAATATGGCAGTAATCATAACAAATCATAAAAGGGAGATTGGCTCTTTAGCTCTCTTTTTTTATCTCAAAGGAAGCCATTTGCTTGTGATTCTGTGAGAAGCAATGGATTTAAAACGCCTTTTAAAACTCAAAGTAAATCAAATTACATGCATATAACTAAAATATATGCAAACTTACACCTAAATTGTGACATGTATATCTCAAAATTGCCTCTTGAAGTTACAATCATTCATCATAGTCAAAATTATGATTATCAAAAAGTCACAATTAGCATGTAAAGTCAGTTATTTAGGATTATAATTTACAGGATAATTGCAACTTTTAGATATATAACTGCAGCTATGTATCACAGTTGCAGTTTTATTTTTCTATAACTGTTGCTTAATATTTCAACATTGTGACCATTTCTCATTATTGTGTCTTGAATTTAATCTTTATGTCAGAATTACCTGTTTTATGGCAGAAAAGGGCTTCCATACATGGGGATATTTTTCAAAAATAAAGGAAACAGCTATGGGAAGGAAAATAGAGGACCCACCAAGCCTAATTTCAGAACTAACATTTTTGAATTTATCAGAAAAATCTGTCAAAAATGTTTACTTGACAGCAGCCGTAATGCTTAATACACTGCTGATCATGAGTTTAATCGCCATCTGCAAATCTCAACATCAGATTAAAGAGGATGACTCATTCCCTCGTGGTCCACTAACTTAAAATACCCCGTTAAGCATATTTTCTTGCCATTAATGGTATTTTTGGAGAGAGACGTGTTCGGAGGGCCCCCCCCCCCCACACACACACACACACACACCCCTCCCCCATCGGCCCACAGTGGACACTAGACTCTTTTCCCACCTGTCCTGAATGGGATGTGCGTCTTGTATTTTGTTCCCAACGCAACAGGACCTGTGCTGTGGAAGTATCCCACCATGGCCAGGCTCAGGATTTTCCACTGGGCTCTTTAGTGTGCCAGAAAGTCCAACTGTCACTCAAACGGCGGCTGTAACATGAGCAATCGACCAAGCGCTGGCACTCGCATGCTGGGGATGGCTGAAATAGCACTTTCCATAAAACATGCAGAGAGAGGGCAGTGAAATCTGACCTCAGCATGGGCTGCCAGTTCTCCAACCCCACTCCAAAATCCTTATCCCGTCCTCCCGCTCACCCACCTACTCAAATCCTGCACCAACAACCTCACAACAAAAGTAAACATGTACAGAGAGAGAAGGGGAGGGGGAAGCAAAGGGTCTTTCTGAAATTTCATCAGTCATTTACTGCAGCTGCAGGAACACTGTGAGTAAATGGTGGTGGGGCAAATTCCATTCAAAATATTAATTAGATAATTAAATGTTCAAATAAACTCCTTTTAAATATATTTTCACCTGCATTAACACACACATTTACAGATTTATAACAATAAGCTACACTAATTCAGACATAATATTATAATGTATGTATGTATTATGTGTGTATTTTATATGTGTGTGTGTGTGTGTTATGTATATATGTATATATATATATATATAAATACACACACGTGCATGCATATATTTAATAAAAATATGTTGTTAATATATTAAAATGTTTCTATATAATATAAATTATGTGAATATAAATATATACATGGAAGTATTTTCAATATATATACTGTATGTGTGTGTATTTATAAATGCATAATAAATATACACAGTAAACACACATTATGTAAACAAAAACTCTTATTTTGGATGAGATTAATCATTTGACAGTACTATATATATATATATATATATATAAAAACGTTCATTCTCGTAAAAAAACTTTCATTTTTAATAAAATAATTTAAAGCAAACTTCAGAGACTATTCTTTCATCAATTTTTAACATTGTTTTTATTTATTTTACTATAAACTATTTTGATCACTTGATATCAGTCTGGGTCCTGAAGCAAAACCAGCTGAGAGCCACAGTGATTTACAACGCATTTGTTTTTTCTACAATAATTTGTTCATTCGTTAGATTTATAGAGCACTTTTCTAGGCTTTCAAAGTGCTTTACATAGAAGGGGGGGGGTCTCCTCAACCACCACCAGTGTGCAGCATCCACCTGGATGATGCGACGGCAGCCATAGTGCGCCAGAACGCCCACCACACGCCAGCTTACTGGTGGAGAGGAGACAGAGTGATGAAGCCAATCAGTGTATGGGGATGATTAGAAGGCCATGATGGTCAGAGGCCAATAGGCGAATTTGGCCAGGGTGCCGGCGATACACCCCTACTCTTTTTCGAAGGACATCCTGGGATTTCAAATGACCACAGAGAGACAGGACCTCAGTTTAACGTCTTATCGAAGGACGGTGCTTTTTACAGAATAGTGTCCCTGTCACTATACTGGGGTGTTAGGACCCACACAGACCACAGGGTGAGCACCCCCTGCTGGTCTCACTTACACCTCTTCCAACAGCAACCTAGTTTTCCCAGGAGGTCTCCCATCCAGGTACTGACCAGGCTCAACCCTGCTTAGCTTCAGTGGGAAACCGGTCTTGGGCTGCAGGGTGATATGGCTGCTACATGGCTTGTTCTAATTCTGCTACAATACATGGCTTGTTATCTCCCTCTTGTGGTCACATTGTACTTCTCATACTAATAAACTACAGGAGAAGGATGTCATGACAGCTCGTGATGTGGTCATGACTCATGACAGCTAATAGCTCACACTCTTGACTAGCCTGACAGGAAATGGCATTAACATGTAAGCACTATGTACTATTAAATTATACAAAGTACACAGGTGGATTTAGCTGTCTGTGTTTCAACCCCAGCTCATTTAAGACTTTATGAACTTTCTGGCCAGTATAAGTGAGGCAATTAACATCAGCGGTAATCAGAGGAGATTTATGCAGACAGGACATATTGAGTTACAAGAGACTCATAGGGAATGGGAAGACCAGGTCTCGGATTTACAGCCACTGAGTTCAAACGGAGTTTCATTTACATTAATTAAAGTGCTTCACTTGAACTGTGACTCTGGGGAAAAGATAAGAACAGACACACACCCTGCCTCGCATAAGATACTGCATAAAGAGCTTAGTTAATGTTTACATTTTGTAAGAAAGAAAAATAAAGCTTGTAACTGCATCAAGCTGCTTCACAAGCTAGGTGCCAATAGCCCATATCAGCAACTCAGCCCACTATTTGGGTATTTTGTCAATGTATATTAAAATAATTTTGCATAGGCAATAACGGTGCAATTTTTTTTACGTTTTGGTTGCAAAATAAATAAAGTATGTGTTTATATAGAAATCGACTTTCAATTTTTTTCTAAATCTTTCTCTGTATATAAATAAATAAATCCAAGACCTGCAAGCACAGTTAGGATTTAAAGGCAGAAAACCATCCTCATCATATTACCTCCTCATTAACTCTCATCTCACCCTTACTGGATGATGAAAGATAAAAGGGAAAAGAAGTTATGAGAGTGAAATGAATTTCTGCATTTCGGTTGCAAAACCTTCTGCTTTCATGGCTGACCATCAGTAATTACTCTAGCCGCAAACCAGCATCACGATTAACATCAGAGCAGAAGAAATTGGAAGGCTGTGCAAAATTAAAAAATGATGGTTTTCATGGATGCTTCAGTTAATATTACCAATACTACTTTTCTGTTGATGGTGGCCATTGACTTCTATGGTATGGAAAAATCAGCTGTTTAGTAACCAACACTCTTCAAAATATCTTCCTCTGTGTTCAACAGAAGATCATGTGGGTTAACGATGAAAGGATTTTCTTTTTTGGGTGAACTACCCATTTAAGCTCTAAAAATGATAAATGATAAAAATGACCATCTACATAGTACATGTATATCTTCTGACGCCAAGTATACTGTAGGTAGAAGACAAAGTTTGGCGTTGCATGGTACTCCTGTAAGGCATTTCTCCCTAATTTTGTAGTTTCCTTTAACCACTAGAAGTTTACCCAAGTACGATGACTTCAATGACAATTTAAAATGTAATGGAAATACTCGAATGAGATCAACAAACACCATTTTTAGTTGTAGGCCTATTAATGTATTATGTTTTGGAGCTATTTACTATTTAGGCCAGGAATTCCCAGAAACGTTTTTTTGGTCAGTCAAACCCATTTGACAAACTATTTACTTGAAGTACCCTCTGTCATTTTAAGATATCAGTTATTGGTCACAATACATGCAGGTAAACAAATACAATTGATTTAGTAAATGTTTTATTTTGGTAAATACTTTGTGAAACCAAGTTTAGGCTATTTCCATAGTAGAAAATGCACACTGCCCACCGTCTATAAACATGATTGACTGTCCCGCACAAAGCCCAGGCCTGAACCCTACTAAACACCTTTGGGATGAATTGGAACAGCAGCTGTGATCCAGAACCCATTTGCCCAACATCCGCCCCTGACCTTACTGATGATTTTTAACATCTAAACGGGTACATATCCCAGGATTCATGTTCCATCATCCAGTGGAAAACCTTCCCAGAAGAGTGAAAGATGAAGGAAGCCCAACTCCTCAAGGAGCCCATGGTTTATAAATCAACAAGCACATATGGGGAGTGTCCACATAGTTGTAACCGTAGATTTATGACAAAAACACTTTCAAGCTGCCGAGATCCACTAAGCAAATTCCTAAATTTATTTATAAAAAATCTGGTGCCAGATCACACTGCGTCCTCGGCACATGATTCAGTTTCACAGAAAGCTTAGAGATGTCTAAATGTGGGGCTGCAAAACCACAACGGACTCATCTGATGCTTGATTTGCTTCATCATCATCATCATCAGCTGAGAGACGCAATGCAATTAGCATCTCAAGGCATCTCGCCTAAATGAACTGTCACGCAGATGACGGACAAGAAAGACAGCAGATGCTCTGAAGCTTCACATAGTTAGACTCGGATTAGTACACGGCAAACTAGTCTTCTGCCTTTCAGTGAAAATAATAGATATCTAAAATTTCAAAAACCATCAAGTCTACAATGATCATAAGTAAAACTAAATAAATAAAATACAAAATTTATACAAAAATATAATTGTGACTACATAAACTTTATTACTGTACTTTTTAGTGTAAAATGCCATATTTTGCTAAATGAATGCATCCTTTCCTATACATGACATATTTAATGCATATAACATCACATAAGTAATATATGTAATAGATACAATTATATAGATAAAATGGATGCATATAGATAAAGAAATGCCTAAATAAATTCATTATAGATAAATAAATGCATAAATACATAAATGCCTAAATAAATGCATATAGAAAAAGCAATGCATATAGTTAGATAAATGCATAAATATGTATATATAAATAAATGCATATAGATAAATAAATGCGTAAATAATTGCATATACATAAATAAATGCATAAATACCTAAAACAAAAAATAATAATTATATAAATTATATAAATCCTCACTCTTATATTGCATGAATGACTAATAATAATAATAATATACTTACAACTGATTAAGTGCTGTCTCAGCTTTCTAATCAATGATGACTTGGAAAACGTCCACGGTTGGATGACCTGTGCAGGGGCTTCAGGTCCAGATGCTTCTTCCCGTGTGTCTTCCATGTTCAGCTTGTGTTTTTGAAAAGATAACCTGGCTAGAAAGAGACAGACTGGCCTTCAATCGGATCAGGAGTTCTGACCAAGCACACTTAACCTCTGTTGCATAGAAACCTCTCTACAAACTGTTCCACGGCGAGAACATAACATTCAAAATTCAGAACGCCAACGGTACGTCATGTGGGTCAGATTTTACTGTTTGGCAACAAGTGCACCATGGGTAGTGCAATTTACATAAAACTAAGCACTGTTGGAAAGTTTACAGTGATCTTCAAATATCAGTAGGATTATGGCCTTGCTATTTTAGGGGGCATTTGTCATGTCTGGATAACCCATGGGCTCTCATGTGACCCTCTTAGTGGCCAGCTGAATATCTGTGGTGCATAAAGTTTAAAATGATGAGGGACATTACCATCTTCTCATCAGAGTCATCCATCAAGTGGAAACCGCATGTAAAGTGATGCCTATGAAGGTGATCCATCTTTTAACAAAAATTGAGATTTGTCAGTTTTGAATGCTTTTACATTTAGCAGTCAGAAAAATATACAGACAGATTTAACTATATAGATTGACAAACATGTAATATTATTGCATATAAAGTTTATATGAAAGTATAACCTGCACACATGCAGATATACATTAAGATATTATAAACATTAACAATATCATTTTCTCTAAAGCTTCTTTGAAATGTGAAAAGCGCTACACAAATAAATCTGAATTGACGTGTACAAATATTATTTAATCTATATAATCATCTCTTTTGGCACCTGACTTACCCTGTCTGGTTTATATGGCATTTATTCAACATTTAAAATTAGATATGTCTCACATTGCGTGCCTTTTAAGTCCTAAACCTTTTTTTTTTTACCTCAGCAAAAGCTGCTGTAAGCACTGCAGTAAGTCTGTGGCTTTATTAGAGTACTACGATTTCATGATCTGACTCCTAATGACCACAGCATATGCGGTCAAAACTCTGCCTGTCTTGCATGTATCATAGCGCAGTAAAGATCAGCACATTTCTCTACACTCAAAGTGCCTTTGGTCCCGGATTAGATTTAGACAACTAATGGAGGATACTCCCTTGGTGATTTTGCAGATGGAACATAGTTAATTATGGCCACCAATGAAATTCAACCATCTCTTTATAAGCCAAGTAGAAGGCAGTGGGTCTCAATGCACTGGCCCAGAAAATGCATTCAGACTCAAATCGAAGTGAATTTGATCGTATTACACATGGTTCAGCAACACAGGGACAGACTAAACAATTCACAGGCCCAAGTGATGAACCCAGAACACCAGAAGATTAAATGCCAGAGAGTTATCATTTGCAGAGAGACCATCAACACTTAGACTAACTGTGGAATAAAAATAAAAATCAGATAGCAACTAAAGACTCGTGAGTGATAATAAACCAATATTTCTAAAGAAAACTAAATGAATATTATAAATATAAAACAGATAACAGCTGGACCTTAAATATTGATGTTAATAAATTAACCTAATATTGTGCAAAAAAAGAGAAAAACAATCTGATGTATATTACAAGCCAGAAATGAATGTTCAATAAATAAATAAATACACAAATAAAGGCATTTTCTTGTATGATCGATCTTGCTTAGTTTTCAAACTCACAGACCCTCAGTCCACAAGAGGACTGATTTATGAATTGTACGATGATATAGACTCACAAGGATCATTTTATTCCAAAACCTTCAAAACACTTGCTCTAGCTAACTCATTAACAAAGACCTTCAAGTATGGCCTGAAGAAGCATTGTGTTGTAAAGATTAACAATACTAAATGCAATCAATAGATATTATATGCATTCACTTCAGCTGGGTCCATCAAACATCGAGTTGGCATTACAACATGCGTCTACATGTATGATCAGAGAGTTAAACAGTTCAAGGTTTATGTTGTGCTATATATCCTCCTGAGACCCAGCTATGGAGTTTTTGCCTCTGTAGTGGACATTATATTTTAGTGAATTATGTCACAGTTGTAAGTCTGGATGTCCTGTACAGAGCACATTCAGGGCTTCATAGAGATACTGGCCACACCCTCTCCTAGGTCTTTAAAGATGGCAAAATATAATTTAGTGAAACATTTTACATCCTTATGAAACTGGACATAATTTCATTCATGTCCACTTTAGAGGACACCAGGACTAAAAGCATGTTTATTACGCATTTTGGGAGACATAACAATTGAATAGGACAGTTTATTATTTATCAATTGGTCTTATGAAATATTAGATATTATTATGAAAATCTGGCAATTTATTACTCCCATTATGACAATAATTTTTTTCAACATGCTGTCCCAACAGCAACACATTAATATGCAAATTAGATACAGTATATAGATACACTGTGTTTAATGGGAAAACCAGTTTATGGACACCTTTACACACATATTGCATAAAACAAAATGGTATATCAAATCATTTTTGTTACATATTTTATAACATAGTTGAGAATCATCCTTAAACAAAGTTTAGTATGAACAAATCCTGAAACCTAAAAATTGATTGGTGATTTAAAAAAATGAATATTTATTCATTTATCCTATTGTTTTTGCCTTTTT
Organism: Ptychobarbus kaznakovi; assembly: GCA_027422405.1. NCBI lineage: Eukaryota > Metazoa > Chordata > Actinopteri > Cypriniformes > Cyprinidae > Ptychobarbus > Ptychobarbus kaznakovi. The sequence continues at coordinate 37,484,253 of CM049796.1, forward strand.
GATGTCTATTCATGCCAATTTATTTTTATGAAAACTGAGTCCTAGTGTCCTCTACAGAGGACATAGAATAAAATATGAATAAAATATATTTTTGCAAAAGTTTTATTTGTCAATTTTTTCTTATGGTCTAAATTCTAAATTCACAAAACGTTTTTTGGGGGTCTCGGGAGGAATAGCTATGCCAATCCCACTAGATGGAGCTAAAACCATTGCATTTAAAACATCCTCAATTTACAATTGTTACATTCACAAACATAAAATAAAATACATGGAAAATGGATAGAACTATAGACTAAAACCATTGCCTTATGAACAAACAACGGTGCGCTAATTCAATAATAAGAATAATATAATAATATATAATTATATTAAAAATAATGGCTATTAATCAAATGCAATTACATATTTGCCAAAATACTGCTAATCTGGGTGAACATCCGTCTTTGTGGCAATTTTAAAAAGCGTATATGTGCCGTAAAAAAGTCATAAACTTCCCTGCTTGTTGTGATGCGCTGTCGCCGCCTTCCGTGACGCTCCTCCCACTGTTCCGCCATTGGCTGCTTTGTACAGAAAACAGCGCAGACTTTCAGGTTAGAACGTTCCTATTGCCTACAATTAATATTTGCATACATTCTCAGTGCGTGATTGGTCAAAAGCACGTCAATCAACCCGTTCCTCTGCTTTTGGATATTATCTCAGGAGACACCACAGTTTTTCATCAGTGAGGACTGGAATGTGAACAAAGTAACACAGCCAACCGGACAAGAGAGGAACAAAACTATGATTCCTTCCTAATTCCGAAACTACACAACGTCAGGATTTCTCACTAGCGCCCAGAACACTGTAAGTATGCCATGTCTTTCTAAAAATAGTCTTGTATTAGAGAAAAAAAAAAGCTTTAGATAAATAACACTCTAACCAACATCTGCACTGCTCTTCCTGTTTTTGGCAGAGCTGGAAAAGCCAATACACTCAGTCAGTATTAGATGTGAGCTGGATAGGGATTGGTGACTAACGTTACCTCTCGCTTCTTCCAGAAGGAGAAATGGTGTAAATCGGAAAATAATGAACGCTTACAGGGAGAGCAGCGTCTCTACGTGTCTTTAATCTCCAGGAGTTTGTCGGGCTTTCTTCTGCATGTCAATACACTTGAGTTACGACTCTCCGCTAACAGCATTAGCTCTCATTCACAGTGTCGTTACTGAGTGGTCGCCATAAACATAAGCGCAGCTAAATCTGTCATTTTGAAGATGTTACTGTGGTTACTTTTTATCTTACAATTACATTTTACCTCATTGTAAGTTACACATCAGGTGTCTCTTTACATTGTTTCGCGCACTAGCGAGCTGGCTAAATGTAGCTTTAGTTTGTGCGCGTTTCTGAAGTCTCGTGGCGCAGAAAATAGTCGCCGTTTACTACGAACTTGCCAATCTTACGCTTCTGTGTTTTAATTCCATATTGGCTATACTTGTTAACGTACAACCACTTTTCATAGTGTATTGAGGCGAGGGGTTAACTGAGGGAACGACGGACAGAAAATTGTGTATTTGTTGCTTTTTTCCCACCCAAGCCGATCCACAGAACACCTGCTGCTAGAGAACATTTTTACAATTACAATTGTGTTTATATGATCTAAAAAGCAGGACATTGCGTGTGAGTGTGTCATCTTTGGCCTCAGGGTCCATGTACAGCGGCAGTATTTGAAGCTCATTCCAGTTATTTCTGCATTGGTCACAGTTCATGCAAACAAACGCCTGTCTATCCGCACATTGGCTGCAAAGGTTTCATGACCCTAACATTACAAATATATTTGCCTTAATTGCTCACCTGGTATGTTAGACTATCAATGGTTCTCCGTTTTGTTCCAATAAAATAATGGATGTTTAACACCTGATTCAACTCATCAGCTCTTTTTTAGTGGCTCCATGTCCTGAAATGGGTGTCAAGTGAGGGAGATGGCCAGATGTGCAGTTCTGGGCATCCTTGCAGTGTTGAAAAACGCCGCTTTATGTTATAATAAATAAGGAACTAAATGTAGGAAGGCTTAGCATGCTTTCACTTAAGTTTTTCCATTTCAGCCAAAATTACCAATATGGCCAGTTTGGCCACACTATTATACATTTCTGTAACAATGGCAGTAAGTGCTATCTGTAACACTTTAGTGAAGTGTTTAGCATATTTTTTGTGAATATAACATTCCCTGAAAAAAGGGGGGTGGGGAGGGGGTCAGTAAAAAGTAGTGCTGTCGAACAATTAATCATGATTAATCGCATCCAAAATAAAAGTTTTTGTTTGCAAAATATATATGTATAATTTGTATTATGTATGTATAAATACACAAACATACAGTATATATTTTGAAAATATATACATTTATTTACATGTGTATATATTTATATAATTTATATTATATATAAATATATAAACAATTATTCTGAAATATATACATGCATGTGTGTGTATTTATATACATATTAAATATGCACAGTACACACACATTATGTACACACAAACTTTTATTTTGGATGCAATTAATCGTTTGACAGCACTAATAAAAACATTGTCCGTTTGGGGGACTGCCACAAGTTGTAACCCTAAAGGTAACATTTTTGCCATTTTTTTAAGACATTTGCTATAGCACCACATATGGCAGCTCACTGAGAATGGACTGTGTATTTCAGGGCCCTAGACTCATTCTTCCCACTGGTCGTTTGCAACTAACTTTCTTAGTTAGTTGCACGAGCACATAATTTAACTTTTTTTTTGACAACATTTGATTAATCAATGCATGCTGCTGAACTTGTATCATAGTTTATAGTTATATGTTAACAAAAGTGTTCAACATTCAACCCGTTCTTTTTCATCAGTATTATTTGTAATTTAAATTTTGTGAACAGGAATTCCTTTTTTCGTGCGCTTTCAATTTCACTTTCAAATTCGCGATCTTGGTGTCACGTTTTACAAGAAAAGATTATTCTGTTTTGCTTATATCTATACACCTTTCACTTTTTAAGACCAAAACAAAAAAACAACCGTGGGCTGCAATGACAAACTGTCTTACATAATGTTTATTAACAAAAACGAATAAGATGAGGCATGGCATACACCACATGCTGTATTATATACCGACTAATAAATTACAGAATGTTTAGCAAACACTGAGGAATCAAATAAATAATAATATAAAAAATTAAGGAAAGCCTCCATAGCGTAACGTGAGGTAAACAGCAAAGTTAACAAGCTTTTCAAAACAAAAATAAAACTAAACTGGCTGTCACTGACAGGACTTGCATTTTTTTTCTACAAGAATACCAACATGTTCAACTTCTCTAGTTTAAGAAGTGATCTTTTACTTTAGTTTGAAAACCAAATCCTCCGTTGCGCTCCGTCCACTAACGCAGCGAGTATATACCAGGCCCACGAAGCGCTCGTGCTGAAAGCGCCTCTCTTCACTTGATCAGTGAAATCTGACTCCTGCTACAATGTGCCGCGACTCTGCAGCACGCGCTGTATGAAGCAGATGCTTTGGAGCAGCTTAGACCATGCACTCGCACAAGTGCGACCATGTCAAATTTTTACTCGCACACTCTCAAAAAATGGTCGCAGTCTAGAGCCCTGTATTACGACATTTCAGAAAGCAGTGGTGCATGAAATCGAGCTTGCACAGAGAGAAATGTCTGCATCCACGTACTTGTGTAAAATATGTTTTAGCTTGAGTGCTGATAGAAGTACTTAGTCCTGATGATGGACTTCATGCAGGCCGGTGATTCATTGAGCTTTTTCAAATCAGCGAGGTTGCCAGCTTTTGACTTTCCGCAAACACACAAAATGCACCTCTCTCCCTCCATTGCTATAGCCTAAATGAAATACAGCTCTGGAATACCAACATCCTAAGTGAAAAGAACCTGGAAAGGCTATTTAGGCAGAGGAGTTTAGATGTTTACACAGGAAGAACATTCAAAGAAATAAAGACCTTTGTTCCTCAGCCTCTCAGTGACGTTGCAATTAAAAGGTGTTATTCATGCTGGTGAGAATATCCGCATGGATAGGTAGTTAGTTTGTTCACATTGAATGATTCAGCAACTTTGGCATGGCTCATGCTGTTGTTGAGTGATGGTTACCATGGGTGATGGGATGAACCATGCAGGAACTCCAAGGCAGTTTCAACAAGCTGTGAGCTTTCAGCTCTCTCCTTTTCAGTCAGCCACAAACCTGTATGAGTCCACTGTTGTTGGAATTGTACAACATTTAAGAAATTGTCACAAAACCGTATCTTGCAAGAAATGACTGGAGACCCTCTTAAGTTTTCTTATAATACTGTATGTGGAAAAAATATCTCTCTTGCATTTTCTGTTCCCTGGCCTCATAAAGGACTCTGTTGGCCTGGCCTGTTGAGGGGACAATTTTTGGGACCAATGCAGACCCCCCCTCAGTTCCTCACTGTCAGTGCCTGTGCGTGGGTCAGCAGTTTTTGTCACTGTAAGTGGTTTTAGACACCTGCTTGCTCCCTTTTCTCTTGTTCACCCATCAACAGTCCTGCATCCAACCCCTCCAATACCAACCTCCCAGCTGCCCTTATCCCCCTGCATAGCTTTCTGCATGGATAGCTGTGACCTTGCATCCTTTGTGGTCAACCTCTGGCATTGTGATTCATGTCATCCCGAGAGTGTGATCCATAAAGACCCCACCGATATTTGTGCATGCTTGCACCCCTCGTCACAATAACCTCAAATTGTTTGTTAAAGAATCCAGTTTACATGCAAGCACATTCACTCACACAATGAGCCACTGATAACATTGAAGATTTGCTCTTGAAACCTTAGTTTTCAAATATCAGATAGAACAAGCAAAACTGTCTGGATTTCCCCAAATCATGTGTTCCAAGCCTGACCAATCAGGAAAATACTGATAGTTCATTAATCAGGTATGTGATTTTTCCGTATAAATACGGATTTCCGTATTTTCCGACCTCTGAGGGATGACCCATATGATTCTCGTAGATCAGAGTTTATTTTTGTATTGTTTTAAGGGGGGAGGGTAGGTTGGTTACTGCATGATGATTGAAATCGTGCAAATAGCCGAAAAGAAACACAATGGACGGAATGATCCGGAGAGCACTGTACGAGCTTGCTGCGCCATCTGCAGGACAGTTAAAAGCGTTCAAATGATTCAAAGTGCCAAACGCGAGTAGATTCAGTGCTGAAGCGTGTTACTCGACCCGGTGACTTTTTATGAATGGCGGTGAGAATTTGAGATCGCTAGTGCTGTCTTAACACTCCCAACGGTTGTGATGTAATTATATAACATGCTGTAGTCTGACGCGCTACGTGTCTGCTGTTACAGTACTGTTTTTACTTTCGATTCGCTTGGTTTGAGGTCCTTTAATTTGCATTTGGGAACGCAACATTCGTCATTAGAAACATTTATAAATCTGTTATGGTTTACAAGAGAAGTTTCAGTGTCACATAATCCTTCAGAAATCATTCTAATATGCTGATTTGCTGTTCAAGAAACATTTCTCATTATTATCAATGTTAAAAAAAGTTTTGCTGCTTAATATTTTTGTGGAAACAATGATACCATTTGTATAAGATAAAAAAGAGACTTTAATTTTATTCATGCATGAAAGTGATAAAAAGGTGAGTTTAGACATTTAACATGATTTCTATTTAATAAGTGCATTAACAAATTTAATTAATATATTTGTTAAATGCAAATAAATGCAGTTCATTAAACTTTATATTTATCAAAAAAACCTGAAAAATAAAATGTATCACCATTTCCACACAAAATATGAAGCAGCAAAATTATTTTCAACATAGATAATAATCAGAAATGTTTCTTGAGTCAAATAAATTGTAATGATTTCTAAAAGATCATGTGACACTGAAAACTGGAGTAATGATGAAGAAAATTATGCTTTGCATCTCAGGAATAACATTACATTTTATAATATATTAATATTGAAAACGTTTTTATTATTTGTAATAATATTTCACAATATTTATTTTTTTATCAAATAAATTCAGCCTTGATGTGCATTAATAATTGTAATGTTTCCAAACTTTGGCTGGTAGTTTAATAACTATTCTATATACTTTACTATAATGTATTGTAGTACTTTATTACAATATATTATATTGTTATCATGATTTTAAATGCTGATTTAAATTTTTTACAGGACAATATGTATGTTTACAAAATAATATATATATTTTAATGTGCTAAAATATGTATTTTTTAATAAGTTCTTGGGGCATGGCTTGTGGGTGTGGCTTGGGGCTTGGTCAGATTTTCCTTATTTTTTATCACTAGCTGATCACATGCCTGATTAATATCAAGCCATATAACCTGTGCTTTGTACATTTGTACCTTTTAATGACCTGCAACAGCCTTTAAACTCAACAAATGAATGAAATATTCATGTTGAAATATTAGTTTTTTTTTGTCTTTGTTGTAGGGCTGCAGGAAACAAAAAAGTAATGCAGTAACTGTCATTTATTTCCCTTCAGTGTTGTGATCTTTATTAATTTTAATAAATATAATTTACATTGAAACTATTACGTAACTGCACTCAATTTTCTTTGCTTTTCCAATTGCGTTTTTGTACAGTAAATCAAGTGCCTAAACTGCCATGTTCTCATTGGCACTCTTAAAATGTGAAAAAACTTTTGAATTGATTAATTGTACACTTTGTGTTGGCTTAACAGTGTATAGAAGGATTACAGTTATAAGATCCTCTGAACAAAGTACAGTGAACTCAACTGTTGAAGTAAGATTACTGAAGGAGCTGTGAATATCTAGCAAATGTCAAGCAAAGTTTTCTTATGACGAATGTGAAAATGTCATTCAGGCAATACATTTTCAGTCTCTGGACATTATACACAAGGGGAAAAAAAAGCTTAAAAACATTTGTCAGCCATTTCAACACAAACACTACAACCACATTTAAGTAAATGCTAATCATCCAAAAGTCCAGACCAATTATGACCAAGACCAGTTATGTTGTCTGCAGCTGGAAAAAAAGTGGCACTAGTTGGCTCTAAATTTTGTTGATACAGCATCGTACATGACCACTTTCTCAGTGATGATTTTATTGCCAAACATAAACACGCACAGCAGTGAGTCATCCCCAATACTGAAAATACCTTTTATAGAGCACTTGCTAACCTCCTTTGTTGTGCTTTTTGTATTTTCCTAGTTCGGGGTATTGGAACCAGTGAAAATTTGGACGTGCTGGAAAAGATGTCAGTCAGCGTCCATGAAAACCGTAAGTCCAGGACGAGTACGGGCTCCATGAACATTTCGCTCTTCCACAAGCCATCTCATCCAGACAGTGTGCTCACCCACCTCAATACCCTGCGAAAACAGTGCATGTTCACAGATGTGACACTATGGGCAGGCGACCGCTCCTTTCCCTGTCACAGAGCTGTGCTTGCTGCTTGCAGTCGCTACTTTGAAGCCATGTTTAGCGGTGGTCTCCGTGAGAGCGTTGATAATGAGGTTAACTTTCGAGACAGTGTTCACCCAGAGGTTCTGGAGCTGCTGTTGGACTTTGCTTACTCCTCACGTGTCATCATCAACGAGGAGAATGCAGAGTCACTTCTCGAGGCTGGAGATATGCTGCAGTTTCATGACATCCGCGATGCAGCAGCAGAATTTTTAGAGAAGAATTTGTATGTGTCAAACTGCTTAGGGATGATGCTGCTCTCCGACGCCCATCAGTGCAAGCGCCTTTATGAGCTGTCGTGGAGGATGTGCCTCATCCACTTTAAGACTCTTCGAGACACTGAAGACTTCTGCAGGCTCTCAAAAGACAAGCTTTTGGATCTTATCCTTAGCGATGAGCTGGAGGTTGAAGATGAGCAAGTTGTGTTCAATGCAGTCATGCGCTGGGTTAGGTATGACCTAGACAGCCGCAGAGACTACCTTCCTGAACTGCTGCGAGGACTACGCCTTGCACTGCTACCCTCGGAATGCCTCATTGAGGCTGTGGCATGTGAGGAACTTGTGATGTCAGATAAAAGGAGCCGACAGATTGTTGATGAGGCCATGCAGTGCAAGAAAAAGATTCTGCAGAATGACGGTGTTGTCACCAGTCCATGCGCTAGGCCTCGCAAAGCTGGACACACGCTGCTCATTCTTGGGGGTCAGACATTTATGTGTGATAAGATCTACCAAGTGGATCACAAAGCAAAAGAGATAATCCCTAAATCCGATCTTCCCAGTCCCAGGAAGGAGTTCAGTGCATGTGCCATTGGCTGCAAAGTTTACGTGACAGGAGGAAGGGGGTCGGAAAATGGAGTGTCGAAGGATGTTTGGATATATGACACGGTGAATGAAGAATGGTCGAAAGGTGCCCCTATGCTAATTGCTCGTTTTGGACATGGCTCGGCTGAACTTGAAAACTGCCTTTATGTTGTTGGGGGTCACACTGCTATAGCAGGTGTCTTCCCAGCCTCCCCATCAGTATCTCTTAAACAGGTGGAGCGGTATGACCCCCTGACCAACAAATGGACAATGATGGCACCACTTAGGGATGGTGTCAGCAATGCAGCAGTGGTCAGCGCCAAGCTAAAACTCTTTGTGTTTGGTGGAACAACCATACACAGAGACAAGGCTTCAAAGGTCCAATGCTATGACCCTGTTGAGAACCGTTGGACTATAGCTGCTGAATGCCCGCAACCCTGGAGATACACCGCCGCCGCTGTTCTTGGCAGCCAGATATTCATAATGGGTGGTGATACAGAGTTCACCGCAGCGTCCGCTTACCGATTTGATTGTGAGACCAATCAATGGACGCGTGTTGGTGACATGACTTCTAAAAGAATGAGCTGCCACGCTGTGGCCTCTGGTAATAAACTCTACGTGGTCGGCGGATACTTCGGTACGCAGCGGTGTAAAACCCTGGATTGCTATGATCCAACATCGGATAGCTGGAACAGTATCACTACCGTGCCTTATTCACTGATTCCAACTGCATTTGTTAGTACCTGGAAACATCTTCCTGCCTAGATGCCTCCGATTGAAGTGTATGGATCTGATCTGGGTAAGTTTTTGCTTTTCTCTCATTTTTGATGTACCCCAGTGAGTTTAAAGCAGTGTTAATTTTGGCAGGCATTTTTTATTTAGTCTTAGTCTTTACCTTGAGAAGAAAATGCTTAATAGTCTGTCACATTTTAGTAATTTGACTCTTTCATAGTTTTAGTCGACGAAAAATCATTGCATTTTAGTCAAATTGCAGTTACCAACATATATTTTATATGAAGTATTCAAACAAAAATAGTCATTAATTCTTCTCTCTTTAGACCAAATCAATTAAGCTTATGAGAAATTTGAATCAAGGATTGAATTAGGAAAAACAGGAATACATGTTATTTTTTTTTTGTAGAGATACAAATTAAACACACTTTTCAGTTACAGTAGGTTTACTTAACAAGTATACATTTATTTAAAATCTTTTGTTGGTTAACATTAATGACACAGATAGGTATTTAATTAGGAATGATGTCCCTTTAAGACAGAAGGCATGCTTTGAATATGTGTCAGTATTACGTGTTCACCCACCTGTTTACGCTCACTTATTAATCCATAACCGACTGTATTTACGTGAGATACTCTACACGATAGACATTTGGACTGCTGTGTGTGTATTTGAGCACTGAGAACTTATCGCGCGATGTATGAGAACTGAAGAAGTGGAGCGTGCACGAGAGAGAGAGAGCACTTCTATCAGCGCGATTCCGCCTATCCCGCCTTCACTAACTTCAAGTTAATCGACAGCGAATTGTGACTCCCAGGAAAAACGGGACATCTGGTCACCCAGTCTCTAACCCTTCAGGTGCTGAGGCCATTGTTTCAGATCGCTAGTTCGTGTTTTGGTAGCCTATCAGTCCACTCCGGCTGCCATACTGAGACTAGATATGCAAACGCCCCTCCCTTATCCAATGACAGAGACGCACATTTTGAAAGACAAGACAGTTAACTTGGCCTATAGGATGTATTTTGAATGTCCGGTAGTCCTCAAATAACATTTTAGTCCTCGTCTTGTTAACGAAGACGCAGCATACATTTCGTCATAGTCTTTATCATCATATATTAATTTTAGCTCGTCAACGTCTCGTCTGAGTCACAGAAAAAAGGTTCGTTGACGAATATTTTCGTCAACAAAATTAACACTGGTTTAAAGACTGTATACTGAATTTATTATTCTTTCTGAAGGTGTAAGTATCTGTATTACATTATCTGATCTATACACACACACACACACAACCAAATACTTTTGTATTGTAGGTGGTTCCTTTGAAAACTGCTTAAATCATAATTCTAAGCAGAGGAGCAACTGAAGTCAGCAGGCTGTCGACATTGACACATAAACAGTGATTTCTGTCAAGATAACTCAAGATTCTTATTTGTCACATACACAATTATGCATAATATAATCAGCAGTGAAATGTAAGTCAGGTCAAAATGCAAAACTGCATGCCAAAATGCTAAACTCGGCATGGCAGCCTTCTTTGAAAGCAGCTGAGTGCTCCCATCTTATTGAGGGTTTTGAGAGTGGTTGAGCAAAGAGAAAATTGGCATGTTAAACCATCTGGATGTCTAGCAGTATTATAGAGCAGTGGCTGTCATTGAAGGGCAACTTCAAGAGGGTTGAAGGTTGAGACTTAAACGTCTCATGAATTCTTGCTTAGGAAAAGAGTGGTGCGTCAGCACTAGTGAGCCATTGAAATATTGATTTGTAATCTACATTACAAAGCTTTTTCTGTCAATGGGCTATTAGTTGGAGTGAGAGCACAAAGTGGCTTAATCTCTGTAATTACAGACTGCAATGAGGGACTCAATGTGGAGAGATTTAGGGAGAGGGTGCTTATTGTTGCTGGAGCAGATGTCACAGTGTTTTGTTTCCCATCAAATGTACCATATAAAGCTCTTGAAATTTTGACCACTGGAAAGTTTAACAAAATTGTGTTTTAGGTTATGTTTTGCTCAATATATTTTCAGTGGCCAGAGGACAATATGAACAGAAACAGTTTCACAATAGGAATGCAATTGTAAATTTGCAGGATTTGCATTTCTCAATTGTGCATTGAAGTCCCCATGCCCAGAAGCAATCAGTCTCTGACCAACGGTGCATTAGTAAATGCCTATTTCATTAGAGGAACTATCTTATGTGTGAAGACAAAAAAGTTAGTTACTTAAAGAACCTATCACCTTTGTTTTAGAAATGGGAAAATGCATTGCCATCTGTTGTGTATTCTTGACAAGGGACAGATGTGTTATCAGCTAAAATTTAGTTTTAAAGTTATCGATTTACTGTACAAAAATTGTAATGGAGACTCTCTATAAATATACTAAACAGAATTTTAGTTATTCCAAACAAAGACTAATTTAAATTAATATTTGGCAAAAATTTCAGTGCATCATTATACAGTATTTTAATACAAATGTTTTATGTCTGCTTTAAGTGTTTAATAAATTATAATTATTTCACTCTCCAAAGAAACAAGAAAACTCCCATTATTTCCATTATAAGCTCCTTGACGTGCTATGTTACTATCAAACAAAAGCAAGGTTATATTAATGTAAACCTATCATTTGCACTGAACTGTAAAAAAATAATGCTTATTGATTATGTAATGCATTAAGCTTTGTTATAATAACTTTACTTCTATAGGCATCCTAGACTCATCATCATTTCTGCTATCTTGTCTGTCAGCACTTATGAAGGTTAGGGCTAATAGGTCATTACAGACAGACTAACAACATATGCATAAACTGCCTGTCTCAGAAGCCTGCGAGCCTCTTGCCTGCATGAAATCAGAGTTGAATGATGATAAGTGTGCATATCGAGTTGTGTATGTTATACAGAAAAGGTAGTTGCTTCTCAAACCTAATGCTGAGGAATTACAATTGTGTCAATGGCCTCCAAGCATGCGTCATAACAGTCAGCTGAACATCTCTCACTTGTGTGATTTAAATTAGACTGCCTGGGGAGGGACCAGAGCCATCTCATTGCATCTCCTGGTGATTAGAAAATGATTACTTCTGTGAGTAATCATTAACACTCTTCATCAGCCAGCGACTTCGTTCACACCACAAGCGCTTCATTTCACAGTGAAGCAGGTGGCCCAGCAAAAGCTGGGTTTTATAATTAGCCCCAGGGGGCACAAAATCAGAATGTCTGGAGGACGCCCTGGCAGGCCAGCCGAAGGATGTTGGCGTGCTCCAGAAACGCCCACAGGAAGCGCATAAAGGTAGTTAAGCAGGTTCCAACCAAAGGGTTAAAGCTTAGCTAGTTAGCATGGCCCCGCTAGACTCTGCTGGTAGACGTTGTAAGTACACCATCTGTCTGCAAAGTATTTTTCCATTGACTAGTATTCAAAAATATTTTTGTATTCTGGCAAAATAGCAACATTTAAAATGTTAATATTTCATATTACAGTAGACATTTTTTGGAGAGTACTTAAATTTATATTTAAGCTGGCATTTTTCTATTTGCTGCCTTTGACGTCACAGCTTGGGGCTCAAGACCCATTTTTCATGTTGACATTCGACAGTCTCATTTGAGATGTTATTATGCAACTTGTGATTATTTACGGCTCTCGAGATTGGCTCAAATATTACAGCAGAACTGAGCACACATGAGCAAAGATAGATCTCAATTTAAAGTATTATATGGTCCTCATAGATATTTGTCTCTTTACCATGTTCAGCCTGGCAGCCTTCTCCGCAATAATAAAGTTACTTAAGAAATGGCAGATAAAAGTAAATGCTGCTGTGTTTTTAACTCGTATTGAGTGAAGATATGAAGAATTAATAGAGGCGAGCAGCATATGGTCTCCATGGTTGAATGACGTGTGTCATTATGAGAAACAAAACATAGAGAAGAATAAGCTTCATAAATCATATATAGGACAGTACAGGGTTGGGATTCCACTTTCAGCTTATAAATATTTTAAAATCTGCAGCGGCCAGGGAGAAGCAGAGGAGTACCTGAATGTAATCCATTTCAGAAAGCTGTGTATCATTTTAGACAGCCAGATAATTAAATCCCAGAGTCTAAATTTGACAATATTAGTCATAGTCAGACAGCCTTGCTGAAAACCTCTCGTTTCACGGTATAGTTATACCTTTTTTAGAGACTTAGATTAATGCCCTTAAAAAAAGAAAATAAAGGAAAGCTTTCAGAGATTGATGGTAGATGGTAGAGACCCCCCCCCCCTTTAAACCACACACTGTGAAACATTTATATAAATCTTTTTCTAAATGGTATAGTTTATGAACTGCACATTATTGTCCATGTCATTTTTTTATTTTATTTAATTGTGTATGCACATCAAAAGCGAAGCGAATATTTGCATCACGTTATTGCTCAAGATTAAGCCCGGCTCACACTGTGCGATTTTGGCCACGATTTGGCCGTCTGAGACAAAATGTGAAATCTTTGATCGCTGGTTTGACATGTTCACCAACAGCTGATAATGGCCGCTGCAATCAGATTTTTCCTCCTCCAAAATTCTGCCAGTGTCCGAAGATTTGGCGCACGGTCCTGTAGTGTGACTTCTTCTACAATGAACATCAAACTGTCTCCGTTTTTTCAAGACAAGCCATGATCAGAATTAATGCTAGAGAATCCGCCCATAATCTCTGGCGCTCCCATCCTCCGCTCACGGAATTGATATACGTTGCCTTTGCTATGATAAACACGTATTGCACCGTTGTTTTCATGTGGATGCATAGAGCTGCTTGCACTATACGTCTTAAATACGCTGGTATTGCCGCCGTTCATATACTTTTCATGATAGCCAACTTTTCAGCCCCGCGTGCAGTGCAGCTGCAGAGCAGTTTTTTTGCGCGCACCCATTTTTAACACGTCTTGACTGTCGTACAGTCTGATATTAATAACTGAGATCCCACAGTGTGACGTGATTATCATGCTCGCACAGTCTGACAAGTACAATCTTAAAGGACTTTAAAAAAAAATCGCACAGTGTGTGCCCAGATTTACTTGCGGGATGTTTTTTGTCATCACCTGAATAAAAACATTGCGTCCATTTTCTGATACAACCGGATTTTTAAATAAGTTCTTTGCTGATTGGCTTGTGTGTCAACACATCATGCAAATGTTCTACTAATTTTCTACTTAGTTCATTAAAAAAATTCAACCTGCATGATTCATGCTTTTATTGCAACCGTGTCACCCAATTTGTGTCATTTGCTTTGCCCATTGTGAATTTTCGTCCATTCACGTCTTTGCATTGACTTTGAATGTAATGTACTCGCAGGAATATTTCATTTTTCTTTTGGTGTGCACACACCATAAGTGTTTCAGCTATGCAGTGGCTGTACAATGAAACAGTTGGACAAATCAAAATTGGACTCCGTTGAATTTCATTATATGCTACGAAAAAGCTTTCCATTCCGTAGAAGTCAGTCAGGCATACAGATGTCAAACTACCTGAGAGTTTTGTTAACTCTCCCTTTAAGTCAAGAATCACCCTTCCTGTGATCTGATAACAGGTGAGTTATAGCTTATGGAAAGGTAACATTAGCCTTATACCTTGCCAGAATTGTCCTTTCACTACAATTTCTGGCAGTCTTTAGTTACACAGATGTTAAAAAAGCATTTTTTTTTATACAGTAGAGTACAAAACAAATTTTAGATGTGACGGCATTGCTTTTATTTGTAGCTTGAAACGTTAACTTAATCTTAATTGTATACATAGTTACACATAAAATTATTTTCAGTGGGGTTGCCTTTTAAAAAATTGATGTTAAAATGCATTAAAGTCCGTTTAACTGTGCTTTGATTTAAGATTCAAGCAATTACCTATACATATGCAAATGCTTTAGTCTGACTTCTCAAATTGGACTGGTATGATTTCAGATGGACTAAAGTGTCTACATTTTGTATGTATTAAGATGTATATTAGGACAGACAAAATCCACTGTAACGTGAACATAATCAGTAAGGTTTCAGGCCATTTCCTTACTATGGCACTTCACCTAAACAAAGGCCTTTCTCTGCACAACACATTGACATTGGACTTCTCAAATCACTTCTGTTTGGGAATCTCCCGAAGCCCTGTTTGATGGAATCAGCTAGTATTTACGTGTGTAATTTCAGAAGGAAAGTACTAGCACAGTTTCGTGTTTTCCTTAGATTGACCACTGGATAATCAGTCAGAAATTGCCCAAACAACACCATAGTTGTTTCCAAAGTATCCACTGGTAATGCTTTTTAAAAGTAGCATCAAACATGATGACTTTCCAGGGCTTTAATTACAACCAGAAGCTTCAGGTAAATATAATAGGGAATATCCAGGCATTGACCTGTAATGACATCGCTTTTGACTTTTTGCTTTAGCGCATGCCATATGTCCTCAGTAAGACTTAGTTACTGCTTTTTCTGCCAACTGTGCTGTTTCATTGGACAGCATTGTTTTCAACTAATCCTGGTAATTTGACAGTTGGAATGGTCCTGACCCTTTGCCAAACACCACAACCTCCCGTCCCAAACCCATAAAGGAGGGGCCTTTTGAAAAACTAAACCAGCTAATTGTTTTGCTGTTGCAGAGCCCATAAATTGGATTGGGCTGTTTTAATCTGAGCTCTCTTTGTGGCATGCATGTTACTAAAGCAGGAAACATGATGTTTTGGCAGTGTCGACAGTTCTCCCATCTGGTGGAAACAGGCCGATACAGGTAGCAAAAGCCCGGATTTCCCATGCGCCTCATACTCTCTGACCCGCCAAGCATTGACACAGTTGGGTAAAGGCTGGATAAGCTTTGCCTTGTCGGTGTGCCCTGTATAAACTAGCTGTGGATTTGCACATTCAAGTGCACACAGATATGGCAGCAACTCTCCTTTTCCTGGAATGGCACCGCTCTCTGTAATCAGCCCTTAAATGTATCCTTTAGCATCACCGCATTAGTTATGCCATGTCTACTTTAACCCCTCCATCAAGTCTGGTTTTGATAAGCATAAGCCTATAGTGTTCGCAACATGTTTAACAGATCTACACAGAAGTGTGTTATTGACGTTGACTATGTGCCAGTTGTGAGGAAATGTTGAACCATTTAACTGTAAAGGTATTGTCCAAACATTATCATTTCCCTAGCAAACACATACATTTGCATTTCAAATGTTGGACTGAAGTAATGATTTATCTTTTTTAAGTCATGTAAATGCTTTAATCCAAAATAAATAGTCTGGACTAACAAACCTAGATAATGCAATTGTAGCTTGGCTTTGCCCAGCAATTATACAAATTAATCAGACTAAAATTGGCTCGGGTCTTGATGCTTGTTCTATTTACTTAATTAACAAAGCAACACGTTCATTGAACATCTTGTCACAGTTAGGGTTGGGTACCGAAACCCGGTACCAATTAGACACCGGTACCGATGTAACCGATAAAGATTTTTTTTACCTATGTAACCGATAAAGATTTTTTTATCTGGATAAAGATAAAAAAATTCTTGAAGTCTTT
Organism: Ptychobarbus kaznakovi; assembly: GCA_027422405.1. NCBI lineage: Eukaryota > Metazoa > Chordata > Actinopteri > Cypriniformes > Cyprinidae > Ptychobarbus > Ptychobarbus kaznakovi. Next base: position 37,500,751 of record CM049796.1, read on the forward strand.
AACGATACCCAGCCCTAATTATGAGATTGTCAGATTTAATTGGCGATTTTGATGATGATGAGAGACTTGGTGATAACCTTGATGGAGTGGTGTCTTCCAAGTGAAACTGAACTTATATTTTGACAGGTTGCCGTGAATACCTTTACAGTTCTGTGTGTAAACTCCGAACATGCATTGCATTGCTGACGTCACGTTCCCAGACTCTATGATACGACGCTAGATTTACTCAAATAAAAATGGAGATGTTGTTCATGTATTTATGTCCTCATTTAGTGAGACGGCAGACGCTAAAATCACTGCGGGCGTCACGCATGCTTCAGTCTGTCTGTAGTACACAAAACCGCGTGATATAGAGAGCAAACTGCTCCGTACACTTTTGAATCGCGTCTCTCCTCACAGAGCCGCAGTTTCGTGGATCACCGCAGGGTGAAGGTAGTGGCAGTATCGGGGGGGAACGGAACTTCCTCGAGTCTGCCGCCGCCGAGCTCTCTCCCTCCCGATGCCTCTCACTGACTCACTCACTCACTCACACACACGCACACCTCATAGATTGTTAACTATATTAAAATATAAACTAAATATATGAATACAGAAAATTGCGGATGTCAAACACTGATCAATCTGTGCCGCATCACTTCTAGTCGAACACACCTAGTTCTGCAGGCTGCCTCACTGACGTTTCTGAGATTAACTCCTTAGGTACTGAAATTTGGTACCGAACGACAAGACGTTTTTTGATACTCGATGATATCGAGGCAATTCGGTCGGTGCCTAAAAAGTATCAAACTCGATACCCAGCCCTACTTAAGACACTCTGGTGTTCTAACAAAACCGGAATCTGATGAAGCGAAGTCTGTAAGGTCAACATCCTTTAAATTTGTTGAAAGCTGTCCTGAGTGAGTGTTTGTGACGAACTAGAAGACTGTTAAGCGAGTATCTGTGCAACAGATTAGCGTTTGAAGCTGTCTTGAGCATAAAAAGTGAGTGTCTGTGCGACAAAAATGAGAACGGACTCGCTTGTCTGTGCGACAGAACTCAAGGCTTACTAAGCGCATGTCTGTGCGACAGACTATGGCAGGTGTGAGTACGGATGAACTTATATATCGTATTAATTGTAGTGGGAGGAGTTACTCAGTCTTCCGCCTGAACTACGCTTGAGCTCCATTTGTTGCTCAAACTAGATTTATGTTGGTGGGTTTGTGGTTCCCCTTGTGCTGAAGAATAGAGCTTTGGTGTGTGAGTGCATGTATGCGTAAAAAAAGTGTGCATTTGTATAGATTTCTTATTTACACATTTTTAATTGTGTACATTTATTTATAAATAAAATACATTTTAATTAAGTTACATATAGCATGGTAATTTGGTAATTCCCAGTTGAGCTATAGGTTTGATCAGCAGAGGGAGGAAATGGTTAACAGAGTAGATTTTTAGTTTTTTATTCAAGAATGGTTTAGATTTATAATGTCTAAACATACAATACTTTCTCACTTCTCTCATTTATTCACTCCATTCAGGGGTTTACCTGGAGCTTTTTACCTAAGCCAACCATGAAATTCAGCAGACAGTTTTGTCCTCTATATCTGCAAAGTATTTTAAAACCAATATCATCTCTGCATTCCCTTCAAATGCATGTGGCAGCTATTCTGCCAGATCAGAATCTCACACTTAATGAATCATAAAGCAGATGGACGCATTTAAGGTGAATCCCACGGCTGGGATCTGCAAAATATTTACTTAGTTTTTGTTTTATAAAAAGCGGTAGTCAGTTTTGATGGATATGTCAATGGCCTTGTCGATGCAGACGCTGAAATGATTTCATTGTTGTGGCTTAACACACTTACGCCCTTTAAGGGGGAGGCATTAGCATTAAATTACAATGCGGTGGAGGTGATGAGAATTGAATTAAAGGCAAGCTGCTCTGGTGGGATGTGAAGCTGATGTAAGCGATTGATTTTAAATCTTCTGTAAGCATAGGGATGTTGAGAGGGCGTTAGTGGGAAGGCTCATTTTAAGTGCTTTGAGATTACAAATCCCATCCGCTCTCTACAGACACAACAACAGACGAGGTTCAAAGATGCTCGCAATTGATTCCGCTACTCCGTCCAAGTCCGATCTGACTTTATAATCGGTCTCATTTTCTCTGTTTGATTTTCTTCAGCTAATACATATGGCTGATTCATTTCTGATTCACAATATCTTGATTTTATTCCAGAGCGATTGATTCATTTAAATATATTTCTGTTATAATAGCTTATGTCCATATATAAGACCCAGTTCATAAGACTCATCTAAAGAATCCGTTTACTTTGGTTACGATGTATTTATTTGATTTCCTAAAAAGAAAGAGAAGTTAGTGAATCAGACTACATTCTTCACACAAGCATTGTTTGTGAATCAAACTATGCTTTAGTTTCCATTTCTCAAGCTTTTTGCTTGGATTGACTAGCCCAATATGGTTGGTGATAGTAGACAGTAAGGTAGAGAGGCACCAGAAATGTGCTAAATGGCCTCTTACATTTGCATGAAGTTGGTGTGCATTGGCTGGGTTCAAATTACAACGTTTGGCTTTGAGCTCTGAGAAAATCTGGTTTTATACTGTGCCGTCTCTCATTGCAGGTGCCCTGGCCTTCTAGCCACACTGAATGGATGACAGCAGGGCTGGATTGTCATTGGCTGGCCTGAAGAACCTCTGCTGGGTGGGTGTGGTGTGGCTGCGGTCGGTCACGGCCACTCTGGAAAACAAACCATCTATCCACTGCTGAGAGGAGCCACAGAGAAGAGCTGAACAATCTCCAGAAGAGAGGCCACAAAGGCCTTCTCCCTACAGCACAACGCTAACTCATGTCATGCTTGTACATTGCCAAATCAGAGGCACAAGGACACAATACACTCTTACGCCAATACCTACTCTTTGGAAACTCTTTTGCAATCCATCGAGGTCAAGAACATTCCAGTGAACTATGATAAATGACAACTAAAGCATGATTTCACTTCGTGAAACTTTCTTCTTCACTTTGATTGGCAGTACAGCATGTTCATGTTCGTGTTGCTTCCAAAACTGCGTTTAAAACGAAACATCTACAGAAATGCAGAACATCCCCATGGGAAAGTGCAAGTTTACTCGAGCAGGATGTAAATGCCTGTGGTACTTCTATTTAAGTATCTGTGAAATGGATTTTAACCTGGAACTTGTATAGATTCTACAGCACAATGTATTAATGGACTTCCTCTCGTTTTAAGATTTCTTGAAGGTTTAAACATTTGATAAATGCATTTAATTTATGTTTGTGATGAAACAGCAGTAAAAGATAAAATTGCACATGATGAGTACATGATGGATGATGATGGTGTTGGTTACCATTTTCCTTTGTAATTGAATGCTGGATAATCTTTAAAGGAATATTCTGGGTTTAATACAAGTTAAGCTCTGTCGACAGCTTTTGTGGCATAATGTTGATGAATTTCAACTAGTTCCTCTTTCGGTAAAAAAAAAAGCAAAACAAATCTGGTTACAGTGAGGTACTTACAGTGGGGCCATTTTTGAAAACACTAAAATTATCATTGCTTCAATAGTATAGTCACAAGACGTAAATATGCATGTTAACATGATTTACGTTTAAATAACTTTGTTGAATTTTGCAAAGCCCTTGAAAAAAAACCTACAAATTTAAACCGCTTTAGTTTAAATACACGTTGTAACAACAAAAATGAAATGTGCTTTGATAAAATACGCTCCCATATTTCTGCTTCTACATCTATTCACCTGGGGCCTCATTTATAAAGTGTGCGTATGCTCAGATTTTATCTTCGTGTGCGTACGCTTAAATCCACGCCAGCTCTCATAATTATAAAAACGGTCTTTGACGTGGAAAAGTGCTTATCGTCACGTCATGGTCTGAGCAGACGTACGCACTTTTTCTTGTCGGAGTACTGCAGTTTTTTTTTATGCAAGTTGTTCTTGCAGCTCGCTGTTCTAAATTATGATGATTGGTGATATTTTATATGTTAATGACATTAATTAGGAGTCGTTTGGAAGGCAGAGAGCTGAAACGATTCAATTGCGTGCAAGTTCAAGATAATTTGCAATTCATAGATTTCACATCTGAAAAAGCGTATGCGTACGCGCGTTTTCTGTTCGTACGTTCATTCTATGAATCAAACGTACGCATATTCGAGATATGATCGTAAGATCAAATTTAGGATGGTTTCTGCACAACATTTTATAAATGAGGCCCCTAATCCCTATTTTAAATGCCTAACTGCAACATCCATTTTGCCTGTTTTTAAAGGGTTAAAAAAAGACTCATAAGACCTTTTGTTCATCTTCAGAACAGAAGTTAAGATCTCTTTAATGAAATCCGAGAGTTTTCGGACTCCGATAGCAACACAACTGACACATTCAAGGCCCAGAAAGGTAGTACGGACATCGTTTAAATAGTCCATGTGACATCAGTGGTTTAACTGTAATGTTATGAAGCTACGAGAAAAGAAAACTTAATTCAAAATTTCTTCTCTTCCCTGTCGGTCTTCGACGCGTGTTTACAAGAGTACCACGACACATGCTGACGCAGGAGCCGGCATTCTAACGTAGAACCCAGATGCGCTGCACATGCGCCGTGGTGGTACTGTTGTGAATGCATGGTGAAGAATAAGAAGAAATTGTTGAATAAAGTCGTTATTTTTGTTTTCTTTGCGCACAAAAAGTATTCTCGTAGCTTCATAAAATTATAGATAAACCACTGATGTAACATGGACTATTTTAACAATGTCCTTACTACCTTTCTGCATCTGTCAACGTGGCAGTTGCAGGGTCAAAAAGCTCTCAAATTAAATAAAGTGTCTTCATTTGTGTTCCAAAGATGAAATAAGGTCTTTCGGGTTTGGAACGACATGAGGGTGAGTATTTAATGACAGAATTTTCATTTTTGGGTGAACCAACCCTTTAAAGCAAAGGATGGACAAGTAATTTTTATCCCTAATTGATTGAGCTTAATTAGTATTGAACCCAGAAAATTTCTTTCAGAACCACTATTATTGTTGAAGGTTGGTTTTCTTGCTCACTTACAGTCTTAAAGCTATGAAAAGGGATATGAATTTGAATTGTGTTTTGGGGGAGTTTATCTTCTGTAGTAAAGGACTCACTGCTAAACATTTCCATTTGAAGGGGACTTTCTGGGATTATGCAGCAGATCCCACAGGCGTCCTTGTGAACTGAATTCCTGGTGCCTAATAACGGGTAGACGTGTTTGTTGCTCATTCAGTCAGTTGAAGGGTTTGAATAAATGATTTTTTTATGCTTGCAGACTGATTTCATAAGCACCCTGGAGGTTTAAAAAAGTGCCTGGATTCCTCTCTGAAAATTCCTCCACAAAACATCCAAGGTTTTTTGACGTAACAGGAACAAGCTTTACGCTATTAGCCAAATCTTATAATGCTTAAGCTAAATCCACATGGATTTAAAAAAAATGCCTCTTAAATTAGAAATTGTATCCATTGCATGAGGTTCCCTGCTCCTACAGATATAATTCACGTGTTAGATTTGTTGTTGCATGGAGGAATTTTATTTGGTATTGAAATAATATTTTAGTTAGGATTTAGTTTCTTAAGGACATAGGAACAGATGAAAGGAAATTCACGGATACTGGAATCAACAATGATCAACAATTTTTTGATAATAGCAAGCACACTTGAAAAAATATGTAGCCAATAAGTTGAAAACTGATTTTTGTCTTTTTTTTTGTCTTCTTGACGCAAACCAAAATATTAATTCTATTAAAAATGTGTATCCATTAAAAAAGTGCAATTTATAATACCATTAACCTTAGAAATGTCATTTGTTCTGATCAAAACGAAGCTGTGTGAAGTACAAAAAAAAATCAAATGTGATTATTGGTAAGCATGCATTGAGCCTCTTACAGGACGGCTATGCCAATGGCAATGCCAGAGGCGCGGGTTTATTGTGGCTGTTTTTTAAACATCCGCTTTATTCCCTAAAATAGGAGAGGACACCGAGTCCAGGAAATTGTGCAGTCGTCTGGAAACGGAGGCTGGCATTTCATAATGATTCCTTGAGGCTTCTCTTTGTATAGTTTTTATTGAGTTCATGTTTACTCTTAAGCCTGTGAGAAGCTATTAGCACATCTGACAGATACATTGGTGCACTGCAGCAAGAGTGTTTACTGGTCGGTTTGGAATGAGATGGAGCAGTGTGAATATTTCAATTAGGATTTATCAAAAACTGACCACTTACTGTGGCAGTGTAACATGCATGAAATATCCAACATCTAAATAATTTTGTCCTCTTAGATAGGAGATCATGAAAAGACTCTCTGCGATTTCCTTTCAAGCTTCTAATCTGGCACTGTGGCTGACCGCTCAGTGGATTGTAGGAGGGGGTGAGGAGGCCCCCAAAGACAGACAGACAAGGGCACAGGCGCTAGGAGACGGAGCACCCTGGGTGAATGGAAGGTAAATCCTCTGCCAGGCAAGAATGTTGAGCCCAGTCTCTCCTGCCACTCATTTTGCCTTTCAGGCCACCTGCTAGCCCTGAGCACTGGGCTCAAATAACAGCCGCTGGCTGCTACTTACACACCAAAGAAAAAGACCTTCACAAGATTCAGGAATCTACTATGACAAAATGTGAACATTTTAACAAGCCAGTCCAGGGATGTCCACATTTATGTGTATGTATGTATATATATACATACACATAATTTTTTTGGGGAAATTTGATGGCAAAACTGAATTTTCAGCAGCCATTACTTCTGTTTAGTGTCACATGATTCTTAATATTACATTTGAAAATATAAAATATAAACCAGTTATTTTAGTTTTACTGAGCATAATAAATAAATAAAAGTTATTCCAATTACCTTCGACTAGTATATTGTTCAAACTTTTGGGGTCTTTAATGTTGTTTTCTCTTCTGGTCAAAGCTGCATTTATTTGATAAAATGGTTACAAATTACATAAAATATCTGTTTTCTATTTGAATATATATATATAATTTATTCCTGTGATGCAAAGCTGAATTTTCAGCAGTCTTCGGTATCACACAATCCATCAGAAATCATTCTAATATGCTGATTTGAAACATTTCTTATTATTAATGCTAAAATAATTTGTGCTGCTTAAGATTTTTGTGGAAACTTTGACTGTGACTTGTGTCATGATTCATTGAGGAATATAAAAGGAATAGCATTTATAGCAGTCTGAAGCACATGTGCATAATAACGAACGAGTTTGAAACTCATTTGCACGTTTAGCCTCCCCCTGTGTTTGGAAGATGTTTGGTCTTTGAATGCAGTTGTTTGGCAGATCAGCATTGACAACCTCATGCAGAGACAGTTTGCTAATTGAAATGCAGAAATGTGTTTTTCCTCGGTTCTCTCTGAACTGGTGCATAATTGAGGCTGTAAAGCATTTCGCTCATCTATATTTGAACAGGTCTTGTTTGCCCGTTTGAAATCTTCAGCGCAAATCTCTCTTACTTCAGAAGCCCGAGTTGGTTTTCACACTGGGCATGTTCTGCAACAAAAAAAATATTATTTTTGAAATTAAATTATTTGCACATTTAATGAAGCATTTGCTATGTAGATTTCGTCATTACTTTTGTCATTTACTTTATTTCAGCCTTTGTTTTTTCATCTGTGGTGACAAGAATAATGAATAATACTTATATATATATATATATATTCAGTAGGCAGATCTTAACATGCTGAGGTTGCGTGACATTGCCTCATCCACAAAAACTATCAACAAAACTATGACAGGTCAAATCAAATAAGACCTACTATATAAGGATAAACATGGTTTGTGCCAACCAAAGTTTGTTTGGAGTGGTCAATTACTGACGGTCAAGAGCACAAACCATCAGATTACAGATACATTCTGCAGACATTTAGGGAACGTAAAGGTACATTCCCAGTTTGGAGGCGTTAATACTTTTGAATATTGTTGGGTCAAAGCAGTTTGTGAAAATATGATTAAGAGCATTTGCTTAAATGAACGATTCTGGAAAATCATCATTTGTTGGACATCTCTTGGGTGCTCAGTGTGAATAAGATCTCATTCTCACTTTCATATCAAAGTAATCAGCTGCCAGCACTCTTCCTTTATCACGCTTTCACAGCTGAAGTCTGGGGCTGGTTTCGTTTTTTAAGCAGGTTTTTACTAAATATTCTGCTTTAGATGGAAGAACTTGTCAATATTGCTAAAATTACTCAAATATTTTTACCAATACACATATTAATAGACAATAAACATTATATAATATATCAAGTCAATATTTAATTATACACAAATGCACCTAAAATAATACTTATTATTATTATTATTATTAAATATAATTACATATTATTATTATTTATTAATTGTAATACTTTGTCTATCTTGGTTTCCACAAAAATATCAAGCAACAACAACTGTTTTCAACATTGATTAGTAATAATAGTAATAAATAATCAATAATACACGATGATAATAATAATAGAGCACCAAATCAGCATGTAATGATTTCTGAAGGATCATGTGACACAGAAGACTGGAGTAATGACTTAAAAAAGATTAGTAATAACAATAAACAAAAAACTACTACTATTATTATTATTAAAAAAACTATAGATTAAATTACATTAACATATATTTATAAATATTTTTTATTTCACAAAATTACAGATTTATTTTATTTACCAAATAAATGCAGGCTTTAAAAAAATATATATATATATATATAAATCCAAACTTTTATTGTAGTAAAATTATATTACATTTATATTTTATATTAAATTACAGCATTCCACCATTTGTTTCCCATTAAGTTTGCAAAGTAATTTTATAATGCCAGCCTCAACAATGCAAAAATATATTGAATATGTCTGGCCCAGTATTTTTACTCTCTTGAGCGTGATAAAATGAGAGAGAAAGAGACAACAGCATGTTGCAAGACTTTCCCGTCCACAAGACAACTTTAATTATATAATATCAATTATAATTACAGCCACCCACACATATCCTAGCAGCGCTGGCAGCGGCCCAGCTCATTTACACATACAGTATGAGAGCGCCGAGATAAAACACGCACAAAGCAGCATTCATAAACTACTGGATTCACCGAGCCGTCATGGATACCACTAGCTCCTCGCCCATTTACATTTCATTAAAGCGGACATGCCAGATCAATATGTTCCATTAGCTCCAATACGTCTGTGACAGAATAAGCCCACGACATCAGCCGCTAATTTCCCCAGCGATGCCATAGCTTGCGCTATCCTGCTTTTAAGGGCCTGGACATGGTGTGAAGCTCTGTGGTATGCGGCTTAAACACACACACACACACACACACACACACACACACACACACACACACACACACACACACACACAAACACACACACACACACACACACACACACACACACACACACACACACACACACACACACACACACACACACACACACACACACACACACACACACACACACACACACACACACACACACACACACACACACACACACACACACACACACACACACACACACACACACACACACACACACACACACACACACACACACACACACACACACACACACACACACACACACACACACACACAGAATTGCACAAATACCCCTGAGGGAAGCAGAGGTCATGAATTAGTCTTTGTACTGACTTTCTGAAAGATGTTTTGAAGTGTTTGTGTCTCTCGTTTCATTGTTTATGACTAGACAGGGCTGTTCACTTACATCTTAGGGCAACAAACCCAGCTGTATTCAAAGGCTTTTAACAATTAGCTGACACAAGCCTGTTGTAAGCACAGTCTGTGAGAAGAATGTAAATGCCAATTTCAAAAAAGGCATTTTATGTGAGGATTTTTTGCTGTCAGTTTTACAAGCTGAACGGGGTGGAGAAAGACTCAGAATGGTTTCAGGTCAAGGCTGACAGCGAGAAATGCTGAAAACAGGATACTCTGCGGGTCAGTGTTTTGTCAACAAACGCAGACTTTAGAGTCAAATGAGAAAACCAAACAACATAAAACATGAGCTTGCACTTTTACGAAAAAGGAGCTATGGGTAAACACTGTCAGGACCGTTCCTCTGGACGCCGTCAAACTAAATCCCTGTCTTTGGGAAAACTAGGTGTTCATATCAATCTCACGTTTTTTTTGGAGGTTTTGAAATTGGACCCCTAACAAGTGTGCAATGGTAAACTAACCAAGTTTGCTATATTCTCTAAATCACACAAATTCTTCATGCTGAAGTGCATTCTGGGAGCACACTAATTAACAATATTGTTCATAATGATTTGTTCAGACAGCTATTACCCTAATAGGGACATTCTATATTATATTTCCTAATATAGTATAACATTTGAGAAATACTACTTTTTTTATTTAATACTATTTAATAATTCCTAATAGGAACATGGGGGGGGGGGTTGCTGGGTTATAAAATGCAATGGACATAACGCATTTGTCCGTGTTTGACTCCGTCTCGAATCGCGCTCGCAGAAAGCAGTATCTCTTCCGCGGCTCGGTAAGCTTTCAACTCATTTTTTTTTTTTGTAAGAACAAGAGACTGTACAATATTCACGTTACATGATTTGGCTGGTTTTTACATAGAGAGCGTGACAATGCACCGCATTAAAATAAATGATCATTCTTGTTTTCATAACCGCTGGCCAAATTAAAAAACGAAACTAAAAGGGGGAGAGCAAGGGGGCCCCCTAGTGTTTCGGGGGCCCTACGCAGCTCTGCGCATAGGGAGGATCGGCTCTGGATTTAGCAAAGACACTGCAAAAATAATGGTGAAAATAAATAAAATAATATATAAAAAAAATCTGTCTTCCATGGCATGAATTATGCACATGGATTCTTGTTGAATAAAACTTGATTTTGCACTTACGGAAATCTAGTGAGTGTGAAAACCAACCACAATAATAGAAGTTTCTAGATTCTTTAAAGAGCAAAATAGCAACTGAAAAATGTATTGCCTTTCATATTTTCGAGCTCAAACAAGCCGAGAGCTGAGGTGTTGGCAGCCTGAGGACTCAGGTTTATGGGATCCCCCGGATTCTTTCCAGTGTTTACACAACATTCCATAGTCCGAGCCGCCAGAGTCGGTAAATACAGGGCCCTCCGGCACAGGTGCTCCAAACATTACTGGCCCCTGATGTCATCTGTATGTCTGCCGACGGGCAAAGCATGTGTCAACCCTCTGCTATGAAAAAAAGAAGGAAAGTCCAAGCTAAGACATATACACCTGAAAAAAAATATATAAAAGTTTTTAAAAAAGTGTGATTACTTATGCCCTAAAATATTTTAAAATAAAATGCAACAATTATATAAAATAGATGTCAATCTGTAATGCATGAGTCAGATTGTATTTCAAATATGTATTTTATTTTAAAGTATTTCAATGTGATTTATTAATTCAATTAAGCTAAAATTAGCTGTCAATATGCGATGTGCAATTAGTGTGCAATGTGCCAAATTATTAAACAAGTATTAAATGTTTTGTTTTAAAAGTATGTCAATATGTGATATGCATTTTATTAAATACAATTATTAAATCTCACAAATGTATTACATTCAGCTATTTTATTTGTGTTTATTTTAAAGTATCTGTCAATATGTAATGCACTTGTGAGATTATATTTCATAATTGTATTTAATCTCAGAAATGCATTCAAATAAAATAGCTATGTAATGCATTTATAAATCTCACAGATTGTTTTAAAACAAAAACAAATACATTTTATAATTGTTTAATAATCATACAAATTGCACTGCATATTGACAGCTAAATTGAGTTTAACTTTGAAGTACTGTAATGAATAAAATGTAAATAATTTAAAATAAAATGACTGTCTTTAAGTAAAGTATATTTAAATGTTAATTGCTTTAAAATACAGCAAACTATTTAATAAAAATAGCAATCAATATTTAATATATTAGTGTTCTTTTTTTTTTACTTTAAATAAAACAGCTGTCATGGTTGTCACGCTACGGTGGCATGAATGCACAAAGATGAAGATCAATGCAAACAGTCTTCTAATAAATCCACAAGAGGGTAAATCCACGACAGACATGCAGGAGACACACATAGGGACGCAGTGGACCAGACAACCAAACAGTGAACAGACTAAATAGGGTAGCTAATGTGGGACAGACAGGTGAGGATGATTAACAAGACACAGGTGAACTAATTAATCAAAGACAGAAACTGGGTCAATGGACACATGAGGGATGAAAACACAACAAAAACAGTTCTGGGGTGTGACAAAATACAATTTATTATTAAAATGCATTTTTACTTATAAATATTATACTTTTGCATTCCTTGCCATGGAAAAGGATAAGTAAATAAACTGTCTACAAAACATCCATGGATGCAAATTTCAAGAACCCTCTGGAAATAACTGCACCATCCTGCCTGGCATATTACATTCAACATCCTCTCAACTGGGGTGCGCTGATTCTAAATGTCGCACATTATTTAGGATGAATATGCAGATTGTGATGCAGGGCCTGAGAGAGGAGGGAACGATAGGGAGCTGCGTTTACACTGCAGCGCTGCTCTTTTAAAGTAGCACAGGCGTTTGTTTTCTTACATTGTTTGCTCTGTCTTTCCCATTGTCTTGGGAGCGTGAGGGAGAGCTACGTAAGCCAGGTTGTCAGCAGATGAGCATGGACATGAGCAGAGGGTTTCAAACCCTCACGCCATGTGAAGCGAAGCTATTTTGGTGGCTCGTGAAGCACACTTAGACTCAGCGTGAAAAGACGACGTGGGGAGGGGCAGATGGACCTGTGGCAGTGACACAAAGAGAAAGAAACCAGAGAAAAAAAAGGACAAATCCTTATTGTGTTAAATTATGGATGATGCTTCTTTTGTAAGAAGTCATTCGGAAAAATACTTTTATCCAAAGCTACTTCACAAAAAGTGCCTTTAGAAGTCAACGTGTTGTTTATTTCCAGATCATCCAACAAGTCTGTCACTGGTCTATATTCCACCAAAATGCATTGTGAACATGTCAAAGCTGCTACTGCTATATAGCTGATAAATTCTAATAATAATAATAATAATAATGCTTAAAATATAAATAAATCAATCTATCAACAAAAAACAAATAAACAAAAATAATAATAAAACAGCAGTAATAGTTAGTAAGTAAATAAATAAACATACGGTGGTAATAAAAATACACTGGCTAATAATAATAATAATAATAATAATGGCTTAAAATAAATATAAAAAATGTATATAAATTAAAAAAAATATTAAATAAAAAAATATTGATGATGATGCAGCAAGTAATAATAAGGCTTAATATAAATAACTCAAATAAATAAATACATATTTATTATGATGATAGTAATAAGGCTTAATAAAAATAAATATAAATAAATAACTAAAATAAAAAAAAAATAAAAACAGTAGTAGTTGTAGAGGGCTACGTAAATAAATAATAATAACAACAACAATAATAATAATATAATGCTTTAGAAAGAAAGAAAGAAAGAAAGAAAGAAAGAAAGAAAGAAAGAAAGAAAGAAAGAAAAAAGAAAGAAAGAAAGAAAGAAAGAAAACAAACAACAAACCAAAAAAAATGAAAATAATACAAAACACAGCAGTTAATAAGTAAATAAATAAATATACATTGGTAATAACAAAATAAACCTGGTTTAATAATAATAATGATGATGATGCTGATGATGATAATAATAATAAAGGCTTAAAATAAATAAATAAATATTGATGATGATGAAGGTGATTAATGATGCTAGTAATAATAAGGCTTAATATAAATAACTAAAATAAATAAATAAAAATAAATAAATATATAGTTGCATGTTTTTGTGAACTTTCCATATTTTGTATTTGTTTGTGCTTCCAGTCCCCATATCAACTTCCTCTATCTTCAGTTCTCATATTTTTTATTTCTTACACACACACTGAATTCCAACTTTTCCATTACACCACTCTAAATCTCAAATATGCAACGCAGACATTTCTGTCCTTGTGGATTGTGCTGTAATTATAGGACAGAGTCGTAATAGTGCTGTGGTGAGGAGACAGCGGGTGCTTTGAGCCTGTCACGCGTGTGCAGGTGGTGTAATTGTGAAGCGTCTGGTTTGAGGGGCCTGAGGGCCCGCTGTGGCCTTCACACCTCTCTGCAGTCAAACTGAAATAATGTCATCAGGGAGACATGCCGGAAATGAGCATCCGCCTGACAGGATGACCCTCCAAGGGCTTTTTCCGTGAATCCCGCAGGATCGGCAGGCAGATCTGTCAATATCTGCACTCATTCATGCATTTTTAAAGACGCAATTTACACACAAATACAATTAAGCTTTCACGCCTGCTTTCAGAGCATCACAACGCCTGTTCCTGCCCCGGAGCACTTCAAAATCAATATGGGAGACAGAAAAAAGACACTCAAGAAATCTTACCAATCGAAAAATATACACAACCAGTCAAAGGAGCATAAGCCAACCTCCACAGCAACTGCAATGGTAGTCACCTGTGAAGCCCCATTGTTCGAGATCAAAATCTGTGTTCCATTACCAATCATGGTGTAATTTGTAAATTAGGGGCTCCCCGACCAAAGGAGCGGGACAGATCTGAAACCAAATCCCACTGAGTCAGCATTCCCTAATGTAATTCAAACAGACCTAAGGAGATTTGAGTGATTTCTGCCTCGACTGAGCCAAGTGAAAGAATCCGAGATCCATGCTGATGTTTGCTGCATTATGACTCATCTGCAGAGCCCCGAGCCAACTTGATGCTGCTGTCAGGACGGCCTCCCTCGAGGGCCTGGATCCGTATCACACATTAATCTCATTGCAGGGGTGCTGATCAAGGATCAGGCTCTCCAACCTGCCCAGACTGATTTGCATCATTTTAATCTAGGAGGCGAAAGCGACCCTGAAACAGCTTCATGTAGCAGCCGGCTGCTCAGCCTGACCTCACAGCATCCAGTCTGCTGGAGACCAGTCACTTCATGACAGTAAGGTGATTTCAAGAGCAAAACAGACCGGCTAACAGACTGCACACACAATTCTAGCTCACAACAACAACTAGAATATTGATAAACATAGTTGAATGTTTTCTTTTATTGTTATTGATACAATATAAAACATCAAATATAATTACAATTGTCATTTAATAATAATAATAATTTGTAATTATATCTATAAATAGCATGTAACTACATTTTTATTGTAAGCATAATATCAATAATATATTGATACTGATATTAATATGCATAAATATAATAAATGTTATATTAATTAATACATTAAAAAGTGTAATTAGCAATAATATTATAAATTAGATGATAGATGGCTAAATATTATTATTATTATTATTGTTGCTGTTGTTATTAGAAATGTCTTACATTTAACAACAACAATACATTTTTGCTATTACATTTTTAAATATTAAATAAAACATGTAATAACATTTATATTATAAGTATAATAGCAATAATATGATAATGATGGTGATAGTAATAAAAACATTCATAAACATATTACTATTATTATGAAAATTGTAATTTAATAATAATAATAATAATACATTAATATAATAATAGATGTGTAATTATATTTATATAATTGAATTAATATAATTAATACATTTGTGTAATTATAATTATAATAGCGTTAATATGATAATGGTGATAGTAATAAAAAAAACATACATATATTTAAAAATGCTTTTTACTTCTACTACTACTATTCAATTTTAAAATAATCATCATCTACTCATTTTTTTCTTGGCACATAGCAAGAAAGCTTTGTGACGCAGCTGCAGTAAACTGAACTGAGCTCATTTCAACAAAGAATATCTAAATGACCAAATAAAAGGAACAGTTCATTCAAAAATGAAAAGCCATGTTTATGTAAATGCCATCGTTTGTTGACCACGATGTCATTCCAAAAGTATTTTTTTCAAAAACGGGGGGGGGGGGGGGGGGGCAAGTTTGAAACACATGATTGTGCATAAACGCAATGACAGTTTTCATTTTGAGGTGAACTTTTCCCTTCAAGACAGACAAAGAATCTCAAAGATCTGCAATCGACTGTCACGGTGCATTTGTTTCTTTATAGTTTAACTGTTTTATTCAGCCGTCTTTTTCAGCTCTGGCTCTGTGCACATCTGATTTATTAAAGCGACTTGCCCGTGTTTGATGTCTGGGGGTGCATGCAATGCTCCTCATTTTAATTTCCTGATCAGTGAATGGCCGAGACTGCAGCATCTTTCTTTTGAGTACTTTATTAAAACAAGAATGTCAAGCTGACTATACAAAACAAAAAGATACACAGTGAAACAAGTACATGCACTACTGTACGTACTGGCCAACCCTCTCTGTTATCAGTAAACTGACTGCTTCTGCATGATGTAACGTGGCTAATGAGGTGTATCATGTGAATGGCTGGAAGGCGATCTCATCCGCCATTGACCCTCTTATTGGTTTTCAAAGGCTGCAGGCACAAACAGATCGGTGGCGTATTGGCAAATGAGAGGAGAGCATTGAGTCAGTGTTATGTGACTGATCAATGTAGCACTGATCCCTGCTCTCCCAGAGACATTCCTGCTGATTAGCATCTGCTCCCATCATTAAGCACTAGCAGACGTCCTGTGGCACGCAGCTAATAAAAGTATGCATCACATTTGTTCTTTTGTCTGTGATGCGCTTCTGCATGACTCAACTACAGTGAAGGACATCCCAGTGTTGAATCTGTCTGAACACACAGCTCAGTTTCCCTCTTCCTCTGATGCCTGGATTCTCAGCCGATACCCGATCCCTGACTGATCATTAGCCACAGAAATGATGACTAGTGCTGTCTACAATGCACTAAATATTCGAAAATAGCTCAATGTTAAGCAATACTTTTGTTGAATTAATGTATTATCAAGATTGTTCTGTCTCTGCGTAGCAAATTGTAATATTTCCATTAATTGCACAAATAGCAAACATAGTGCTGAATTTAGAAGCCAAAGACAAACTAACCAAAACTGATTCAACAAATGCCTATGCTAACACAGAATTATTCAAAACAAAACATCTTACTAGTAGATACTGGTTTAACAAAGAGTTGTTGCTGAGACTGGAAAAATTACCCATAAGGCCTTGCATTGGAAAAGCATTGCAATGTATTGTTGTATTTTCAAGCATATTCAGTGACAGACTAAATACAAATGAATAAATAGGAATACAATATAGATCAAAGTAAATAAAATCAGTAAGCTTCAGAAATCTAGGAAAGCTTCAGGACCAGACGGTATCTCACCTGCATGTCTAAAACCTGCCTTGATTAGCTGGTTCAGGTGTGTTTGATTAGGGTTGAGCTAAACTCTGCAGGGACACCAGCACTCCAGGATCAATGTTCCCCACCCCTGGAGTACATTAACGCTGGGGGACTTGAACTGGAAAAATGGTGTGTATTGTTGTCCGCTGTTGAAACAAGATACCTTCTGATGTTCATTCATGTTTATTTTGTGCTATAACTAGTAAAGAGGAAGAGATGATCCGTTCGTGTACCGATTGAACTGAGGTGTTACAGCGATCTGTCACAACACATGAAAGATTACAAAACAGTATTAATTGTTTGAATAAAAAAAAGACAAAATTTGAAAGCTGAGACTTTATTCATTACCAAAAGTAACCTGCTCTGTCTTGTCTGTTGGCATGTTGTCCGTTTCTTCTTTACTCCGTGATGTATTTTCCACTGCAGACTGCAGAATGGTCAAATTTACCACTTTCTTTTTTCTTTAAAGCACAAATTAGGCTGAAATTTCATTCAAAAAGCAAAACTCAAGCTAATGAAAAACATGCAGCTAATGAGCTCTATATTGCAAAATCACAAGGCTTCCCACTGAGAAAAATAATTCCTTTATATGAAGGTCAGTGAGATTGAGGTCTTTTTTCCCTTCAGTTTCTTTCATTTTTGAAGCCGTCAGCATGATATCTGGCAGCACAGAAACACGACATGACATAATGGCCTCTTGAGGCAGCCTCTGAAGGTCCTCACCACACTTCAGCGGTTAGCAGAATAACTCGTCCCGCTTCAATTACCTCCCCGTCACCACCTCTCTAGACGGGATGATGGGGAACGAGAGTGGGAAGACTGCAGCCAGCCTCGTGTGAAGGTACATTAACATTTGTCAATCAGTTGGCAGGGACATGATAACAGTGTAAACCTCTCAGAACAAAGTGTAATATATAATCTATGTCGAAAATTTGAATGCTAGTAGTGTTTTCCCTGCCAACGGGCTCTCAAAAACCAGCGGACCACATCTTGGGTTGAGTGTTTTTGCAAATGAGGATGTTCTGTACTGGAAGCTGTTGAAGAGACGGCAACAAATCCAGTGCAAAGACAAAAGCAGACCTGACATGAAAAGGCGAGCTCGTCGCAGACACTGCGCCATTGTTTGCTTTGTGAAAAGAGTCCGCAAGAATTAACTATCATCCTAATTAGTCACACACTATTAGCTAGCTTAATTACCCAGAGCCCTGAAGCCACAAGCCTCTCTGGCAAGATCAGACGCTCCATTTCATTGTAGAGAAAATGGGCGTCTCTTATCTGAATTTGATGAGGTCGACAAGCCAGATGCAGCTGGCATGCTTGATTTTTAAATGTGATCTCCTCCACTTTTGTCAATTAGGACTTAATTAACAAAACAGCCAATGGCAGCAATTTGTTAGGCGTCTCGTTCACAATCAGAGTGACAAGCTTGCGCAAGATTGTGATCAGGAGATGGAGAGATTGTGTAACGGTGAGGTAAGGTCTCTCTGGGCAAACGTTTCTGTGGCATCCGATGGACATTATCTGGGTTTTAATCTCATTGTGTCAGTTATTCTCTAAAGCCAAGCATTGAAAATGTGCAGCGCTGGGGGTCTTGCACAGGAGCAGAATTGAAAAACACAATGCATGCAGTATACTCTCAGAATAAAGGGCACCAAACGGTCAAAATAAGGTATGAAGATGTACCTTTTGTACTTTAGGATACCGCCCCAGTGATAGTTTTGCACCTTTTCCCCCCTAAAAGTGAGATTGCTCACATTGTGCATGCAGTATATCACAAAGTTAAAAAGTATATAGTCTAAGTACACTATTTGGCTGCACTTTCAGAAAATGTTGCTTTAGACTAGCAGTTCACTCTAGACTAGACAGACAGACAGACAGACAGACAGACAGACCAACATGTGGTAGGATGTGAAAATATATAAACAAGGTTAAAACAGCATGCTTTTTGCAAAGAATGTATAAATGCATGGCTTCAGATGCACTTAAAACGTTCTAAAAGCCTTTCTTTAGCTCGAGCCAGGCAGAAGAGGTCCAGTCGAGTGGAAGAGATTAAAAACTAGAAGTGCTATTTTCAGACAGGACTGTACAAAACAGCAGCCGTCCCAGAGCTAAGCTGCCTCAGAGCCACCCTGTGCCGTGGACGTGAACCCTCTGGCCTCATGTCAAAACACCCGATATCCTCTAAAAGTTCAACACAATTAACATTTAACACTGCTTATGGTGCATGTATAATCTTCTGAAGAATTCATGCTGCAGTTTAAGAAATCCTTCACCATTAATGAGCACTTTCCACACTGCATTACACACCATGCAGTCTCCTTGGCCCGGTTCCCGTGGGGAATAGCACCTGTCACAAGACAAGCTGTACTCTTCAGGGTCTACGGGGGCAGCTAGGCAGAGTCAAGCTGAGCAGTGAGTGTGTGCTTTGAGTCATCAGCTATACCTTTCTCACCTTTCCTTTCTCCTGTGTCTCTGAAGGTTACATTTCTATGCAGATCGTTTCCTGTAAAGCCCAGGAAAGAGCTTGGAAAGAATCTCGGTCCCAAAAAAGGCCTCTGAATGATTACCGGTCAGAGAAAGGATCTACAACAAGAGTTTGAGCTTGGACGTTACCCAGCTCATTCCTGTCCCCAATATCAATTAGCATTTGAAAGGACTTGTGAAGGCATAGACTCTGGAAGGGAAGGGGAAGACGGAGAATGGCAATAGTAAAGCGCAGAGGTTCCCCTCACAGTCAAACCATTATTCTTCTACTAGCTTTGAGGGTCTTGTAAAAGAGCCCTTCATCAAGTCTGTATGCGTAGGTATTTCGCTTTCCTAATGGGTCCTCATTATAACATTCTCCTCCTTGAGGAACTGGATATCAAATCTTCAGACATTGAGCTCTTCATATTCAAAGTCTTTAGTTGATTTATTTAGCACTTTATAAATTACAGATCGGAGCTTTTCACACTGCGCTTATCCCTGGGTCGTTCTAAACACCGCTTTTAATCCCAGGTAAAGACACCTGTAACTTGAAAGCGGTTTTAGCACCGCATTTTACCCGGGGTTATGAAACCCTGCTCCGGAGCAGGGTTAGCATCACATTTGTGGTGTTGACCCCGCATTGCGGTGCTAAGTTTGTTCAGTGTGAAACAGAGCGGTGTTTGCTTGTTGCTGCTGGACACTTGGCAACAGACAGCCAATCAGAAATAGAGAAGGAGGCTCATGTCACATCGGTCAGTAACAGGAAACGCTCGTCGTGTAAACTGCAGCCGGTGAGAAGAAATATCAAAAGGAGTGAATAGGAGACGGTATTATTCTTACGCTACTGTACAAGTAAACACTAACGTTAGTCTTTCCACACTTAAAAGAAATTCAAAGAAATATTCACATACTTTGCTCCTTGTTTTCTTTCTTTTGTACTTTTGTCTTTGTTTTCTTGCCTTTGTGCATCATGAGGCCATTCACATATCACACCTAAAAACATGTTTAAAACGCTAAGCACACCGCTTTCTCCTTCTTTCCAAAGTGCTCTGTAGCTTGCGCTCCCATGGCGTCTGCCGTTGCGAAGCAGCCATGACCTGCGCTCTTCATGAAGACGCAGAAGTTTCAGCAAAGGATAAATGTATTTCCAGCACTAAATCGCTTGCAGTAGCTCTGCTACTAAATTTATAAAAAATGTCTATCCCTGCCTGTACAGCTTTGATCAGCTGTTCCTCAATGTTCGCTGATCTAAAGACATAAGTGCGACATTTTTTAATAACTGGCAAGACATGGGAAAAGCAGTGTAAACAGGTTGCCTGTTGTTCGTCCAATCAGTGACAGTGACACCGCAAATATGCAAATAAGATCGTTAACCGGAGGTTTAGGAATGGTCAGTGTGAAACTTCTGTTAATGAATACCCAGGGTTAACAGTTAACCCCAGGTATAGTATGAGCAGTGTGAAACGTGATTACAGATAACCCAGGATTCCGCTTATCCGGGTTTAAGAATGACCCATGGTTAACAATTTCAAGTGTGAAAAGCCCTATTGTGTCAAAGCAGCTTTGCAGTAATTTTGAAGACTATCCTTACCACTATTTTCAATGCACTACTAAAATTGGGGGACTGGGTATATCAAGGTCCAAAATAACAAAACATCATAATAAAAGTAGTGACAATTCACTGAAAAGCTTGATATCCACTATAGATCTAGAAGAGAAGTAAAAGTCTGATTCATGAACAAGTTCTTTTCAATTTGAAAGTGAAAGTGACGTGGCCAAGTATGGTGACCCATACTCAGAATTTGTGCTCTGCATTTAACCCATCCTAAGTGCATTAGAGAGTCAGACTGATTTGATTTGGGTTCAACTTTATTTATTTATCACTCACCCCCACCTCGTTCCAAACACATAAGCTCTTTGAAAAACAAGTTAAGATATTTTTGATGAATCAATCCTGAAGAGCTTTCAGACCCTGCTTAGACAGCAATGGAACCAAAACATTTTATGGCCCAAAAAGGTAGTAAGGACTGGCGGCGGAAACTGACATGGAAGAGAAGAAATGGTTGAATAAAGTCGTTATTTTTGTTTTCTCTGCTCACAAAAAGTATTCTCGTAGCTTCACAAAATTAAGGTTGAACCACTGATGTCACATGGACTATTTTAACGATTCTCTTAATATCTTTCTGGGTCATGAAATGTTTCAGTTTCATCGCTGTCTATGCAGGGTCAGAAAGCTCTTGGATTTAATCAAAAATAGCTTAATTTGTGTCCTGAAGATGAACAAAGGTCTTACGGGTTTGGAACCACATGACGGCAAGTAATTAATAACAGAATTGTCATTTTTGGGTGAACTATTCTTTTGAATTTGCTCTGTTCCACACAAACATCTCATATTACTTCAGAAGATTTTAAATCCAGCGTTTGAGTCCTATGAACCACTTTCATTGTGCTTTTGCATCCTTTTTGATGCCTGAAAGTTTCGGCCCTCATTTTATTAAAAGGAAGGCTTAGATATTCTTCAAAAATTCACCTTTTGTGTTCCGAGGAAAAGCAAGCAAGCAAGTAAATACAGTTTTGGAACGACATGAGGGTGAATAAAATACAGAATTATTTTTTTTAGGAATGTCCAGGCAAAGCAATGGCAAAAAGTGTTGTACACGAGGCTACACTTTGTAAGCCGTTTACTTAAACTGATCCTAGTTTCAACAACTACCTCCTTTTCTCACCACTTTTTTTGTCACTCTTCCCGTCCCATTTCTCAGTACATAGTGGTATTTGCCAAGCAGCTGTCAGCGAGAAGATTCCCGGCTCACAGACACATCAGCTATTGAGTGTCAACAGCCTTGCCCAACAGGAAGCACTTAAATCATGCCTAGCAAAACATTTCATATTCTCCATTCTCTAAAGTGTGTTGACCCACAGGTGCTTCACCAAACGAACAAGACAAATTCAGCTTTGACTTTGCCCCAGATAAAAACATTTATCACTAAAAAGAATGACATTAACATTAAATGTTTACACCATATTTATTAATGGATTTTTTTCAAATACAAGGTTCACTTAAATGTCTATCAAAATTATTTTAGGAGTGTAATTTCAATTTGATTTCTCGCAAACAAAATAGACAACTAGTTGCGTACTTTGGAAGTCTACATAAAAATACAGGTGTAGAAGTAGAAAGAGAACAAATATTCAGTTTCAAAAGTACTCCAATGAAGTACAAATTCTCCCCTGTTCTATAGTGCCACCACTTGTTTCAATGTCACAGCAAAATAGCTCAAAATAATAGCCGGATCTTTTGATCTAAAACTAATTTGGTGTCCGATTTAAAAATAAATAACTCTTGGGATGGTTCTTTTTGGTGAATCAAAAACATACAAAGCAAACAATGTTCTCCGCTTCTAAAACAAATTACTCCACTGAACCAGTTCTACAATGTGAACACTCTAAACCGACTCGGAAACAAATGACTTATGAGTAGGTTTGCCATATGTGCCATTTATACGGGACACGTCCTGGCCAGGTTTTTTATATTGCCTAAAACATCCAAAGTAGTTTGACTGTAGAAAGTAGTTAAGGTGAGAATGATCAAAGCGATGCAAATACGCGCACGTGTTTGTTTGTTCATTCAAATTCAAGCTGCGCACCGATCATTGTATGAAACCAAAGTACTGCAAGAGCGATTTGAAAGCATAAGGAGCTGTCTGCTCTGCTTTCTATAGCTCTCGTGAAATAATGCCATACAACGATCAATCTGCACTGTGTAAACTGACAAAACCTGGATATTTTAGGCAATATAGAAATCCTTGCAATGGTGCGTCCCATAAAAATGGCCCGTATGGTCACCCTACTTATGAGCCAGATCTTTTTTGTGAATCAAAAACATACAGCAGTTATTTTTTTTTACTTTTTTGGTAAGCCGAGTTTATGAGTACATGATTTTAGCCTCGATTTTCTCTTGCTGACAGGTTTTGCAAAATCGCAGACAAATGCAATTTTAACAAATGAAATTGGAGGCAAATCTGCACTCCTTTAATCACGCAGTGTGAATTATGAAAGTTGCGATCTGAGAGAACCTTGAAATTCCAGTGAAATATTTGGCATGATAAAATCTGGACCTGTCGATGGCGATGGCTGTCATTGGCGATGACCTACATCCAATGAGAGAGCAAGATACAGGGCAGCAGAAAGTTCGGGTAGGACAGACCACAATATCAGCAAGCATGGCTTCAGAATGCTACCCCAGATAGTTGTGCAGTGTGAAAACAACGGTGATCCGACGACTTTAAAAATCGTGCAGTGTGAACTTGGCATTAATTGCAACTAAACAGTTTTCAACTTAAAAGTATACTCCGATTCATGAATCATGTTATTTTACTGAATCAAAAACATACAGTTAAGAGTTAAACTAAAGACTCCGAGTTGGTTCTTTCAATGAATAGTTACCGGTTTGAATCATTCTGAAACACCGCCCTCTACAGAGATAGAAATGTTTCATATACAAGCAAAAACAGACCTAATTAAAATAGACCCAAATGAACCAGAATTACAATTGTTCAAGGCTTTTATACCCTGCATACCATCGCAGACTGGAGGTATGCAGATGAAGACCTCCACTCTCGGCTCGAGACGAGCACAGACTGGGTCATTGCATTCTTCCCCGGCATTAACGCCAGAGCGGACTTGCCGTTTGATCCTTTGTGACAGGGCCGCCGGTCCAATTGAAATTTCCTGCTTGCTGACTAGAGAAGCCGAGCTCTGTGTGGCTGTTCCAGCGAGGACCCAGTCATCCTGACACTAATGGAATAGCCCAGCGCTCACAATCACCACACAGACGCTTCTCAAAGAACCCAGAACGACCGGCCAAACGCCCCCATTACCCAGCTCTAATCTCCCTCAAAACAGGCACATTAAAAGAGAGCAGCTGACAGCCATAATAGAGAGAGGGGGCCGGGGAACAATACTGCCCCATCCACCGTATGTCTTACCGTTGGGTTTTATTGTGGCCCTGGCTGGGAGAAGATTTTTGTATAATGGCTTCCTTTCCTATTAGAGAGAGAGATTTTTTGTCTCTCATCACTCCGCCTCTTTATTCTCTCTAGTTTTTGGCTCGGTTTGGATGCCAGTCAGGATGGGTCAGGGAGTCGGAGCTAGTCGTTCGGACTCTTCACGGTGTGTGGGTGTTGCGATATTCACGGTCTGCATTAAATGGAAAAGAATAATACATCTTGTTATATAAAGAACCAGAGAGTAAGTTATCAAGGGATTGTCCAAAGCTGCGGAAGGCATTTATAGGGCAACCATTTTTATTTTTAACACGGTTCCGCTTTCTGGAAGGTTGGCTAATAATTAAGTAGTGTGAATCTATTATGATTTAGTATGCGGTTTAAAATAAAATGAATCAGGAGAGAATGGCGAAGATGACCCTTCACAAAGACCCGCCCCCTTAGTTACTGTTGCTACGTCCGACAACATGCCACTCTCTCACGCCACACGTTCTCACGTCATGAAAAATACATCACGGAGTAAAGAGGAAACTGACGACACGCCATCAGACAAGACAGAACAGGTTACTTTTGACATGAAACAAAGTCTCAGCTTTCAAATTGCCATTTTGTAAGAAATTCAAACAATAAACACCCTTTTGTTGCTCTTTAATGTGTCATTGCAGATCGCTGTAGCCAGGAGCGCCATAACGGGAGGGCTAGAACGATTCCAAGGGCCCGGCGAGGGAGACGGGGTCCGGGAGGCATTTTTTACCAAGAGGACCTTGAGGAATAAATGTGTAAAAGCATGATTGATTTCTTTGTTCTTGTCTGTCCTCCTCCAAGAACAATGACTGCAAATAGAGTGAAGAACTGCAACAAAACCCGGCAGCGAGGCACAGCAGAGGCTTCCTGATTTAAGGTAGCAGGAGAAATACGATTACAGCTGATGAGAGCCAAGGGGCGGCAGGAAACCGAATGATGAAGCACAAACACCGCAGTCTCTCTCATCAGGACCTCTGGCCGGGGGGAGAGACAGAGGAATGAGACGCATCCTCCCTCACTGCAGCACCACAGACAGTGATCGAGTGCTACAATACACAACTACAGACGGAGAGATAGATGGGCATGCGGGGCAGCATGAGAAAGATAAACAGAACCGAGAGAAGGATCGTGTTGATTTACAAGCTGCCACGAGGTGGTGGTTTTACAAGTCCTGTCCGGCTAGTTAAACGAATCTCATCGTAAAACAAATCCATCGGACAGTCATCCATCTGAGAAATAAGACACAGTCTAAATCAAACACAGTAGCTTGAGTTGGTTCTTAGAACACAATTAACTAAGTAAATAGAAATATGTAAAATTATTCATATATATTGTGTTTCACACTGAATTTTCACTCAGAAGTTACTAGTAAATTTCACAATTAATTACAAAGGCTTTGAATTGAATGTGAAATTTTGAAGTGGAAAGACTTTAGTATTTTCTTGTAAAATGTACTTCAATAATTTTCGTTTCATACAACTTCAATTTTTTTTATATTTTATAATAATATTAAAAGTATGGCCAATATTGAGAAGCCAGTAATCATTTTCATTTTATAGATGATGACCAGTATTCAAATTACTTACTATTTTGTCTAAAAAAAATAATAAAAAAATATGTAAAATAAATAAAAACTATGTGGGTTAAACTATCACAATATTAACATGTACAGTACATATGATTTTATGTTTAGATTTGCTAAATATAACATTTTTCATTGGAAGTAATGTATTAAATGTAAAATTATATTGCATTAATATAAAAACTGTAAAAGCTAATATTAATACATTATACATGTGAATTTAAGCATCACATCACATCAAAAAAATATATTACACACACACACACACACACACACACACACACACACACACACACACACACATACAGCATTACATTAAATTACACTTGACATGTTTCTGTGGATTTCAGCAACAGTAAAAGCAGACCATGATGAGTCAGACCATTAAACCTCTACATGACCTCAAGAACAACCATCTCAAGTGCTTTAATAGTATCACAGAGTAGATTTACAGAAATGTCCTAATACATCAACACTTTCTTGCTCATTGAATGGCAGTCTCGAGTGGACCTAATGCAATGTCCCATCGCTTTCTCTAACAGCTTTATTAAACTCTGTCTGGAGATTCTTGCATCCGCCCCAATACAAACTGAGATGTCACATGTGAATGGAAAACACCAGATAGCCAGCACAACCTTATCCCAAGGAAACCCAACAACAATTTCATGAGCGCCGTTCTTCTAGGCGCATAAAAGGCCAGAGTCCTTCACGTATCGGAAAACACCAGCGGCACAGAGCTATTGTTCTCCCTGACATACAACTGATATTTATACATGGACTGTCAGCGCACAACAAAGGCTCAGGTTTCTCTAGGTTGCATGTGGATCCTTTGTTCTCTTTGAAAAGCAAGAGAAAGAGAGATGGTACAGCAAAACCCAATCAACAGATAGACAAACCAGGACAACAATGACAGTTAGTGAGGGATCATTCACAAATACAAAACATTACATTACTGGGAGTTGACGTATGCAAGTTCTAGAAAAGGTCATAATGCAGGAGACAAAACTGGAAAAAACAATGATATCTGACCTTCTATACTGTTTTAAGGGCAACTCCCAATGGAAAAAAACTGCGTTATTATCTAGGAACAAGGAAAAAAAAAACTAAAAGTGCATCACTAGCTAAAGCCACTAAGATTTGGATTTAGCTAAGCCACTAAGATTTGGAAATTCCTCCTGAGAACATTATCTCAGGGCTGGTAAACACCTTGTATGAACAAGACAGGAAAAATGAACATCTGACAAGGATCTTAGCATTACCTTCATGCACTGTTTCCTACCTTTGTGCTTGCCAAAAGTGCAGGGTAGCTTGGCAACAGGAACAAAAGCAAAGTCAATGGAGTCCAAGGGGTAAGATACCACGGCCCCCCTTCAAACACATCCAACCAACCTCATGAGAGAAAAGGCACAGTTAGAAGGCAGTCGCTTTACTCAAAGCAGGACAGATGGACTCATGGTGGTGTCCTCCACCGGGAAACCTTGTGCTGGACCAGACAAGAGGAAGAGAAAGTAACAGGTGCTCCACAGCATGGCTTCTGAACAGCTGGCTGCAGTCCGACAATTTAGGCTTAATCTTACCTCAATAACTTTGAAATCTGATACATCTGGAGACATAGTGGGCATATATAACAAAATATTTGTATATATACTAGTAGGCCTATATATATAGGCTACTGTGTATGTATACAGAAGTCAACATTTGAAGTGGATCAAAACCTTTCATCAAAGTTGTCCTAAAACCAAAACAAAACCCATTCTTGTCTTAGGACAACTTTGATGAACTTTTTTGATCCACGTCAAATGTTGACTACAGTATAATATATACACCTATCTATCTACCTGAACAAAAAATAAACATGAACACTGGGCTGATGTACATAGTTTTTTTATTAAGTTTTATTAATGTAAAATTCCATCTCTCCAACACAGAGAATAATAATAAATAAAGCTAGTTATAAAAAGCTTTAAATCAAAACGAAAAGAAAAAACATAATTAATACTTACAATTTTTTTTACATTACAGATATTTACAGAATTTGTGGTATTTTGCCCCTTTTTTACACTAAATTTGACAAGAAGTTACGGTACCTCTTAGTAACCACAGATCTAAAGATGGTAGACGCCATGTTTAATTTTTCGTGAATGAAAACGAGGCTGTGAAGGGGAAAGCCTAGTGTAACTTTAACAAAACTTAATTTTTTGACACCAGGATTTGTTGAAAATTTTATTTTAAATGTTGTGTCAGCAGAACAATCAATTTAACTTGTGAAAAATTAAATATAGTGTCCACATAAGAGTCTATTGCGTGAAGCAAAGTTTGATTTGGATTCTTCTTTAGTGCATTTCTCATGGCAGCCAATATACTTCCGAGTTGCATTAATAGTGCTAGTAATAATTCATTTGGAGTTCTATTGTTTCCCTGAATGAAGATTTGGCGATAAAAGGAACTGGCAAACACTGCAGGATGTGGGGAATATTCAAGGCTAGTTAAAGAACGCGAGCATTGCTCAATTATCAGACAAAACAATACGTTTTGTAAGTTTGAAGTGCGTTACGCTTCAGGAGAGACAGGAAATGACAGCGTTTGAACATCGCCACAGCGCCCTCTGTTGGTTAAGGCGTTTCGGCTCTCAGTTTAGCACCATAACATACCAGCATGCAGAATGTCATAGTCAGCATCTGTGGGAATATGCTGATGGATAATAAAAAATCTTCCGGATGTATGAATCATATCCCAAGAGATCAGAGGAAACTGATCGATAAATGAATCATGAGACATTCATCACTCTAATGCATTAGAGAGGCGTGTTAGGTAGAAGTTTAATGGCAAGAAAATAAAAACAGCAGAAAGCTTAAATTAACACTTTTTATCTGCACAATTTCCCCTTTCTTAAAATATTTCCTTATGTTCAACAGAACGGTTAGCCTGGCCAGCAGGCGAGGGCTTTGATTGGTTAAAATCTAGCTATTTGAGGGTACAAACCAAACGTTTAATACACCAACACAATGTATATTCATCATACTTTTACCACATTGGCCTGTCAAATCGACATTTCTGTCTTGAGCGTAGATCTGCGATACTTTGTTGCTAATACAACTTGAATTTGTTAGCCTATATAAAGCTGAATCCCTCACGTTCAAATGGTTTAATAATCTTAAAAAGAAGAAATACTGCAGTTGAAAACACCCGCTCTTTTGGTAGCTTAATATGAAAGCTAGCTTTGTGTTTGGCTGAACAAATTTACACAACATTCATATGGTACAGTAAAAGATTATCATATAAAACCTTGCACGTACAAGGAGGCCGTTCACCAGTTAAGTGGAGCTTATCGATTGTCTCGTTTTAAAGCCAGCCATTTTTTCCCACTCGACGTGTGCTTATAAAGTGCTGAGGATTAAAACTGAGGTTTATAAGAAGAAAAACAACTTCTGTGGGGTTTGTGAAGCCTTTAGAGTAACAACACATCTTTTTTTCAGTGAAACATGAATTTTCAGTTATTTAGGGATGGAAATGTGATTAACAAAAACAATAAATAAAAAAAGACAATATTTGTTACACTCTTTTGCACTTCCATTTCTGTCGTGCTCACTAAATTGTTTTCCAAAGCATCCCTTATATTCATAAAAAGTATTTTGCGACCTTTTTAAAAGAAATAAAACCTTGGGACCGTATTTAAACCAAGACTGGTCCAATATTAGCGAGGCACATTGTAACATGACGGGGTTGAAAGAAAACGAAATATGTAGAAACTTAAGTCACTGCATTGCAAACTGCAATTTGAGTTCACTCACTTTGATTATTAGTATCTTCATTAATCAAATGTCCTTCAGAAACTGACTTTTGCTGTCGTTGGAAAGCCAGATGTGTCTCTCAGCGTGATTCCACTTGCTGTTAGAAATCGATTTTGATTTTCACAGGAAGTTTGTGTGTGAGAAAGTGCCTGCGGTGGGTTTATCTGACATGTACTGTTCCCTAAACTCGTGCTCCAGGTCCCTGCTCGTGTTCATATGTGTATGTGAGGGATGGAAGGCACTGTGCATTATGCTGGCCGCTGAAAATCAGGTCACAGGAAACAATCTGTTTAAACTTCCTGTCCAGGCCTGACGCCCATCGGGACCACAGGTATGTGCTTTAACTCTGGTTTAAAAGTCCACAACCAGAGACCAGCAGCCCTGCATGGAGGCATTGTGGGATAGAGGAAGATGAAGAGGGGCCGAATCAGCAGAAAAAGATCTCTCCGTCCGGGTTAGAGCCTGGAACCACAGCGCTCGGAGAATCTGCGAAGAGAGGAAAAACTATTTTACTTTTGAGCCTTTCCAAGTAATCGCAATAACAACATGAAATGGCACTGAACATACATGTGTCATTTTTCATAAGTGAAAAACTATATTCAGTGGGGTAATAACAGTGTAGGGTGGGAGTTTATTTTATCTGTCAGGATTTAAGTGGACTGGAAAAAGCTGATATGTATGATGAAATGTATAGTCAGTCAGTTATTGTAACAAATCATGATTTAAGCATTATACTGTTTCAAATAAATAATTGTAGTAATTCCATGTCAGAACTGAAGACCGTTTTCATCACATGTGAAAATAAATAAATAAACAATCTTCAAAAAATACAATTTAAATTTAAATCTCTAAATAAAAAATATTGAAAAGATAAATAAACCAAACAATGGTCACAAAAATGAAATCTACATAAATTACATAACATAATCTACATACAAACAATAACATGTATATAAAATAAATAAATAAAAAAATAAATAAACAAACAAATAACCGTTGTATAAAAATATAAAAGAAACCAAACAAATCTCTATTCAAAATGTTCATACAATAAAAGGATATTTATATACAATGAAATGAAAAAAAGAAATCAAGCAAATAATCTACATACAAAAACATATCTATATATAAATCTATACAAACCGAAATCTTTAAAAAAATTGTATCTTTGAAAAAAATGTTATATATGTAAAATTGTAATTGTAAATCTATGTAAATAAAATCTCTAAATAAAAGATAAATAAATCAAACAACCGTCCTACAAAAACAAAAAATAAAATAAAAAAATCTATATAAATCACAAAATATCTACATAAAATTAACTCTATATAAAATTAAATAAACAATAAAAAAGGATGGATGGATAAATCAATCAATCTTCATAATACAATTTAAATCTGTGTAAAATTAAACAAACATAAGAATATGAAAGAAATCAAACAACTAATGTCCATTCAAAAATACATTTATAGAGAATCTTAATGCAAAAGAAAAAACATTTATTTATATAAAATCAAATAAAAAAAAATAAAAAAATGTAAACATAGAAATCAATACAATGAAACATTTCATACAAAATAAAAAGTTAAATAAGAAAAGGAGACAAATCAAACAAATAATCACACAAAAATGTTA
Organism: Ptychobarbus kaznakovi; assembly: GCA_027422405.1. NCBI lineage: Eukaryota > Metazoa > Chordata > Actinopteri > Cypriniformes > Cyprinidae > Ptychobarbus > Ptychobarbus kaznakovi. The sequence continues at coordinate 37,532,578 of CM049796.1, forward strand.
ATATATAAATAAAGAAAAAGTAAATAAAAAATAATTAACATTGATACAAAAAATAAAAGTACATTGAGAGACATGCAACCATCACATTTATAGCGAAAAATTGATCCCGGGGAAAAATTAATAATTACGGTTTAGTAGTAATTATATGAAAATGCTGGCCCACAGAATTATATAATTAACCAATTAAAATCAAGTATTAGAGAGCACTGATTAATAATTTGGTTTAATATTTCTCGTCGTCACCCATGTGGAATTTAATCAGCAAAAATGTTGTTTTTGCACAAGAGAAAGTAACTGTTTATTGAAATCAAGCATTTAATAGAGTAACACGCACAGATGAAGTGTGCACAATAAAGCTAGGGATTAACTGTTTGAATTTGATGTTGAATATTAAAGCAGATATGATGATGATGATCTACACTCTACCTGCAGCCTGGCTCTGCTGCCCTGTTCCCTTCTTCTTCTTCTTCTTGTCCTTCTTCTCCTTGGGTTTGGCCAGCTGTAGCAGGCGGCTGTGCATCTGGCTCTGCGCCTCGCTGTTCTGGCCTTTCTGGCTTGAATTGGAGGAGAATGGATTGAGGTTCTTCCCTTTGCGTTTGGAGTCCATGCGGGACAGGAAGTCTCTGGCAGACGGGGACGAGGAGAGCTCCACCTCTGAGGGGTCGCGGTCCAATGAACCAGTGCTCTGGAACTTTGAGGAGTCCTCAGACGTGGTGGAAGGGGATCGGTTCTTCCTCAACTCCTGCAGATGATGATGCAGAAATTAAAATAAATGTGCAAGCATTGGTTTCTGGTTTAGACGGGACATCAAAATAAAAAACACAACCTCATGGTTTCAAGAAAAAGGTTAAAACATATGTTAAAAACATTACATAATCAAATGTGCAGGCCTTTTGTTTTCACATAATTACGGAACAGTTATGTAATTTTGGTGTGGAATGGAAACGATTAGTTATTTTCTCAACTTATCAACATTACATTATGATATAGAATAATGACATACATATGCATCTTTACCATATTTCCATTCACATTATATAGAAAATGCTGATGAAACATTCAGTCTTCACTCTCATGTCATTCCAAACCCTTGTGCGCAAAAGGACAAATTATAAGATGGCGTGAGTCACTCTTTTCCATATAATGAATGAGGATCGAAGCTTTGAAGCTTCAAAGTCTTCTGACTCAAAGGAATGATTCAGTTATGCATCAGATATCGCTTTCGTTCATGAACAGGCTAAAGTAACAAATAGGATGGATTTTCAGTGAATAATGACTCAAATTTAAGTTTGTTCCTCACAAAAAAGCTATTCAGAAGACATGCAACATAAACTACCACTCAAAGCCACTACCACTAAACTAACTCATTTATTTTTTTCAAATATTTGTATTCAGAAAGGAATAAAATCAGTAATCAAGAGTGGCTGTAAAGACATGTATAATGTTACAAAAGGTTTCTACTTTAAATAAATGCTGTTCTTTAGAACGTGACACCTAATATGCAAAATCCACTGGTGTTTGGACATAAATGTGTGTTAGCAGTGTGTGAACAACCATATTGAGAGACCATCTAGTCTCACTAGTCCTGCCATTTTGATTATCTAAGCAATATGACATCACATTGATTAGGCCCCGCCCACAGGGGCTGACTGACAGTCCTACGTCCTTGCCATAGGTTGTATCCAAAATTGCCCCCTATACCCTCATTCACTATTCCCTACATTAGTCCACTCATACAGTTCACTTGAAGGAGTAAATGAAAATGAGTGATGTTACTCAAAACTATCCCAAACCTAGCCCAATTGTGTTTCGAGGGGGGTCCCCCAGTAAAAACCGTGTTCCAGGGTTCCTCAGGTAAAATTTCATTTCAGGGAGTTTTTGGGGTCGCTTCAAAATGAAAAACAAGGCAACAGGGCCCAATTCAAATTTAAAACAGCGGACATGTTGCTTCTACCGACTGTTCATTGCTGGGTATGCAAAGCAGCGATGTATACGCTACGCCGTCTTCTGGAGATAGCGGGAATATGCAGCTCATTTGCATTTAAAGTGATACACACGAAAACATGTTTTTTTTGTTGACAAAAATGACATTTTCCAGATGTTATAATAAATGATCTGTGGGGTAGTTTAAGCTGAAACTTCAGACACATTCTGAGGACACCCAAGACCAATATTACATATTGTAAAAAGAGGCACAATGGGTTCCCTTTAATCAAAGAATCCTTCAAAAAAGCATGGTTCCATAAATAATATTAAGCAGCACAACTATTTTCAACATTGATAATAAGAAATGCTTCTTGAGCATCAAATCATCATTTTAGAATGATTTCTGAAGGATCGTGTGATACTGAAGACTGGAGTAATGATGCTGAAAATTCAGTTTTGCATCACAGGAATAAATTACAGTTATTTTAAATTGCAATAAAATCTCTCAATATTACTGTTTTTGTTAAAGTTTTGATCAAATGCATTCTTAGTGAGCATAAATTTGACTGACTCGATACTTTTGAACAGTAGTGTAGCACACAAGTCATATGGGGATCCAGTCCTAATTCACTTTCGATCTATTAAAAAGAGTGGCCAGGATATTTAAAAAATTGAAGAATTTAAGTCACGCAGGTTTGACATAACATGAGGCTGAATAAATAAAACATTTTTGAATGATCTTGACCCTCACCCCTGTTTGTCTGATCTGCTCTGCCTCTCTCTGCACTTGATCTCGTTCTCTCTCCAGTCTCTTCTGGCTGTCTCTGAGCCGCGCCAGGTCTCTCTGATACTCTTCTTTTTTACTCTGCAGGTCTTGCTTCTCCTCTTCCAGCTCTTTCCGTCTTCTCTGCGCCTCTTCCTCTTGGGTCTGCAGCTGCGATTCCCTCTGGGCCAGTTCCCGCTCCCGCATTTCCCACTCTTTTTCCCTGCGCCTCCTCTCTTCGGCGTGGGCGGCCTGCTGCTTTTGGAGGCTGGCGACTTCTTGCCGCTGCTTCTCCAGGCTCCGCTGTTTCTCCTGCTCGATTAGTGAGCTGGGCCGTGATGAGGAGGAGGAAGAGGTGGAGTTGAGGGACGAGACGGATGGGTGGCGTGAAGAGGGCAGGGGGCGTTCGCTGAGGGCATGCCGTCGGTCCTCGATGAAGGTGTCTTGCTGGATGACAACAGCCTGTGTTGAAGGTGAGCAAAGAAAGCGGTTTTAATTGACGATGCGAACAGGAAAGAGGTAAAGCTGCTAAACCGCAAATGTGCAAAACCAAAATTCTGGTGAAACAGGCCCATCTGGTGGCCACAGAGCACCTGTCTCTGCAAAGGCCAACAATCACCCACTTAATAGTAGTACAAATCTATCAGAGTGCATCTTAATACATCATAATGCACTCTGCTTGATTACAAGCCTGCAAAATAAACCGCTGCATTTGGAAATTCTCTTTCCGTCTGTCGTGCTGCAGATGAAAGCTGCTGGCCTGAACAGCAGGGAGCGAGAAACAAGACAAAAAGAGAATGACTCACCTGTAATGTGTTCAACAGGTCATGGAGCTGAGCGACGCTCTGAAGAACCTGCTGTGGGAGGATAAAAGGATTGAGAATATTAAATCGCCACATCTCTAGAAGCAGAGATGCAGAGCGCTAGTCTAGTTTAGTCATATATTTATATTTGAACCTTTTATAAATAATCTATAAATAATTACATATATAAAATATTTATAATAGTAAACAAATAGATTTGTAATGTTTTATAAGCATTTGCAACTATTATACATTTACATAATTATGTGTACCTTATTTATATTGTATTAATACAATATAAATTACATGTAATAATAATAAATAAATATATATATATATATACATAATTTCATATGTACATCCATCTATCCATCTTTTCGTATATGAAACATTTATATTTAAAATGTTATTATTTGTAATAATTGCATACAGTTTTACAAAATGTATATAACCATTTTATTACACATTAAAAATCCTAACATAAATCAAAGATTTTTATAGATTGTAAATTATTTTTAATAAAAGCATGTGTGTGTGTGTGTATGTATGTATGTACATATTATGAATTAATATAGTATATATTATATAAAATGGGCCGAAACTGAAAATTCTGGATGTACTTGGCCAAAACCAAACCAAAAATGCTCTGTAATAATTGTTCGTTATTTTCTTAAATAATATAAAGTAGTTTTGTATGACTTTTCAATTTAACTCAATTTTAATGATACTGAATTTACAAAATATAAACACACACACACACATACACACACACACACACACACACACCATACATTTAAATATAACATTTTAGTTGCATAATAATTATATATGCTATTTGTATTATACAAATGTTTTTAAATAAATATTTTGTGACATTTAAATTTTTACATTAAAAAAAGTATCACATCTCATGGCAAGAAATATTATTTATTATTATTATTACTGATTTAGGCAGACCAGAAAATAAGCCCAACTCAAATTCATGTTGCACACGTGTTAACCACTAAACCACAAGCGTGAGATGGAAATCTTTTTACAAAGTACACATATATATGTCTAGGCTGTCTGGTCATGGTACTGACACCAATTCACCTTTGGCCTGATCTTCAAACCTGTCCTGTGGTTTCTAAACAGAAAATCTTACCTCGTTGCTCCTCTTGATTAGAAGGGGATTGGCATTGCTTGCCTGTGGGAGAGAGAGGCAGTCACATGGTCAGTGCACTGGGTAAGAGGCTACCGTACATAAATCAATAATTATCAATCCATGTGCTCTTCGACAGGGTACTGCAAGACCTGCCGGAAAAAGCAGCTGTGATGACAGGTCACATTACTCTGCTGCCGTAAGTCAGAGGACAGTTTTTAATGTGTCCTTATTATCAAGTTACTATACAGTTATGTTCTGCGATGAGCATGTGAGTAAACCTATAGTTCACTTCAGGCAATGAGTGCTACAGCGGACATACATTCTGATGCTCAGCACTTAATGGTTTGAGCATATGGTGATACACTGATGATGAGTAATGAATCAGATGGTGATGGGAACACATCTTCGAACAGCACTTGAAATAAGAGTGAATAAAAGCTTTTTTAATAATGTACTTATAAAATATGCATATACAACATGCATTTATTATATTAAGTTTAATTATTCAGTTTTATTTCTATGCATAATATTAAACATAGAAGATTATATATTAATTTATTAGATTATATTTTCATTATTCTGAACAGTTACGTCATCTACACTAATTTTAATTTGCTTATTTGTTTTGTGGTATAGAAATAATCTTAAATATTTCTTAATCATTTAACATCACAACACTTATTTTTCAGAATTTACAGATTGAAATTAGACTTTTGCACTAATTTAAACTATATATATATATATGAGAATTATAAAAGAAAGTATTCTTAATTTGTTTTTGCTTTGTCGAGCTCATAGTTAAACCATGTTGTTTTCACTTCAAATGCATCCTTTTTTTCTTGTCTTTTTCCATACAGCAATCCTACTCTAAAAAAAAATAATAAAATAATAATACAAATTCCCATCATGACCTTTCTGACAAACACAATTTCTGAAAGCTGCCCGTCTTGACCGGTGTGTACCTTCTTTAGAACGCTGTCTGACTCAGTCCTGCGGAGCTCTGCGGAGTCTTCCGTCTCCTCTCTGTCTCCATCTGCAGGAGATCAAACACAATCAGTCTCACCTGGAACAAACACCCACGCACGCACACGAGTGGCATCACAAAACACTCTCACGCACACACCACGTTCACACACACACGTGGAAAACACGCCCACCTTTACTCTTTGAGATGTTCATCTGGTGACTATCAAAACCTCCGAAGGTTTCCGCCCGTCGTGGCAAAGTCACGGGCCCCGCCGCACATACGCCATCCTGCACCACTCCTCCTAGACTGTTGTTTACCAGAACCTGTATTGTCTCAACTACACACAAACACACAGAAATTAAACGTGGAATATGGTAATTAATGCAGGTAAACACTAAATGGTAGATCAAATGTAAAAAAACATGTCTAGGCCATAATTCACCTCAAAATCAAGAAACAATTAGATTTTTCAAATAATATAAAATAAAAATAAACTTTTGATGTAAAAATTGTGAGATTCAACCAATAAAGAACAACTGATGTTTATAGAAAAATCAAACACACCAACAGCTCACAAAAGGCTAAGAAGAGACCGTAATCAATCCTCTTTCCCATTCTTGACCTGCAGCATTAAAGCAATCCATTACGTGTTCCTGCCCTGCGGACTCCGATCAGCTTTCCGTATCGATTCTGTCCATGTCCACGTTCTCCTAATGAATACTCGCTGTATGAACTGTGAAAAGCACTATCTATCACTCCCACATTCAAAGCCAAAACGTCTTCTCAGCACTTTCAAGATCTTTCTAGCTAAGTACATTCTAAAATGCTGTTCGGGAATATCAATTACTCCATTTTGATTGTCGTTTAGTCACTTTCAATGGAAGTAAGTTTTAGAGTATTTTTAGACTAGTTTTAAACAAGAAATGTGAATTTGTATTTTTTTGTTAAAGCACATATTATTCCATATAGGTGAAGCATGTAATTTGACACTTACAGCAAATTTGTTTTCAAACAGGTTTCCGTAAACACTCCCCCAAACTGCTATTGGTCATTAAACACTCAGCCCCGCCCTCAAACTCATGTCATTGGCTGTGTCACTGTCGCTATGCTAGGCTGGTCGGAGTGCAAAATAAACAGCAATGTTTTGATAATAGTAGCATTTAGAATATGTGGGGAATGAACCTAGAATGGCTTACTTGTGTCTCTGCACATTAATAATAATAATAATATAATAATAATATATATATTTTATTATTATTAGTTTTCTCAACAACTACCAATGTTTAGCATCCATCTGTATTTTAATGTCAACAATTATTTTAATGTCAATAAATTGCTACAAACCAAATGGTTTCTCCATTTATTGCATTTTTTATATTTTCAAGTGAAAAAGTCTGAGCATACTGAAAATGCTTCTATTTTTATTTCTATTAATTTGACTAATTAGTATTATTACATTGCTTATTTGTATAATATCAGCAACAAATATTTGATCTTTAAATAATAAATCATCATATTTGAAAACACTTATAGCGTTTTATTATTTCCATTATTAATTTAACTAGTAGCTGCTTCAAGCACAGCCAGTATTGAGGTCTTTCTGAGACTGTGTGACTCACATATTTAATGTGACTCTGATTAAGAACGCTTGTGTAACTGGCCAGGGACCATACGCACAAGCTGCACTATGATCTGATGCAACATGTAGCTAACACCCTCCACTTCATAGAGTCATTTTAAAACTAAATGATGTTCTAAATCTCAGCCCTATAAGATTGCAATATTCATCAAAACATATTCCCAATGTATCAAGTTTACTAGCTGCCATATGTTTTGTAAGACGCCTACAGTGTTTTTTCCAACTTCTATAATAAGCATTATATAACTGTACTGGTCGCCTCACCTTCCTTCAGAGCCTCGTTCATGATTGGTTCTCCTTTGGTGATGTCATCGGGTGTGGCCCTGAAGAGCATTCGGTTGCGGAGGCCGGTCTCGTCTGGTAAGCCACAGTCACACATGTCCCTGAACAACTTCACTTTCTCCTCCAGTAAAGTCAAAATCTGCTCATCCCTCTTGTGCAGCTGATCTGTAAAGACATGTTTATTTCATGACGAGAAACCTAAGATTCACTTCATTTTAGCAGCATTTATATGCCATTTAAATCTAATTTTCATGGGTTTTTCAGTCATTCTAGTCACTAGAGTGTTTAAAAAACATATTAAACAGACTGTACTCATAATTTCTAGTCAATGTAATATCATAGTCACTAAACATTTTCATGAATTAAAGGTCATTGCACACCGAGTCCGAAATTTTCATGTGTTTTTTTTTTTATATCGGCCGAAAGTTTCGTAAACAGGACACAACGTGAGGTCGTATTTATTTTTTAACCTGTGAAAATTTCGGACGAGAATTTCGGACTCCTTAAGACCCTAAGACTTTATTTTCGGTGTTTACTTTTTCTCTAAACCCAAACAAACCATATCTACACACAAAAAAAGTCATTTTAAGCCAGAAAAGGAAAAATGGAATTCAGTACCTCTCAACTCCTTGACTTTGATTTCTTGAAGTCTTCTGTCCTCTTCGTTTTCACTAGGCACACCTTCATCATCATCTCCCTCCCTGAAGGAAATTGAGAGCCTGTAAAGAAAGACTACCAGCTCTCACAAATTGTGCTTTTTAAAGTACCTTTTGTCAATTATGTTGTTTTAATTATTATTTGTACTATTTTATCATGATAAATTAAAAATAAAATCACTGAAAAAAGAATGTGGATATATATAAAAAATGCTAAAGATTACAATTTACAGTGTTATTTTTAGTTTTTATCAGTTAAATTTAAGTGAGCATAAGATGACGGAAAAGCTAATCTAAATATAAAAATATCAAAAATTTGATGTAGAATTAAATATTCAATATTGGCCTAAAAAAACTTTATTGGTTATAGATCGATATATAGTGCATCCCCCTTCTTCCTGTATATAGAATGAGAAACAGGGACTCACATTGACTGCATGACCTCCTGAATGAGGTGCATCCATGTGTTCCTCTCCTCCTTAGAACTGGCGTATACTTCTACCATCTCAGGCTTCTCAATGCCCGCCGTTATCAGGAACAGTCCTTTCTCCTCATTGGCTACTTCCCTCACAATGAGCTTCTGCAGGGAGATGACAGTGGAGCGCTGGTCCTGAGAGTGGAGAACAAGAAGATGAGACGGGGCTAGAAAATGATGGGGCGAGATCTCACAATCAGAAAGCACCAAAGAACTTAATATGCCAATGTTCCTATGAAAACCAGCGCTGATCGAGCACCAGAGACATTACACAATACTGGATTCCAGCATCCAAACAAGAAAGTGTAAAGTAAACATTATTGATGAACACTGTTCAGGGAGTCACAGGCAGAGGTTTAATGATAAACATACCAAGGATGCGAAAACATATTTCTGATCTTTCTCCTGTAGGAACACAATCACGTCCCTCAGCAGCAAAGCCTGGACATCTGGAGAAGAACACATCAGAGAGATTAAAAAACAGGCCCTGTTTGTGTTAGTGTGGGTGTATGTTGCTATGGTGATAGACATGACTTTGTTTTGTCAGCAAAATGTCAAGGTTGTTTATCGATGCACTGTATTTTGAAATGTGAAACTAGCTTATTACATTTTTTGAATTAAATGTGCGAGGCAAAAGTCACACCACAATTTCAAAATGTGGATGGCTTCCATGGCGCTGTTCTGCAGATGCTATTTTGTTCAGCTTGTTGCTTTTGTTCTGATAAAGTGTTGTGGGTGGTTGCTAGGGTGTTGTCATGTGGTTAAAGGGTTCTGAATGATTTTTTAGCATGTTTTTGATGTTATGTGGTTGCTAAGGTGTGGCGAGTGATTGCAAGGATGTTGCTACAATATATGGTTGGTAAGGTGTTCCGAGTAGTTTAGCTACTTAGCTTATGTTGCTGTTGATACGTGGGTGTCAAGGTGGTGTGAGTGATTGCTTCTTTTTATTGTTGCCAGGGTGTTGTGCAGTTGCTATACGGTTGTTAAAGTGTTCGGAGTGTCTTTTACACATTGTTTTTATGTGGTTGTATGGTGTTGCTATAAAGTTGGGAATGTGTTCTGGGATTATTTTTTTTTTTTACATGTTGTTACGTGGTTGCCAGGGTGTTGCTATGCGGTTGCTATAAGTGTGTTAATGAGTTCTGAGTGTCTTTTACATGTAATTGTTGTTATGTGGTTGCCAGGGTGTTACTATACAGTTGCTGTAAGGTTGTTAAGGTGTTCTAAATGTATTTTACATGTTTCTATGTGGTTGGTAGGGTGTTGTTATGGGGTTGGGAATGTGTTCTGAGAGTCTTTTTTGCATGTTGTTGTTATGTGGTTGCTAGGGTGTTGCTATGCATTTGCTAAGGTTGTTAAGGTATTCTGCGAGTCTTTTTCACGTTGTTGTTCAGTCGTTGCCAGCAGGGTATTGCTATGTGGTTGCTATAAGGTTGTTAAGGTATTCTGAGTGTATTTTACTTGTACTTGTTGTTGTGTGGTTGTCTGGGTGTTGCTATAAGGCTGTTAAAGTGTTCTGAGTATCTTTTACACATCATTGTTTTATGTGGTTGGGTTGATTGTGGATACCCATTGATTGAGGGTAGTTGCCAGGTTGTTAAGGTGTCCTGTTAAAGTGTCTTACACGTTGTTGTTACGTGGTTGCTAGGGTATTGCAAGTGGTTGCCAGGCTGGTGCTATGCTGTTGCTAAAGTGTTCTGAGTGGGTTTTATTATGTTGTTGCAGTTATGTGGTTGCTAGGGTGTTGTGGGTGGTTTTTCTATGCGTTGCTAACGGGTTCTGAGAAAAATGTTTTTTGAAACTTCTTTTTATTTTCTGATATATGAACCCATTGCACTGGTTCTCACCCTTGAGTCTGCCCGCAGTGTTCTTGAGCTGTAGTGGCCCATCGTGAATCAACTTCTGCCCACGTAACAGATCCTCTCTGGCAAACATCTGCCCGCTTTTCATCCTCATGATGGACTTGCTGTCCGTCCGGCAGTACACTTCCTTGAGCCTCTTTTTCTTCTCATGCTTGTTCACTTTATTGTCCACGGCAGCAATCACCTCCTTCACCAACTTCAGACCTTGGGTTACATCTGCATGTTCTTCCTCGTTTTCTGTCATGAAATACTTCAGAATATTATCTGGAGTTCAAGGGTATTAAAATAGCCTGACTAATATAGCAACTAGTTGTACCTTTCGTGTGCTGCAGTATTCTCTGTAGTAAGACAGGATACTTTGTTATTCGTTGTGTGACTAACAATATACACTCAGGAATGCTTAGCCGTCGGACAATATGGCTGCTCATCTTTTTCTGGAAAACAGAAACAGATGTGAAACATGGGCCTAGTTAAATTTTCAGGCATGAGCAGGAAACAAAAGGAGGAAAAGAATAAACACTTTAGGATAATTTTACTAACTTATTACACTAGGAGACATTTTTGAAGGCAAAATAATTTGAGAGGGCTACCTTGACGAAAGCTTGAAAACGTTTGTCTCTGGTGTGAAGCTCCTTGTAGAAGTTCACAGCTTCATTGTGTCTGCTGCAGAACTTCCCATAGATCTTCGTCATTCTCTCGGCACTGGAACCTGAGAACTAGGGAGGAATAAATGGTGGATTTTGTTTACGTTACTTATGCTAAATGTTCCAGAGATTACAAATCAATGCATCTCTACAGATTTAGAGACACTCTCTCAATGTTCAATCACAAGTTTGACAACTTACCTGAGAGACCAGCACATCACCAATCTTTTGGATAACAAAGCCACCCTCTTCCTGGCTCCCTGACTCCTTCTTCCTTTCGAGCAACTGTGAGAAGAACTGCGAGTGCAAGTCCAGAACATCATCTAACATGGGGAACATCTTCTCAACAGTCTGAGCCTCCAGTTGAACCTCTCTCAGTAGACCTTTACTGTAAACATCAGCCATAATCTTCAAGGTCCTCACGTGGTGCATTTCTGTCTGGATGAGTTCTAATAATGAGAGGAGGCAGGAGGAACTTTATCACATGACTTTAATTACAAGTGTGTTAGTGACCTCATTCAACAGTTTCAATATTTCTCACAAAGTTTGAAAGTGAAAGCAGAAGCTTCTTGGGAGGGTCTGGTGTGACTCTTACCGTAGATGACATCTTGTCTCTTGATAACATCCTTTTTAAGCTGTTTCAATAATTTCTTGTCCACTGTAAAAATCCAAGAATCTGCTTCCAGCTCTTTGGCATCAGCTTCAAATTCTCCCATCAACTGACTGTCCATCATCTCTGTACCTGCCATACAGAACGATTCTGATGTCTAGACTTTATACATTTGTTTCTGTTTAATATAAAGTGAATGTCAATAATTCCTTAAAATCAGCTACATTACCAATGGTAAGGCTTTTAATGTTTTTAAAAGAAGACTATTATGCTCACCAAGGCTGTATTTATTTGATAATTTGTTTTAATAAAAACAGTAAAATATTACTGTAATTTAAAATAGCAGTTTTTTTATTGAAACTGTAATTTGAGATATAATGGCAAATGTTGAAATCAGTTAAGACGCTTAATATTTTTGGGAAATCATAGTACATTTTATTTCAGGATTCTTTAGTCAATTGAAAGTTCAAAAGAACACCATTGACTTGAAATCTAAATGTACAAATTTCTTCACTGTCACTTTTGTCCAATTTAATCCTTGCAGAAAACAAAATCCATAAAATGTTTTTCTTTCCAAAAAAAAAAAAAAAAAATTAATTAATATAAAATCATTTCTGGATAAAACCTAGGTAATAATAATAATAATAATGTATTTGCAATTGTAAAAAATTTAATTATTATGAATAACCACACAGTAAATAATGAATAAAACTTGATTGGTGTATATTGGTAATGATTCAAGTATGAAATGAAGAGACTTACCCTCATCAGTAAGAGACTCTGTGGACTCACTAACTTTACTGGTCTTGTGAAGGGAGTCGGTCGATTGGGACAGAAACTTCAGACTCTTTAGAGGAGGGTCTTCTATTTGTCTGAATGTGCAAAGAGCATAAGATTTATTATATACTCCATGTTTTAATGCCCTATTGATTTTATAATATAGTGAGCTCAAAATCAATATCAAGGCCACAATTTTCTTTTGTTTTATAATGACGAATAAAAAAACAAAAACAATGAAGAAATCTTGTGAAGATATTGAAAAAAATGATGCAAAACTGTCATTTTAAACAATTACAATATTAAATCTAAAAACATCTATGTTATCAGCTATCATTTGCACTGACCCTGCAATGTTATTAATGGACATGCTCTTGGACAGCGGGTTGCTGTTGAAAGACATAATACTGCTGGGGATTTTCCGAGGAGGGGCGAGAGGAGCAGGTTGATCATCAGGAATGGAGATGGCAGACCATGGACGATCTCGTGCTGGCAGGGCTAAACATATTCACAAGATTACATGGTCATATTTTTTAAATAAAGCAGAAATACAGAAAGAAATACGATTATGAGGACTTTACTTTTACTTCTAAGCGTGACACCAGGCATCGAGGCAGAATCTGGAACGGTCTGCTGCTGTTTTTGCTGCTGAAATAAATTAAATCTGCCATTATTCATTTATATTTGTCATACTTTTGAGATAAAAAAAATGGTTTGGAAAAACATGAGAAAAAGTAAAAAACTGAATCTTCGATTTGAGGTAACATTTCCCATTACTCACGTTATTTCTAAAAAAAATTTTGTTATAAAACTGACAATAGTTGGCAAAAGTTTCACTGTTTATGACAGTCATATGAGAACATGGCAAAGACAAAGACAAGAGAAAGACAAAACAATGGAATACCTTCATTTTGACCTTGGCACACACTGGAAGACTCTCTCTGCAGGCTTTGTGGACTTGTGCATTGCAATCTGAAAACAAACACACACACAAACCGTACAGTCAGTATTAAATCCACAGGCCTGTATTCATCAATTTAGTGTGATATTCCACTTGTTCTCATCCAAAAGCAGATAGAATAAGCCTGAAGCTGGAAAAAACAACAGCAAACAGAATAGGCACCTGGAAGAAAAGTGGCACTGTAACAAACACTGTGCCATTTCCTGCTTCTCCGTTTGTGTAGGAGAAACTGAGATTAGCCTTTTCCTGCATGACTCCACCTCTATTAATTTAACCACAAACACTTCGGTTGAGTCATTACTAGTCTTGAACATTTAAAGATTTCAAGTATACGTGCCAAGTCAGTGTTTACACTTGTTTTCTCTATGAAAACAAGCTAAAATTGTGTATTTCAGAAGTTAAATATAAAAAAAGAAGAGTTGAAATTAAAATTCAGACACTATAATCATATGACACAATTGATTGGTCACTTCAAATGTAATTTAACCAATTTGATGTTACGCAGATTTGCTGTCAATGTGATAAACACAAATGCTAACATTAATGCTAATTCTCAGTCAAAACATACCTGCACAGATGGTGCTTTTGCTTTTCTCTGTCAGTGTGCTTTGCACTTCATGACCACAAAACTGCAGAACAGTTAGACACACCCAAAAGAGATTTACAAGCTTTTAAAAACAAAACCACACAATCTCAGATCATGAGCATGATGGTGTCAAAGGCTGCTAGATCTCCAACAGTCTACATGTTTGAGGGCGTAGAGATTGTGATGATTTCCCCACAAGTTCACAACTTTCCCCACTCCCACAGAACGTCTCCAGCAAACCCTACACGGTCACGGAAAGCGACCAATTTACAAGAAAAGCAACATACACTATCACTAAAAAAATGTGGGGTCAGTAAAATCTTTAATTTTTCAAAAAAAAATCATACTTTTATTCAGCAAAAAAAGTCATTATCATTTAATAGCAGAGTATTAAAGTGTTAAATAACAACAACAACAACGTTAACACAAGACTTTCAGAGATCTGATCAAAATGACAGTGTCTCGCGCGTTAGTCACTTTTGGGAAACGGTTATGAGTCTGCCAGCACATCCTCTGAGAACAATAAACAGAGCAATGGCGGTAGCGGTGCGCTGACAGGATGTTCCAGCACACTGACTGTCCTCGGTGCAGCGCTGAGCGTCGCCAGCTGTGTGCGGGTGGAGCCACAGAGTGATGCAACACCGTGTAAGGCCTGACTGGGCAGATAGCCATGATTACTCCTTTATTTATTTTTTCCTTCCTTTCTTTGAAATTCTGCTCACTCTGAGACACATATTAACCCAATTCGCCACACATATCGTGCCCGACCGTGTCTCTCCAGAAACCTGCTCATGCGCGGCTTTAAATCACAATTACTTATGTACATCATAGAAGCTGTCGCTGACTAGCTAATCAAAACAGCTTTTTATTTCTAGAGACAATCTGTGGGCATTTTCTCTATGGAATCAAATTTATTTAACCAACTTCCTGTGTGAATCTCATGCGAAGCAAGCTTCTGCAAAAAAAACACTTTCACAGCAGTAAATTAAACTATGCACGGCTGCGCTGCATATGACAGTAAAGGAAGTGCCAAAAAAAGACACCAGCCTATGGCAAAACAAAAGAAGCAACAAAATAGACCAGAGCAGTATTTTACCAAGTTTTTTTTTTTGCACACATTTAATTGAATAACTACACAACTGATGCCAATCCAAATACATTTTAATTAAACAGATGTATTGTATGTAGTTTATAATAACAATATAATTTTTTATAATAAATTACATGCCGCTTCCTCTTTTTACAAGAGTGTTATACAAGTAGTTTTTAGTAATTTTAGCCATTTGAATATCATTGTTCTAGTGTACAATTTAATTTATTATTGTTTCCTTTCAATTTAGATTTTTTTCCCCCAACACAGATAGAAAAGACATTCCCATAACTCTGAGAATCTCTGAAATTGAGTATAGAATAATACATAATTTGTATAGTATGGTGTAGAATATATAGTGTACTGACTGAGCAGAACAGAGTACAGATTGAAAGACTACACAATTTACTGAGTAGAACAGAGTATAGACTGTAAGAGTACAGAATTTAGAGTATAGAAATACAGTAGAAAATAGTGAAACAAAGTATACAGAAAAATAGTGGATTATAGAATGTATAATAGAGTGTAAGTGTAAAATAAGAGTATAGAATAGAGTATAGACCAGTGTAAATATTATAGAATATCAGAGTAGAGTATACACAGTGTAGAATAGAGTTGAATAGAAGGGAAAAGTAGAGAGGAGAAGAGTGACGTATAAAGTTGAGAAAAGGTTGTAAAACAGAAAGTATAGAAATGTAAATAAAACTAGAAGAGTGCAGAATATGCAATAGAAAAGAACACATACAGTATAGAATAGTAAAGAAAATTATAAAATAAAATGAGTAGATTGTTGAATTGAAAAGAGTGAAAAATTATAAAAAAAAATAATTAAAGAACGAATTGAAAAGAAATCATTGTAGAAAGCACAGTAAATTAGAACATAAAGTGTAGAATAGTAGAGAAGATTATAGAGAGTAGAATAGAGTACTGTAATTTTAAAACAAGTAATGCGCTCTTACTGGTGCAGAGGAAGGCATCTCTAGTGTTGATGGGTTTGTTGCACTGCTGGCAGGGGATTGTGGGTACTGTCATGACCGCGGTGAAGAGATGCCCGTTTGAGGCTCTCTTCTCCTTGTCTTTGGCATCTCGTTCACGCTCCTTATTCTTGTCCTTCTCCTTCTCCTGCAAAATACAAGCCAAAAGGTGAATGAGTAAATCAGAGTGTCGATGTGTGATGTACAGTGCTTTCAGACAGTCCGATCTGTGCATTTTAGACTCAAACATCCATCATAAAACTCCCAGTGTCAGAAGAGCACTGAGAAACCTCATCAGCTCCACAATCAATACTTTCATTCATATTCATCATTCATCTCCAGCTGCAGGGGTGAACACACACTTTCATATATTCTCAACATCTATCCATCCTCAATTTCACATTTACAGTATTCTCTCTGTCCATCCTTCCTCAATATCACATTCTTACCCTATCTATCTATCTATCTATCTATCTATCTATCTATCTATCCATCCATCCATCCACTCATTTATCTACCATCTATCTACAAACCGACCCATCCATCTATCAATCCATCTTCCATCTATCTACCCATATATCCATCTATCTACCTATTTATACATTTATCTACATTTACATTTATGCATTTAGCAGATGCTTTTATCCAAAGCGACTTACAGTGCATTCAGGTTATACATCTATTATCAGTATATGTGTTCCCTGGGAATTGAACCCACGACCTTTGCGCTGCTAACACAATGCTCTACCACTGAGCCACAGGAACACCATCAATCCATTTACCCATCCATCTATCCACCAATCTACCTACCATACACATATGTACCTATCCATTTATTCATCCATCCATCCACCAACTTATTCATCCATCTATCCATCTACTCATTCACATACCATTCAATACACATCTATAAATGTATCTACCCATTTATATATCATCAATCCATCTACCAATATACCCATCTATCCATCCATCTACACATCCTTCCATCTATCTACCCATCTACCTACCACCCACCACCCATCTACCTATCTACAATTTATTTTCTACCCATCAATCAATCTACCAATCTACCATCACATCGTTCCATCTATCTACACATCTAGCTACCCCAACCATTCATCCACCCATCTATAAATGTATCTACCCATCAATCCACCTACCCATCTTATCTACCCATCTACTTATTCATCTACCCATCTTTCCATCTACCTATCCCCTAACAATCCATTTAACAACATATAAATGTAACTACCCATCTATCCATCTATTTTATTCACCTGTCTACCACCATCTATCCACCCAACTACCTATCATCTACCCATCCATCCAGCCATCAAGTACGCTGTCCTTTTTCCTCGTTTCTTTGACACCTTGCATGAAGTGTCAAAACCACAGTATGCTCATTCCATTACAGTGATGTGCTTGAGAACAAATATAGCTTTAGTGGAGAAACCGCAGATTGTGGTCATTTTCACAGACCACCCTGATTACAGGGTAATGTAATTAATCTAATCTGCTCCAACAGTCATATATACCAATCACGTGCAAGCCACAATGGGAAAACAACAACAACAAAATATTGGCAAAATTCAACTAAATGATTAAAAGATGTCTGTTTAATTCTTAATATCCAATACCTACTAATAACAAGTAAAATGTTGCTGTACATTTACTGAACTAGTATTCCAGTGAGTATGGATGGGTGGCTTAATATCACAACGTCAGGAAAAATAATTTGGCTACAAACAGTATAGGAAGGAAGAGGGTCAAAGTGCACTTCCCAAAAAAGTTTAAACATGGCTAAACTGTATAAATATGTCCAAGCAAGTTCAAGAATAATAATTAAAAAAACACTATTTCAACAACACGAGTGATTTATGTAATTCATTCTCAACAGGGGCGAAACAATGATCTCGGGAAGTAAAAGAAAAGTTGCCAAGCCACTAAAATAACACATCGCAAATCAAACCTCTAAAACATCAGAAAACATCATCAAAAAAATTTATATTTTCAATATACATGACTAAAAAAGTTAGCATCTGCTCTTTGGTAACAGTCCTACCTCAACCAGACCACCTGTATTCTTGATCTTCAGTGACCGACCCTGCGGTAAAAACCTACGACACAACATAGACATCCCTGATGCAAGGTAGCCAGTGAGCGTACTGGCCTGAAGGAATGACAGATGAGGTTAAGAGTCTGTCTGCACAAACACAAGTTCACATGACAGAGAGCAGGCGAGTGAGCCAGAGAGAGGAAGTGACTGCAGTTTCGTCTTTCACATTGGGGCTAAACTTAAAGATACAGTGCACTTCCTTTTACCATAGACACTCAAGTACAAGAGGCAGCTTTTTGTTTGTGTTATGACATTTAGCTGATTCAATACAGATCGAAATTCTAATCACCACTGCAGTTAATTCAGACCCGGAGTGACCATGTGACAAACAATTAAGACATCACTGGCCTAGTTACCAACATGGCACTATGTTTATAAAATCATGTGGCAAATTAATGTGTAGGGTTTCTTAGGTCAAAAAATGTGTATAAAATCCTAAATAACCATATTTAAAGACATAAACCATATATGGTGACCCAGTTGATTTATGTGAACATCAAAAAAATGTCATGATGGTTCTCTGAAACTGTGAAGTCATAGATTTTGACATGTATTTGTTTTCACAGAATTGCATGAGCTGTAAATTACATTTAAACAGAGCCATAGAGAGACCGCAGCTTGCTTCTACATCCTGTTGAACTTCCCTACCGAGCGTACACAAATTTGCCTGCGCAAGAGCAAACACTGCAAGCGCTCTAACAACTTCAGATAGTGTGGGGGATAGCTGAGAGCTTTCACACCATCAGCAACCTCATCATCTACAGGAACCACAGGAAGAAAACCTCAAAATTAAAAAACAGGTGCATGTTGCTGCATCAAAGAACAACATTAGATCAGTATGATTTGTGGTAAACTAAACCGATAACATTTGTTTCCACTAATAAGGTCTAAGATGCTTTAGACAAGCCTTAAAGGAAATGTATTGGTTTTCGAGCGGAAGAATTAAAATTTTGACTGCCTCTGGAACACACGCACACGTACACACACACACACACACATATATATACACAAAACATATAAGTAAAATGTATACCAACCTTGTTCTTCTTGCTCATCTTGCTCTTGAGGTAACTGAAGGTCCTGCTCACTTTGGTTCCTCCAACTTTTCCTTCACTGTCACTCCGCAACGGCCCTGGATCCTCCTCTGATATACTAAATGAGACAAAAGATGATAAATGGGGAAAATTTAAACTGGTCCTGCATCCTAATTTGCATACTATCCATTCTAAACGGTATTTAAAATTAGAATTAGTGTGCCCCAAATCGCAGTATGCTGAAATGAGTGTGCCAATGGTACGCACTGCTTCAATTCACTCCAGGAAATTAAATGAAACACATTGTGGATTATATTAACTATGACAAGACGATTGACAGGCCAGTTTAAGCGGTGACAATGCACATAATTATGTAATGTGAAGTGTGCCTATGATTTTGTTACACTCTCAAAAGGTATGAACATTTTCTTCACAAAAAGAGTACATACTTTTAGAGCACAGTACAAGTATGCGAACTGAGCCACAGCATGCAAATATTAGGGTTTATCAGAGCTTGGGCTTTGCAGTTATATAGCATTTCTCTCTAGTATATAGCTTTGAGTTTAAATATGGCTCACAACAATTCTTGGTTCCATTGACACATAATCTGGCTCATAATGTTTACCCTCATCTCATAACCTATCCATAGCAATGAAACTGACAAAAAAGCTAAAAGAAAAATATTTAAAATATGAATATAATAAATATTACAAATAACAAAATACTTGGACTTTAACATGGCCAATTATCATGTGATGCAGGGGTCGTACCTGTACTCTAACGATCCTGATGTACCTGTGAAACGAGAGAAACAAACACTGATTAAACCAAAAGTACACTGTAGACAAGACTACGACTAACTAAACGACATAAACGAGACCACAGAACAACAACTGACATTATTAATCACTTTTGTACAAAAATAAATCACACAAGAAGTTTATGGCATGAATAGACTCTAAGGCACAGCAGAGAACAAATGCAAGTCTTCAAGCAAAACACTACATGTGTACAACACTCAAAAAGCTTAAAGAAAAACTTAGGCATTGTACTGCAACCACACAAACTTAACTGTGGGAGATGAAATGACTGATAATGTTTTGCAAGGACTGAAGAAACAGGCTCATTTAGTTTTTTTTTTTTCTTGTATAATAAATGATTATGCTGTGTTTGTACAATAGTTTTTTATGATATCAGTGACAGATGAGTTTAGCTTAGATATATGTTCAGTTAAAGAAAAAAAGGTGTAAAGGATTATATTAAACCAATATAAATGCAACAAACTTTGAAACATTTGTATTAGTTCCAGTGATGGCGTAGTTACTGCATTTAGCCTTTAGGGGCAGTATAACTTACTCTGTATAATAGGCTTGAAAAAGACAAGCTTTAATACGTCAAATGATCCTGGAGTTAAATTAGACATCTACAATTACAGAAACTGATTTATAATGCTTTTATACCAATAAGTCTTCAAAAAAACGGTCTTTTTACAATTTAAAACAAGCTCTAAGCAGCTGTGAAATCCATAAGCAGTGATATGAAAAGTGTTTATGTGGATCTGAATGACTTCGAGAGACATGGAAAGAGATGGAGCCAATGGAAAGGAACTAGACAGATGTGGCCATGTCTCATTTGGGAGACCCACTATCCATTCGGCCAATAATCCACAGGAATGAATGACTGAGTAAAATATTTCTGTCAGATGAGGTGCTGAGAAGAATTTGAATTAAAAGCATTGCAAACACACACGTCCGCAGTACATACTTAAGCACCACTGTGTTACAGCGGCTGTAACAAACCGCAGTACTCAAGGGGGGGTGCAATGTACTTTGAAATATCTGTGCCATTAAACCACATGTATTATAATTCAGGAAGCCAGCTATAACCTAATTCATTCAACTAGTCTTAACTTTCTCAGAAAGATTCTCCAGAAATGTCTGTTGACTGTACAATAAATGCATCAGCACATCATACATGTAAGTTCATTAAGTTATTGCATAGAGAACTTTAAATGCTTTTTCATTATTTTTATTTTTTTTATTTATTTATAATTTCATAAGTACCCATAAGTACAGTAAGATAAATCCAACTGGATAAAACACTTCAGCTTAAAATGCAACTGTCATAAAAATCAACAACACATGGGACAATAGAGTTAAAATAAATAAAATAAATATAATTTTTGAATAGGTGTTTTAGAAATAATTTCAATGAGCCGATCTGATCAATAACTTAGTGACACAAGGGAGGTAGGGGACACACTTCTTATTAAGCAGGGGTCAGGTAGGGGCCACGCCAGGCATTGTGGGATATTCTTTTACTTACTGACTGCCTCCTCCTCATCACTGGATGAAAAGCCAATAGAAAAGAGTGTTTTAGATTTGGGGAGCATGGGCGAGATGCTGAAGGAGAAGGAGATTCGTCGTTTGGGTCGCGGCCGTCCGATTGCTGGCGGGTTCCATGATCACATGAGCAAAAAAGATCAAAGCAGGCATTATAATAAAACTGGGTGCTAAAACACTGGCAGTAAATGTCCACTCCCTTAAAGTGACACCACGGTGACAGGGAACCAAGGGAATGCCCACATCTGATGAGTTGAAGAATACCAACAATCCCAGTTGATACGGGATATTTATGTAGTATAAAGATCCCCGGACACGCAATCGGTGTTAGATATGACTGACAGGAGGTGAGTGATCAGTGTGTGGTTATATAGGACCGAACATTTCCACTCCTTATCTTCCCACAAGAGACCAGCAGAGAAAACAAAACTCTGAACTCTGCAACATCTGACCTAAAAGCACTTTTGAGGTTGATTTTTTTTTTTTTTATGTGTAAAATATGTTGATTGCACTATAGGATTCAGAGCAGAGCGCAGAGTGACACAAGACACAGGAGAGAAAACTGAAGAGGTGTTTAAACTCACCATCCAGATCTTTGTGATTGATGGCCAACATGGAGACAGACTTGGTGAGAAATGGTTGTGAAGGTGGGACACATCTTCGTCCAGACTGGATGAACTTCTGAAAGCAGGGTAATTCAATGCAATGAAATTAAAACTAATAATTTAAATGGAAAATCTGCAGATGCAGCTCTTAAATCTAATTCAGCATACTAGAGCTAGAACTGACACATTGCAGGTTTTTTTAGCCTTCTTTCAAAACAAATGGGATTTTCTTGGCACAAAGACTAAGTAAATAATTTTCTTTCCAATTGTCATTATCAAATGAACCTTGACAGTCAATATAAACTGTTGTTGCTGCATGTAAAAGATGGATAAATATTAAAAAAATCATATTTTTTGATAAACTAAATGTTGTGTTTTTATAACACAATGGAAAATGCATTTAATATATTGTTTTATAATATTGTTTTAGGGCTGTCAATCGATAAAAAAAGTTTTTTTATCACGATTAAATCGCATAATTGTCATGAGTTAACTCATGATTAATCGCAACTTAATCACACATTTTTATTTGTTCTAAATGTACCTTAAATTAATACTTTTCAATTTTTTAATACTCTAATCAACATGGGCATAGACAAATATGAATGCTTTATGCAAATGTATGTTTATTATTATTGAAACCATAGTCAACAGAGCATGAAGACTAGACATGTTTCATAGGTCATAGATGTTTTTCAAAGAACTTGTTCATGTCTATTAGACACATGAAAAAAATGAAATACCAGGTTCCCATTATTTATCTATCTTTACACTGAGAAATTTACTTACTCAAACCTGTTTACATTTCTGCACCCAGGGCAGCTTTTCTGAACATGCAAAATGTACATATATTATTTTTTAGATTTTTTGCCTCTCTGTGCCCACATAATGTAATTTGATGCAGCTAAATTCTCAATAAAACAGTTCTCATTGATATATTGGACTGATTATGTTGTCAGACAACTGACTGAATATGAAATAGTGATTGAAACGCGACCCATTAAGACTACATAACCAGATCTCCCTTCCAAGAAGTTAATCTTCACAAAAATCCTGATAAACGCACCATCCTCATCGATGAAATCAAATACACATAAGATAATGACAAGAGCTGTGCTGTGATTTTGGCTATACTTGCATGTAAAATTAGAGAATCAACATAATATCGGTGTTTTAACTGAATTAAAGCGCTGCTCCTCTCCGCCGCTCGCTGAACAGAGCAGATGCGCACAAAACACACACACACACACATAGAGAGCGAGAGAGAGAGAGAGAGCGAGAGAGAGAGAGAGAGAGAGAGAGAGAGAGAGAGAGAGAGAGAGAGAGAGAGAGAGAGAGAGAGAGAGGTGTGTGCGAGTGCTGGGACAGCAAGACCTCGTACTCGTGCAGTAGTACCAACGAGTCTCAGAAACTAAATAAGGTTTGTGCAAACCCTAAAGATTTGTCGCTGGGCACTTTTTTTAGGGGGGGGGGGGGCTAAAGGGCGCTAAAGCAATATCGCCAAGTTGGCGACACTGTGCATCTCCATTTCTCCAACTACGAGCTTGGCCACGGGTCAAACAGAAAATACGTGCTGCGTTAATCACGCGTTAATAAAATTAGTGCCGCTAAAATGAATTTGCGTTATTAATGCGTTAACTTTGACAGCACTATTTTTTTATAATTAAATATTTTTATAATAATAAAAATAACCACAATATGTATAAATAAAAAATTATATACAATATATTAAAATAATTGAAAAAAAATCTAGAATATAAAGGTAATCTAAAAGTTTAAATAATATACTTACAAAACAAATACAAACTAAAATTATATACTAATATCAATGATATTATAACATAAAAATTATAGCATTACAATACAAAAAAAATATTCTACAAATTGAATTAGCTTAAATGGTTTAAAATAAACTAACTAAAACTATAATAAACTAAAATTACATATTCATTCTAATATAACATACAAATTACACAATATTAAAGTAAACAAATGTTTAAATATGGTTTTAATGGTTGATAATAATAATTATCAACCATGGATGATGCGACGGCAGCCATAGTGCGCCAGAATGCCCACCACACACCAGCTTACTGATGGAGAGGTTTAAGTTATATAGTTATCTTTAATAGAGTTGCATTAACAGAGTTCAGCTGATGCGAGGTGACTGGTGCATATACAGTATATGAATGCTGCACAACCAATCAGATTTTAGATCGATTTCGAAATAGTACTTCACCTGACTGTTTAAACTGCTGCAGTCGCCCAGGTCTGATTCCTGTTCCTCTTCTGTCAGGGACACAAGTGAGCCTCTCTCTTCTGTGTCCAGCTTCGACGGACAGTTCGGTTCCTGGCTGGCCTCCCCCATGCACTGATTAAGGCTTTTCCTTCCTTCCTTCTCTGCTACAAGTCCTTCCAGGCTGTAACTGTGAAAAGAAGCATATTTGATTATACTTGAATTCTATTGCGGTTCAGTGTTTAAAAAAAAATTGAGATGGTGACAACATGCACACAGAGTCACCAAAGATGTTTTACCTTGTTGTGGATGACATTCAAATACATGCAAGCTAAAGCTAGACGCAAATCCATTCAGATTTCCATGCACAAGAATCAAATGACAACAAGCACAAATCTACTAGCAAATGATGACGATACAAGCTTGACCTCAGTCTGTGAAAGTTGCAGATGACTAATGAAATACCCACTGACTCACTGACTACACAACCAGTCTTTGACATTTCCTCAAAGCAAAATCATTCAAGCTCTGCCACAGAGATGGTTAACCATTTTCCACATGGTTAAAACTAAAACAAACATCTCATAGTGGCCTAAACAAGTGTTTGGATACTAAAAAAGTTAGAATGTCACTGAATTTTGTATCAAACCAAACAGCATATATTTTAAAGAAAAGCAATCAAGCCAATCACTTCAATAAAAAAATATTTGTTGGGTTTTAAATAAAGAAAAAAAAACAGATACAGTTAAAATTAAGACTACATATATTTGAATACTTCTGGTTGTCAAACATTATTAGTGTGTCATGTTTTGCGTTCACATTGTGAACTTGAGGAACATCCATTTTGAGATCACTTGGTTAAAATGTATTACAAAAATTACTCAGAAAAGTGAAGTCAGAGCTGAAAAAGCATAATTTGTTTGCAGATGCTACTTGGTATCATTAAATGTAATGCAATTCAACTTAAGTGCAGCAGAAGTATTCAAATACTTTTTTGGACAAGTGTCTGTACAAACTACATGCTAAATATATATTAGAATACAATTATTTACATTTACTTACACCAAATTGTTGAGAGCAGCTCAATATAAGTGTGATGCGTTCTGAAATTCTTTCTAACAGGAAACACTCGAGTCACAATGTGGTGATAAAAACAAACATCTCACCTCTCATTAGGTTTTGAGATCCAGATCAGTATGTTAGTCATAGTTCACCATACATTAATTCCTGCTGTGAAACTGTAGTTTAATCTACATCTCTGGCTAAATAAATTCATTTAAGTGGCCGGTTAGCCTCTGCCTCAGACAATGGAATCAACGGAAATGACTGCAACAGTGTTCGTGGTCTCAGATGTTTGTCCGGAGAGTCGAGAAGACTAAACCATAGAGAGGAAGTTGACTAAAACACTCAATGCACTATGAACACACATACACCACTGTCTTTACAACACACAATTTGTGCTCCTATCATGCAATGCATGCCGTATCATACCACAACAAGAAGTCTACAGATGTTAGACACGCTTTGTCTTCCTTTACCTTCTTCCATTTATTTCGTCGTTTTCTGAGCGCAGGACAGCGGAAGGACACCAGCTCATGCTTCATTGAGTGCATAAGAATCAGGATGACGGATGAATGGATAGATAGATGGAAGAAGGGATGTGTAGAAAGACAAAATAGGATTGTTAGTACAAGGTCTGAAAGAGGTCCTTGGACATTTAACCATTACATATCTTCCTTGCATGAACAACAAAATGTGAACTTATTTTTTAGATAGTTGGCAGGGAAACTAAAATAAAAATGAATAAAAAGGATATATAAAAAACAAACAAAAAAAACAGTTAAAAACAATAAAATGACTGAAACTTTACATTTAAAGTGAAATTAAAAAATATATATATTAATAAAAATCATAATAGTATCTCGGTAGATACTGTTTTTATGGGATGGTTTGGATGGGATCTGTTAGTGAATTTTTTTTCACAGCAATTTTTATTTCTCCAAATTTTTACATGGGCCGTTCAGAAAGTATTTGGTGGGGCCACTGAGTGGAAAGAGTGAAAATAGATGGTGGTACCTTCTCCTATGACCCGCAGACCTGTGCTCCACTTCACCTCGTGCCGTACTAAAAAAGGGATGGATGAATATGATGAGGAGAAGATGAATGATCAGAAATAATGAACCAAAATTAATATGAAGAGCTGATGAGATGATTGACAGACCTAAGAATATTTACTAGGATGATGAATAAAACTAGTAAACACTTTTTGTCTATACCAATAGCTGATAATTATTCATTACAAACATTTATTATAATTATTAATGGAATAATTACATTTAAATTAAGAGAATCATTTTATTATTAAAACGTTCTAAAATAGTTGTTGTTAATTCTAATAATTCTGGCCAACATAAAAATAATAATACGTGTGTGTGTGTGTGTGTATATATATATATATATATATATATATATAATAAATTGGCAATGAACAGAGTTTACATTAAAATAAAAAACACACGACCATGGTGTAAACCAATATGTTCCTCTTTTCTGTCTTAGAGTATCAGAGGTCATCTGAGTGTTTATTATGAGCAGGAATACAGTCCTGTGTGACCTAAATACAGCTCTTTCTCACAGAATAGCTGCCTGCTGACACATCCCTCAGAGAAAAAGCCCTCCCACTACTGGGATTTCCCTTCACAAACACAGTCACATACAGACTGCACATGATTCAGAGCTGTACACAAAGCTGAAGTAATGCCAAGATGATGGGACAAAAACCAAAACGAAGCGATTGCAAGTATAAACTCAAATATAAAGCATAAACTATGCATGTATCTGATTGCATTATAAAGACAGATGCAAGGAATTATTCAAGGGCAGGTGGGCGGTTTATTGGTAATAATGCTTTGATCCTGTTTATCAGATGATTTACAGGAAATGAAAATGCTGGGTGTCTGTCACATTTATAAGAAAAAAAAGTGACGAGACGTGTAGGCCAAGTTTGGAAACCCATACTTGAAATGTGTCTTCTGCATTTAACCCCTCGAGAGTAAGTGGACAAAACACACATACACTGTGGGCATACACCCGTGCAGTGGAAAAACAAACTTTTACTAAATATATTTTGTGTTTCTTTATATGTAGTGTTTTTCTTATTTATAACGTATATTGTGATATTTAATTTCACATATTAAATAACATTAGCCTGCTATCTTAGCATATTGTTAAATAATTAGTCTGGTAGCTTAGCATGCTATCTTAGCTCCCATTGCTAGAAAATAAAAACTTAAAATGCTCTATTTTAGTTACCTATAAAAAGATACCAGGATATGTTTTTGAACACGGTTAGCATGCTCTCTCAACACATCACTATACGATTAGCCTGGTAGCTTAGCATAGCTCTAGTCATTTAATGTTTTTCAACAGTCATTCTGAAGGCTACCTTTTACTGTTTAAAAGGGTTCAGGATTTTCAAATTTTGCACTAGTTTGCAAAGAACAGCTAAACTAGCCAATGTAGGTGAGCTGATCTTAGCTGGTTTAAACTGGTCACACTGGTCTGGGAAAGCTGGTGTTCATCCGGTTTTAGCTGGTAGGTCAGCTAGTCTTCCAGCCTGACCAGCTAAAGAAGTGGTCAAAACCACTTTAAGATCAAACCAGCTATGACCAGGCATGAAGAGCAGCTAAAACCAGCTGGTTTTTGTATACTTTGGATTCAATCCAAAACCTTATTTTTTAGTGGTAGAGATTTTTAGTTACCTGCGTTGACTAATCTCTGTCTCCCCCGCTGAATTTTTGCCTGGGCCCCAACTGTGCCTGCGGAAAGGGGACAGGGATCGTATGGAGGTACGTAAAATGGCCGACCGCTCTGGGACCTCTGTCAAGCGGTCCTTTTTCTCTTCCTCCTCTGTTTCTCCTGATGCTCCAGGAGATGTGGGCTTTTCCTGACAGGGGTCTGATGTAGGAGCTTCTGTGCTAGCCTGAGAGATGGCGCTAGAGGTCCCGAGGCTGGAGGTGTCGTCTGTGGAGGACGAGTAGGACATGGACACACCGCTGGTGATTGTGACACTGTCCTCAGCCTTTGATGGAGAAAGAGTAGAAGAATTGGATGGAGTTAGCAAAAACAAAATCACAGTTGATGTTTGGTGACTAGGAGGACTGGGATTTTGGACCAACTTCCCAGCCTGACATTGCAAAAAATAAATAAATAATAAAAAAAAAAAATGCCTGGTTTACAACAAGCACATGTGAATTCTGCAAATGACCGCTGATGACATACCACCTTTACATCTGTAGTTTACATACAAGCATACTCTTTTTTTTTCATTCTGCAAACCCCATGAAGTCTCCAAGTTCTTTCCATCCTTGTAAAGCTTAAATAACATAAAAACGCAAAGCTCTGACACTCATTTCCATTCACATTAATTTCCTTGCATGCTGAGACCGCAGCCAAGCAGGGGTGTGGTGAGCTAGCGGCTACATAACACTATCCGTAATAGATGACTTTATGAGCTTTGGAAGGAAAAAAAACAGTTCCAGAACACAAGTCAAGATTAGGTGAAGTGACTCTACCTGCTTTCGAGAATTGGAGAAACTGTAAGCAAGCTACGTGCATTTCCATTTACAATTCCTGGATACAAAATATGCTTATTTTGGAGTTCTTAATGCTAGCATACTAAAAAATTTAAAAAAAAAAAAAAAAAAAAAACCTGCACAAAAACAGTAATAACATTTAATTCAAAGAAAATGAATAGCAAATAAATTCCCTGTATCTTCAACTTGTGCATCCGCAGCATCCGATCCCGCACTAGCCGACTGAGGGATAGCTTTTTCCCTCAGGCTATCAGGCTAATGAACAGTCAGAAATAATACACCCTACAGCACACTCCCACTTTACAATATGCCATGCACTGCACTTTAACACAGTTCAACTGGACTACACGCACGCACTTCACTAATACAATAACCTATCTGCTACCACTGGATACCATCCAATGCACATCCATGACATTGCATATCCGGCCTATGCACAAAAAGTATTCTCGTAGCTTTATAAAATTGAGGCTGAACCCCTGATGTCACATGGACTATTTTAATGTCCTCCTTGCTACCTTTCTGGGCCTTGCACGTGTTAGTTGCATTGCTTTCTATAGAGGGTCAGAGAGCTCTCGGATTTCATCAAAAAATATCTTAATCTGTGTTCAGAAGATGAACGATAGTTTTAACGAGTGTGAAATGATATGAGGGTGAGTAAATAATGACAGAATTTTCATTTTTGGGTAAACTATCTCTGTAAGTCCATCATCTGGTGTTTTAATGTGAACTTTTTGGAATTTTCAGTGTGATAGTACTCATACTATTAATACAACAAAACATCATGGAATAAGTGCACAAGTACACAATTTGGGATGCACCTATAGTAATAGCTAATTAGCCTGCTAGCTTAGCTACTATAGAGCTCAACATCCATGTTCCAGAAGTAAAAAACATTTCATTTTCTCCAAAGGGTTATTTTTATTTTTAACGACAACTTTAAATTCAGACCAACTGTGAACTATGAGTTTGTGATTCACCTCAAAGGTATTTGGTTTGGTTTATGGCTAATTACTTCGTAACAAAGACTTTCTTATAAAATCCCTTTGGGGTCTACTTTCGGAAACAAATCTGCTGAAAAAGTGGGTGTTCACTGTTGTACTCTACTTTTTGAGCCTCAACTATGGGCAGAAAAACACTTCCAACACACAAACTTAGGTTAGCAAGCATTCTACATGAAATTTTACTTGGCTTAAGGCTATTCCACAATTCAAAATAGGATTCTAACGAAATATGGAGGGATATACATACCGATCATCAAGAATGCAAAACATTACAGCTCACAAAAAAACTCTGTCATTCCTTGCGACTTGCTAAGAACAGCACTTAAGTGTCAAAGTCTGTGTTAAACATTTAAATTAAAGCAAGGAGTTTAAGGGGTGGAGGATTCCTCAGGGAAACTCTTAGAGGAGTTGAGAAATTAGGATGAAGCATGTCTGAGGATGAGGTCATAATTATAGCCTTGGCCCACTGATCTGCTCACGTCACATGACATGACGTCAGTGGATCATGATGTTGTGTGTAGAGGAGCACCGCTGAAAATGAGACATATTACATAATCGCTTTATCTGGCCGAGGCACAATAGTAAAGAGACATAGAAACAAAACAAATAGCAACTCTGCTTCAAAAACAAACACAGAATTGGGTGATATGTGAAACGCAAGACAAATCCGCACCCACCTTATTATTAAAAGCACTGTCTTCACCCAAGTCCTGGCTAAACAGAGAGTCGCCATCGCTGGCGGACCCTCGCATGGTGCTCGTTGAGTCTTTGTGATGTACGCTCTCAGGTGAGGGGGTCGAAGGGGGGAATTCTGGAAAGAAAGAATAAAAAAAAACATGAGAGAGCTGAAGAGCAACAAAATAATAATACATAGAAATGAAAACAGACCAGACTCGACTCCCATGAATTGAATCGTTATACAGCGAGTCTGAAAGGGACTCATTTCAATCCATTGTGTTGCATTTCTGCTCGCAATCGTCGCAGACAGGATGTTGATGTCATCTACTTAAATAGATTATTTAATTTGACTAGTGGAGTCTTTGTATTGACAGGAAGACATTCATTTAGTCTTTAGAGGATGTGTATGCCGTTTCCCATGCGACACAATGTGGGCACTATTTAGATTGGACACACAGACACACAGTCTGAGCAAAGAGGGCATCCTTTCTTTGTATAGTACTGGAAGATACATAAAAGAGGTTTTGTGTTTTTTTTCTGGATGTAACTGTTAACCAACAACTAGACCGACGTGATGCAAGGTTGTGTTGTTGACGTCAAACGCCGTACATCAAATTCTGTGGTACTTCAGTGTAAATTCAGGCATCACTTGGAAGAAGCTAGACAAATTACGCAGATGTCCACATGGACATCCTCAAAAACCACTAACTTTTGAGCTGCCACTTGATATTCAATGCAAAATGAGGGTTTTGAAGCAAAACCAGTTTAGAAGCACCGATTTGGTTACCTGAAATCACTGAAGTGGATTTCTTCTCGAGTCCAGCATCTCGACTGGCATCAACTGAATAAAATGTCTCTGTCTCTCTGCGGATCTGCAATGACAAAATCAAAAAAAAGTTTTGAGTGTCATTTAGTGTACAACATAATTTTATATACAAATGTTATATTTGATTTTGTATGTTCTGATCTTAAATATGTATACCCATAATATAAAATTACTTGTTACATGTTTAAAACCATTATAAATCTAAACACAGAGTGAAATAAATTCAATATTTATTGTGCACAGATGATTTATCATATCAAGTCCTTTAGTTGTGCCGTCACTTCCACCACAAACAACAATTCTGTCCCAAACTTTTCTCAAAAGTGCATGTTTGACAAAATACTGCAAGAGATATACAAAGAGAGAAGAAAAATAAGAAATATCGAGGTACAAATCATGAATTATTTAAAAAATATATATATTTTCTTATTGTGCATCATTGCAAATAAAGCTCTTTTTTTAATTATGCAAAAAACTAAAATTATTTTAGTGTATTTAGCATGTTAGCTATGCATTTAGCATTAACAAGACATAGATTACACCATTTTTTTACAAAACGGTTTAAAATGTAATTTTACCAACTGTCATTCTTTCACAGAATCAAATTAAATAATTACATGGGGATATGGTGGAAATTGCATTAGTCAGTTCAATACAAAAGAACCCAAAAAATTAGACAAATTAAAAAAAGTAGAGCCTATAGCTGAAAACCCATTTATATATTCTCAGGTACTTTCATCTGCTAAAGATCCTGCTAGAATCCCGCAGGATATACTGATGCATCAGGCGAAAGATGATTTCCTCTGCTACCTAAAATCAGGACAAGTATGTCAATGGTTTCATCTTGGACGGCTAAAGCATTTTCCTTCGACCACAGAATTCCCTTTCTTGATGAAGAAAGGCGCTCATGAACAGAAATATTAGCAGTGGTAACAGCATCTACCTCCGGAGAGTAACATGTGGTTGGAAAACCTCAAGGCTATTATTTGGGGCAGGAAGGGTTTCTGGGGGCATGTGTGGGGCATTCAGAACAGACCTAGAGAGGAATGTGACCCACATATAAACATCAAGGCCCACTAACGTTCAACACAAAGCTGCTGTGAACAGGCCATAGAGGGTTAGCTTGAGGCTAATGTGAGAATGAAGTAGTCACTATACACTATTCATTTATCAAACATAAGGCCTATGCATGCCATATTCATAAAACATAAAAAAATGTTAATATACTAAAATAATACATTTATATAAAATAAATAATAATAAAATATAAATATAAATAAAATATAAATATTTTGGATAAATAAATGTAAAAAAAAAGTACTTCTTAAAAAGGCACATTTTAGTTAGTCTAATATCAAAGAAAAGCTACAACAACAGCTGTAAAGTAGCATAGAAAGATCAAAAGACCATGAAAAAGAAGAACGTCCCTGTGGCGGAAAAAGCAGCTTAGAAACCTTCCTGTGCAGCTCATCTGTATGACCATCATCAGCTCCATTCATGACTGATTACACCCACCCACCGCCCATCGTGAGCATGTGACACACGCTCAACTCCCACGCTTGGTGTGTATCCGCTGTGTGCACGCATGTGTGTCTGTGTGTCTGCTGGTCATAAGCCTTCTTTGTTTGGTCATTGGTGGATGGACACTGGTCTAGTGTGGCAAGCAGAGTGGGGAGTGGGCTTTTTTCAATAGAGTCGTCAACAGCTGCAGCCTTTTAACTCGGAGAGAGAGAGGGATGGAGAGAATGAGAAATAAATACTGAAACAAAATGAATAAAATGGGGGGGAAATAGCTGGTTCAATTGGTTTAATTAGGTTTGGTTGTAATTCTCTGACCTCATTTACATTTATGCATTTAGCAGACGCTTTTATCCAAAGTGACTTACAGTACATTCAGGTTATACATCTATTGTCAGTATGTGTGTTCCCTGGGAATCGAACCCACAACCTTTGCGCTGCTAACGCAAAGCTCTACCACTGAGCCACAGGAACACCTGTGTGACCTGTGATCTTAATGTCAGAGCTGCAGGTTCGAATCTAGACTGCAACGTGTCCCAATTCTGTTTCCTTCATTTCTCACAATTAATTTTCAGCCCAAGGACAAAGAAACAAAAACAGACCAGAAACAAAAAAAATAAACCAAGCAATAAATAAATAAAAGCCCAAACAAAAACAACAACAAAACAAACTCAGAAAACTAAATACAAAAACAACAACAAATAAAACAAATCAAAAAAAATAAATTACATCAACAACTAAATGAAAACAAAACAAAAATAAAACAAAGCCCCATGCCTCCCAATCAAAAAACTAATCAGATAACTAAATTTAAACAATAAACACTACAAACCAAACAAACAAACATTTTCAAACAAAAACTAAATGGACAACTATGAAAACAACAAATAACTAGAAACTAAATGAAACAACAAAATAAAATAAAACCAAAACTGACTTGCCACAGTTTTGCCACTTTTATTTAAAAGGATAGGAAAAGATGAGAGGATGGGATCAGTAAATGACACCAGCTGGATTCGAACTCTTGTCATCTGCCTAAGCGCCACCACATAACATGCCAGGCCACATTTCTGATTGTTTTCGTGATCACACGCCATCATGGCATCAAGAATAGTAATTCAGGTCTGTAATGTTTCACTGCTATTCATGACATGTCATTCCCAACCACAGTAGGTTCTGACAGGATCCAGACAGCACCGAGGGACTCACACCAGCTGGAACTCAGACGAGCTAGCATGTTATGTTCCTGATCCCAGAACAGACATCAACCTCAATCTGACAAAGAAACTTAAACAAAACCATATAAACACGCAGAATGCACACTGTCCCCAATCCTTCAATCTGTGTTATGAATGATGACTTGTCTTCGAGTGGGAATGCAAATTAAAAGTCTCAAGTAAAGAGCACTCAATTTCAGCCGATTAGACACTAGTTATCAACACTTATGGCTTTGTGTATCTTGATGTATACTAGCAAATGCTCAGAAATGTGTATATGCGAACAAATTCACAGATAACCAGAAATCTAGCAGGGATACTGCTCTGATATTTTATGTTCAATTTCACAGCTTGGTAATAATGGTAATGGTTGTAGCAGACACACAGAGAAACACTTCCAACCAGACACCGTTCCAACCAATTACTGAATGAGTCGTGAAAACCACTCCACAAATGTGGCACATTGAGCCAGTGTGCTGTAATGGAAAGCTGCAATGCCTCACACTGACCGAATGCTCCACTGAGAGCACTTACATGTAAACATGCCATAGAGAGGAAACGGTCAGCCAGAGTCCTGTTCTTTGATCATGACTGGTTTGATGGATTTTATGGATACATGCTTTAAGGATAACTTACAAAGAACTAAACCAAGAATAAATAAAGGTTTGTCAGGCCAGCTTTGTTAACAGAGCAACATACCCGATCAACTATTATGGATCTGTTTATAATGATCAATGCTCATATCAAAAACAAGGTGGCCGACATAATTTCAGTGCATCTGGATGTCAGCCATTATTATTTATTCCATAAGCAAAACTGTCCAATAATTGGGTTATTGAGAAAAAGGTAGGGCCCTATGATTTTCGTGATGTGGAAAACATGGACGGAATCGTGGAATCCAGGCATAAATACGGAACTTACTGTATAACGCAGAATGTCACGGATTGTGACAAATTTTGGATGGATAAATCAAAAGCAGGTCAGTACACTTAAATCAAAATGCAATATGGGCTAGTGTCTGTGAATACTAAGCCACAAAAATACAAAAAAGGCTTACTACAAAAAAAAAAAAAAATATTCAGCAAAGCAGCATTAAATTGATCAAAAGTGACATTAATTTGTTATAAAAGATTTATATTTCAAAGATATGTTCTTTTGAACTTGTATTCATTAAAGAAACCTGATAAAAATAAGAATTGTTTCTAGAGCACCAAATCAGCCTAAATTACATCTCTATTATATTCAAATATACCAGTTGCTTTCAATTATAATAATTAAAAAAATATTACTGTATTTTTTATCAAATAATGCAGTCTTTGTGAGCATAAAATACTTCATTAAATCTTATCGACCTCAACTTTTTAAACAGTAGTTTGTTATTCTGAAACTATCAACCCACATTCAGAAAATGAGACCCAGTTCTTTTTTGACTGGCATGTGTGTGGAAACACACCAAAATATACCACATAGCATATTATAATAGCACATATATTTATGTTTGGTGTGGCCTACTGAAAAAAGATAAACGTTCTTGTGTTATCGCAACTCAAGGCGCCCAGGACTCTCCACTGGGATTCTGCCTGCAACAAGTGTACTTTAGATAAAAGATTCTGTCAAATGATAACTCGTCTGAATGCATACTCATAAAAAGTTCTAAATAAATATTAGTGTTGTCACAATATGACTCACAAACTGTATCTCTACACTTAAAGACTCTCTGTATAACACTACTCATACAGACAATACATGGTTTTTAGCGCAAACAATCTTTCCGAGTCAGTTTACATGCATTGGGAACCTCTGGATGCAGCCGGACACAATGAGGCTTTGAACAGGCGCTGGGACAAAGAGCCCATTGCAGGGGATGCTTTATGGCACATTAATGCAGACATGAAAAGTCATCAAGTAGCTCAAAGTGGCTTTATGATGCGTGTTGTTCCAGCAAATGTGACGTCGGATTTCTACATGCACGACTGGAAGTTAAGAATCACAATGAGAAGACATGCTGAATAAATGAACACAATGTTTAAAACCATGCATGTGTTTGGAGAGGAAAGCAATTACGACAAAGGAGTGTTGTGCAGGAGCGCATGATGTAGGCTGTAAAAAGCCGCCATGCATTTCCCTCAGGCGTGGGGCTTAATTGTCAGCATGCCACTGGTGGCGAGTAAATGAGGCTTTAATGGGGTTCTATACACAGAACACCACAACACTCCATTGACTGGCAAATCCAACGCCTCAAAAGTGTGAGACGGCAAAAAAGAGATCAGAAAGATGCACTTAGTAAAACATGATCCTGATGCCCTCCATGTGAACTCTCCTGACATGCAACACCATTTTGGCGGTACTGACTTCCTATGAGAACCCATGTAACAAGAACAGGAAACTACCCTAAAATTGCCTTTTCAAAACAATCTCCTTCCTCTGTGGAATTACCGACACCTAGAACAGGTCAGGAGCGGCCAGATGAACTTTAAAATTAGATTTTTTTTTATGAAGTAACTGTAAGGAATGGTTGCCTATGCAAATTTCTAAGACACAAAGTGTTGTGGGTGGTTGCTAAGGGATCAGTTTTCTTGTACTTTCCAATCTGTTTTTTTGTGTGTTTTTTTAAATATACTTTTTCCTATTTTATTATTTGCCTTTTAAAAAAAGAAAAAAAACTCAAGTTGTAATTAGTGTTAAGTTTAAGGGATTTTGGGCAGAAAAAAAACAATTCATAAGAACTATATTTAAAGTATGAGTCTTTCCAGACTTTAACTGGTTATTTACAATGTTTTTAAATTACTTTTTTTTAACATGACTTTAAATCAATTTGATTTGTTCACACAATATTTAATTCTTCAACCAAAAAATACAAAATAGTTAAAACATTTAGAAGATAATGGTAGACAAAAACGATGCAATAAATTGATTAAAAGTGACAGTAAAGGCATTTGTAATGTTACAAAACACTTCAATTTCAAATAATTGTAATAATTCAACTATATCAATCAATAAACGCTATTCTTTTGAACATTCTATGCATCAAAGAATCCTGCAAAAGCATCACATTTTCCATCAAATTATTAAGCAGTTCAACTGTTTTCAACATTGATAATAATAAATGTTGCTTAAATCAGCATATTAGAATAATTTCTGAAGGATAATGTGACAGACTGAAAATTACGATGATGAAAATCAGCTTTTACATCACAAAAAAAATCATTTTAAAATATATTGAAATAGAAAAAAGTTATTTTAAATTTTAATAACACAATATTGCTGTTTTTACTGAAATTCACCCTTTATTTTAAGGTACAATTCTCGCTATTAATTATGACTTGCCTCAAACTCCTAAATTGCGGTTTATTAATAGTTAGTAAGGTAGTTGTTAATTTTAAGTATTGGGTATAGGGATTTAGAATATGGTTATGCAGAATATGTGCTTTATAATTACTAATACACAGCCAATATATTAAATAGGCATGCTAATAAGCAACTAGTTAAAAGTGAGAATTGGTCCCTATGCTAAAGTGATACCAATCTTACCTACCCCAAACTTTTGAATGGTAGTATCTAAGGAAAGAAAGATGAACTTTGAGGCAAAGCATCTTTTGAGTGCTCTGGCTCTGATAGATGCAGCTGTAATCCAAACACATCCATGGTCTAATCATGGAAAAGAAGATCGTTGAGATACACTATATTTAGAGATGACAGAACTTCCGAATGGCTTATGAAACCGAGCTGTAATGCACTGAGTGTGGAGTGAGAGTCCACAGACTGTGGTCCGAGTCGGTCATTCTGGACACATTCCACAGATATGACGAGCCGTGGAGACAGGAAAACCTATGACATGGCAGTGGGCACTAGAGGACGTTAATACAGTGTCACAGATACGGTCTCAAAACAATCACACGCCATGTTCATACTGCAAAAACAGCTACCGACTTTGATTTAGCATGGTTCTCCTACCTGTTTTTGCAGGTGGTTCTGGGTAAAACATCTGTGAAATGACTTAAACGAGGTGTTAAGTAGCCATTTGGCTTCTCGATCAATATCAAGGAGGTCCCAGTTTAAAGGAATATGCTGCAACAAAGGTTTGCGTCAATGGGAAAGGGCTCCCTTGGGTGCTCTTTGAGACGGCCGGTGGACAACCTGTCTTTCTCAATCATCACTTAGTGCTGAACCGGCACCTGTGGCCCAGTTTCTTACCTAAAAACAGTTTAACAGCCCCATTTCACTTCCCACCACAGATGCTAAATGTGGACTGTATAGTCATATATCACCCCACAAATATAAGCATATATATAATGTTGATTTAAGGTGATAAAAAGAGTCTTTCACTGCAGAGACCATCAAGCTGACTGTAAAATTCACAAGCAGTCTAGAGTATTTACACATGCTTTAAAAATGATCTACAGATATATTTAATCAAACCACGAAAAGATAATTAACAGGAAAAAGGTGCAACAAATAACTAGCAAAATGTAATATTAATTTTAAAATGCAATTAAACTAATCATAGATTCATTTATGGATGTTCCCTATGCAAAATTGATTACATTAAATGAACATATATAAAAATCCATAAATAAAGTTATATAATATAGTATGATAATACTAAGTATTAAAAATAAATGAGAATAAATGCAAATTATAGGACCATGCAAAAAATATTCAGTGTTATGTCAATAAATTAGCGACTGACCACATTAGCTAATACTATGATATTTTGAAAAATCTGCATTGGGCAGATTGAGCTTGGCCAGCAGACAGAAGTTGCAAATGGATAGTAATAATATATATATATATATATATATATATTTGTATATATTGTGTGATGCTATCTGGGAAAACCCGTCAGATGTTGCGCTGGGACATTTTCAGGAAATTAGAAAAATAGGTTGAATGTCATTTTTTTGTCAAAATTAGGTTTTTATAAAATTATTATTCTATAACATCTTGTCTATCATCTCTGAAAATATCTTGGCAAAATTCACTTATTTAGTGCAGAAAAATAGCGATTTATTGTTTTTCTCTTATGAACGCGCTGCGGAGGTGCTTTCTTTTAACACCACACAAACAGTTAACCTATCCTATCAAAATAAACCACTTAACATATATAATAAATGTGTATCAATGCACATTTCACGCCAGTCCTGTGTAAACTACGGCACGCAAAGTTTATTAGTTTATTTATTTTAATATTGTGAGATGGCGGAGCGCAAGAAAACAACGCAGTCTGAAGTAGCTGCTCAATTAAATGATCTTGCTCGTCTTAGTCTGCTCAATCTTGGCGTTGTCAGTGCCTAAAACAATGTTATAATGGACTATTTAACATCCAGAGATGAAGGATTGGATGATAAAGTTACTAAAGAGGAGTCCGATAACAGTCTGTTATATGCACAGGTGCGCGAACAGTTGCGCTGCGCTCGCTTTTCTGAGGTACACTATTCGTGCTATCTAAACAAACAAGGGTTGATCAAAAGTTCAGAGACTATGCCCATGATAAACAATGGAAAACTCTTTAGGGTAACGATAGTCTGTTTGTGTAATTATGCAGTATAGCGCTCCTTACAGACAGCTATTGTTAAACTCGTGAAGTGAAAGTGAAACCCGTCTCACTTTAAACCCGTTTTTCTCAAAATTCCATTCCTGAAAATCATAGCTATCAGCCAACTTCAGATAGCCATAACTCACGGTCAAGCTATGGATAAAATAAAAACTAATTTGGAAAGGGCTTGAACCCAGCTTTCATATGATATCAAAACCTAAAAAAGGTCAAATTTCACCATGTGTTGGGTTTTCCTAGATCGCATCACATATGCATACACACACACATATACATATACATATATATATATATATATATATACTACACCAAATATGGTGTAAATTTAGACTAGAGGTAATTTCATTTCAGCAAGTTCTTCTGTTATTAAATCATGTCATTAAATAAATCATTTATCATATGTCCCCCTGATAAACCTATATCAGTCACATAATGTTGAATGTCAATTAAATTATGTCTCATCCCTCATTTTGCAAAAATGAACAGGAATCACTCAGCTACAACAGGGCCCTAGCAGGTAAGTGCATCCAAAATGTGAATAAACTGTATTCTGTATAAAACTGTATAAAATTAAATAAAATGTAGAAATAAAGAAAAAATATGTATTATTTTAAACAGATGTGTTACAGTACAACAGCACCATACCAAACATATTTTTATTTAAGCAGCTTCTATGAAGGAATAATTATGCATGGAATTTCTCCATTTATACTTTTAAATATTTTATACCTACAATAATTTTATTTTTTTATTAACTCGCCCTCCCACATAATGATTCTCAGACCTGCTGCCAGCTCACGTCAGATGATGGAGAACAGAAGGAAGCAGAAGAAGTGAATGGTGATAAACAGGCAGTGAAGCAAGCCTGCACCAATCCACTTATCAAGAGCCTATAATCGAGGGGTCAGACTGTGGAAGGGCCCTTTACATGTCTGGCTGTGACCTTCACTGATACAGTACCAGACCAGCCACTAAATATACAACCTCCAACATACTGACGGCATTCCAGCCAGCGTCCCTACTGTTCCCACACACACAATATCTAAATTAGGACACAGTACACTACTATTGTATTTATAAAGCCTTTGCATTTCTATATAAAGCGTCTGTATTTTTAAGATGAAAATAACCTTATTTATAGATCCTTTTCGTCCTCAAAAAGAAAATTGGGATTACTTTAGTCTCTAAAGTGTCCATATGAAACATCCACATTGCTTTGAAACTAAAGAACAAATCTAAATCCTTGTGAACATGAAACCTAGACTTAGAAGTCTCAGGTTTCAACGTTTGTTTGACAACAAACACTTGAGAGAAAAAAAACGGTTACGAAATTACTCCAGTCTTCAAACTCCAGCATGTCTAGAACTAAATGTCAAACCCAAGAGCCAGCGGACAACGGTGGCCAAAAATCGAAAAGCAGGCCTCATCGTTCCACATCCAATACTGTACTCCACCCAAGCCAAACAGCCAAGCTCCAGAGCTCTCTCACACACACCCCTTCGACTCAACAACACTCCCGGCCAACACTAATCGATGCAATGTGACGGCACACGCAACTGTCAACAAGACAATTTGCCAAATTTATGGATGAGTCCTGCAAACAATGACTTTTATCAGACGAACTCAACAAAGAACACTACTACTTGTTTTTAGTTTCGTACCTTTATCAAAACCACGTCCACGGACCTCTCGCCTTTTGCGCACAGGCTGTACTTTCGCCGGTGTCGCTCGTACATCTTTTCCAGGAGAGAAACGTCAAGGAGAAGAAGAAAGTGCCGTTATAGTCCAACATGAAGCCCGAGACTTGTGGAGTTCCCAGTCAAGCTTTGGGAAAAATGAGCAACTCTCTGCACATCTGCACCATGAACCAGCCCCGTTCTCACTCTCCCTCCCTCCCTCCTTCACACACTTCTTTCTCCCCTCCCTCCCCCTCTCCTTTTTCCTTCTGCACACTCACTCTCTTTTTTTGTTGCTGGCTTTCTTTCTGCTCTCCCTGTTTTTTTATTTTACAGACTCACCCTATTGCAGCTGATCTTTTCCTTTCCCCCTTCGCTCTCTCGTTGCCTCTCATCCCACTGTTTCCACCCTTCTCAGTTTTCGCATATAAAGCTTCATGTATTTCCCAATGTGCATCACTGTGTGTTTGAACTCTGATCGGTAAACTGCCACCAAAGAGGATGAGTTCGTCATATACATTCGCTGATAAGACACATTTACATCCTTCAAACAGTGAGCTGAGATTCCTTACTCCATCTAGCATTGTGTGTGCTTTGAGCTGTAAGATAAGGCTTTTTATCCAAGTAAACACTATCAAAAAGATTTGTCGTGATAGAACATAACACACTCTTGATCTATGCTGTTTTCAAGTATAAGGTGCAGTAAATCAGATTTAGCTTAGCACTGGATGCAACCCTGCATCTGTATAGAACCATCAACCGACTAACAGCTGGAGCCATGGCAACCGTTTCAAACGATAAAAGGCCAGAGCACGGGCTGATGGGATTCACTGGAGTTTAATGCAATTGAGGCGGTGCGAGGAACTCTAATTGAACTTCTGGAAAAGATTTAGAAGTAAATTATCTTGGGTTCATTTTACACAAAACTCAGAAGATAAGGGTTCATGTGGAAATACTTCACATGCAGTGTTGCTGTTGATTAAAACTATTATAAATACTTTATATTAATTGAAAAAACTGGAATAAAATAAATATATAAATATTAGATGAAAAATTTCAACTAAAGACAAGCAAGCTTAAATTACTAAAATCAATATATAAATTTACTTAAAATGGAAACTGAAAATATAAATGTAAAAGCCAATTCAAAGTATTAATAACTGCTATAATATAATATAAATAATATTAAAATAGCACTGCCATGCTTGCTACTTAACTTCTGCACAATATATAATTGATTTAGAAAAAACGCAAAACTGAAATATTGCATTACTAAAAAAAAAAATATTGAATTTACTAAATGTTTTAAGGTAAGTGGTTGCAATCAATTTATTTTAGCTACATTTAAACAAACTAATTTAGTTGACTAATTTTCAACATATATTTTTTAATTAAATGTAGCAAAAATAAATTGTTTGTGACCACTTTCTTTAAATTAAAACAAATTTTTGTATCATTTTTTTCAGTGTACTTAAACTGTGGACTACAACACGGGTGGTAATATTATGACAAGCCTGTTGTTGGACCAATGCATGCCGAATTGCACTGTTTTTCCACATGTGCTTGGGAGTTTCCATCCACCATACAGTATAATGAGGGTGTCACGGTGTGGATATATATAATTTTATACAAAAACACACAAAACAGTCACACAGACACACCTTGCGCACAAAAAAACACCTTCAATTAAAGTCTCATACACTTTTCCATGTTTAGCATGAAGATCCTTACTTGTACTTAGGAGAAAGAGACATTCAGATAACCGTGTAGGTTGTCCTGACGCAGTCAATTTGATCTTTACTGTGTATTTGCATGCATGCGTGTGATTATCCAGTGGAGGAGGGGATAGGAGAAACAAGGGCTCTTTGTGGGGATCCCGGCGCATGTTATCCCGACGTTTCAAGACCACTCATCCAACATAATATATGATTTAAAGGAATAGTTGGACCACAAAATATATCACATTCTGTCATTATTTACTCATCCTCTTGTCGGTTCTGTGAAATAGAATATCCGAAAGCTCTTTTCAATATAATAAACAAAAACAAGTGACAAAAACACACCATAAAAGTGAGTTGAGCGCAATATTGAGAGTTTCTGAAATCATATGGTAACCTTTATGTGAATAATAGACTGAAATTTGACATTAGTCACTAAAAATACAGAAGCAGTGATGTCCAAATCATGAATGAATCATTATTTTGGGTCAGGTATCTAAATGAATCTGTTGATCCAATTAAAAAAAACTAGTCTGAATGATTCATTCACAAATCTGGTTTTCGATAAATAATTAAATAAGTTGGAGGTAAAGGGAAAATAATCTGTTTGTTTGTTTTCTAAAAGTATGCATGGATGAATCATTCACAAAAATATCAATAACACACATTTCTAAGTGTTTGTTTGACCTTTTA
The DNA here is from genome assembly GCA_027422405.1 of Ptychobarbus kaznakovi. Taxonomy (NCBI): domain Eukaryota; kingdom Metazoa; phylum Chordata; class Actinopteri; order Cypriniformes; family Cyprinidae; genus Ptychobarbus; species Ptychobarbus kaznakovi. The sequence goes on from CM049796.1 coordinate 37,576,552, forward strand.
AATCAGTCAGCCATAAAAAGGTATCTTACAATTTCAGAAGACATAAATATAGTTCAAATATTGTTACATGGCCGAATTTTATGGCCGAAGTTTATGTGAAAATGCATTGAAAAGAGTGTCAAGCACTAAAATATAAAGTTCGGCTTTTGTGTTCCACAGAAGAAAGCCATATGGTTTTGGATCAACATGAGAGTGAGTAAATGACTTTTTGGAAGAACTAACGCTGGAAACGAGAGAAAACAGGATAATGGACTGAGGGGAAAAAAGAGAAATACTTAAAAGGGGCGATCAGAAGCACATAAAGTTGAGTGAGAAGAAAACAAAGGATATTTCCATCAGTGGCGGAGCCAACAAACAGATGCATGAATGTAAGGAGTGTGTGTGGATCTAGACCAGCCTCAGCGGTGTCTTCAACCCTCCCACTCCACCAAACACCAGCCCTTTGCTTTTCTTCAACATCACGCCATTCTTACACTTCACATTCCAGCGCATGAGAGGCAGCCGTGTCCCTTTTTCCAACACACTAGTTGCCGGATTTGCGTGCGTGTTTGTTAGTGCACGCGCTATGGCTCTGTTTCCCAGGGATGGGCTTGTGTAGTTTAGTTTGGATGTTTAGTGAAAAGGGAACTCATTTGAAGGTTCCCACAATGCATCTGGCCTGCCGCACGAGGACAGATGAAAAGAGTTGAAGATAGCTGTGTTAGGAGAGAACAGGCAGCCCTAATGCTTTTTGCCCTTGTCCCTCTCTCTAACACATATGTAGATGACTAGACATCTCAGTGCACATCTGGAAGGAGTTATATCATCTCAGTGCATCAGTGAATGATTCATCATGTTTTAAAAAGTGCTACCCTCATGCTAAATATTACACAGCCTCTTCAAGAGGGAGAATTCTTTCATCAACTACCTCACATCAGCTCTGATGTGGACGGGATTAGGGCAAATTGTAATAGCAAGCACAGCTAATAAGCCCCTGACGTTCTTGAGGTTTGTACTGGACCAGCAAGGATAAAGTTAACATGCTAGTCCAAATTGGGATGCTGTGTAAATGTGGCCTCTGCTCTTATCTCAAGAGTCTCTCAAGATAGAATGTTCCAGAGTGTTATTTCTTTCAAATGCTGACAATGTAGCAACCTCATGATGCAGTCCAAGTCTGCATGCCAGACAGCAGATAAGTGTAAATGTAGTTTGATTTCAGAGGCAACAGAGACCTTGCCTTGCAAAGCTACCTTGACAAGAGAGGTCAGAAGGGGGTAAAAAAGATCAGACAGTCAATAACTGGTGTTCCTTCTTCGTACATCGCTAACTCAGTTAGCTGGATTTGATTTTTGACGATTTCGCTTGATCTTGGATCATTTGGTTCTTCGAAGCTCATCCTGGAGTTGCTGTCATAGCAACAGGTCCGTAAACTTAAACCTGCTCGAGAGCAGGCTTATTTCATGTAAACCGGATTAGATTGCATCTTTTTAAGCAGAATTGATACTTAAAATCTGTCCCAGACACTGTTACTTTATTACATGAGTGTCATCTTGTCAAAATGTGTCATCTTTTTCGTCAGGTGTCTTTAATTATATAATGTCATTACTTTGCAGTCTTGTCCAGCCAATCGCTTGATTGCGGACCGTGGTTTCGAATATCGATACATCTGCCCTTTTAAGGGAACAGGAGAACACGCAGTGATCTTCCAGATCCCAAATCCAGATATTTTAATCAAATATGCAAATTCGTTTGAAGAACCAAATTAGCCAGAGATCGGTTATCAGGATTAGAAGATCTGGCATCTTTCAAATAATCTCAGATGTATTAAGTGACGTACGAAGAACGGGCCCCTGGGTAATTCATATATTTTGTTGTTGTTCAAAAAGGGCCTATATTCAAATTAAACTGGAAGAATGCAGCTAAAGCTAGATAATGGTTTTAAAAAATGAGATTTAGCATTCTCTGCTAATTTGTTTGAAGACAAACAAGACTGAATTAAAACCCATTATGTCACTCAGTAATATCACTTACGAGAAAAAGATAATTTCATCGCTCATGCATGAGTGCTCCACAATCAAAACAATTGATGCTAGCCACAACATGCTAGTGAACACATGTAATTTCCCATTGTTTTACAGCCCGTCCACACTAAAAACAATAACTGTAGCGATAGCGTCCACACCATCAGATGAAAGGATTCTGTTTATTGTATGCACTGCAGTTTTGTTATATGCCAATCTCTTTAAAGTCAGGTGAAAAGAGCTCCGGAGGTTGACGTCATGCAATCTAAACTCCGACATTTTGGCAGGCAATCAGCAGAGAGAGCGGCCGTAGCACTGGTATCGATCATTTAAAACTAGACTATTTACACCTTACAAACATTACTCCATTTTAACATGGTGGACAGCTGCTGTGTGCTAGGATGCCAGAACATGCAAGGGGAAAGCTAGGGTTGCCAACTGCCCCGTATTAGCCAAGCCGTCCCGTATATTGGGCTTAATTTATGTGTTCCGTACGTGACCTCCCTTGGCCAGTAAATCAGAAAGTCCTGAACATAACTGTTCAAGGAAGGCTGCAGAATCCTCTGCCGTCTGGACCGCTCCCGCTTCACAATAAGCGGCGCTCGTGCTAATAATGCCAATCCCTTTCATGTTTTGACTAAAGTAAATTTTTATTTTGGCAAATACAAACAACGTGATTATTTTTCCAACATCCAGCCGTGCAAGAAAACATGCAATCTAGCCGAGACGTGATCAATAAGGGAAACCATCTTTCACTATTGCAAAATAGAGAAAAAACATTTTACATTTAAGTAAGCTTCTTAACATTGTAGCCTATATTATTCGTAAAACACACAAAATGACCAATAAAAAAGTGTTGAGCACCAAAAGCAGCCCATATTAAATCTATAAGTTATCTTTAATTGAAAATATGCATTTTCCTATACACACACACGTGATTGTCCCATAAAGCAAAGGGGAAATCATTTTATCGTATTCCTCAGACAACTAAAATGGTTCACTGCAATACAACATGCTAACACACAACATCTGGGATTAAACGGGTAAGATTTTATGACATTTATGATGTATACTGTACTCACAGTGATATAGTTATGCTGGCTACCTACAAGGACAGTTAAGGTTGATTATGTTAGCTAACAACACAGTTGACATAACCTTCCAGTGACAACATTTTTAGACTCTATGGTTTTAGCCAGCAGACTCCTGAATATAAAAAAAAATAAAAATAGATTGCGTCCATTTGTACCCCTCCAGGCTTTTGTAGGCTTTTAAAGAGTCTCCGGATTAATATTAGGAGGGAAAGTTGATGAGGTAGTTGTAGATATCAGGATACTGCAGGTCAGGAAATCTATCCGTTCATATATTAATACATGTTAAAAGCACCCGAGGACATTATAGGGATCTGTTATGTTTAATCTATTAAGTTTTGCTATGTACATGTCTACGTCTTTTGAATTAAAATGCGCAGTGAAATCTGTTTGTTGCTCTCTCTGTTGCCTTGAAACTTATGCTGGCGCCATTCATTTCATATTCGCTCCTGGCTGTTCTTGCCTGCCAACATGGTGGCGTAAACAGAATGGGTCATGTGACGTCCGGAGCTCTATTGTTGTGACCTGTTTTTTTATCATTCAGTTAAAAATAAAACTGAAAGTTATTCAAATGATTTTGTTATAGCTGTGGTGTGGACTACCCTATTCACATTTCCCATTCTCAAGAATTAGAATTATTATTAAATCCTCATGGCTGCAGTTATCATTACAGTTATAGTTATAATTTTTAGTGTGAATTGGCCTTTATATACTGTACCAAAGTTCTGAGTTTTAACTTTATCTTTCAACTCCTCAACAATAATTGTAGATCCTATCGGGTACTCCAAAACCAAACTGGGAGGCACAGGAAGAAGTCAAAACAATACGGATTCCCACAGGAATATGACAGAATAAACAACAGAAGTTCTAATCACTAACTTCCAAAGACTGAAGATAGACATCTCACTGTATCACTCTTACTGGCCCGCATAAACACCCAAGTTATCACATCTTCCCTTCCTCCCTCGCAGTTTTCTCGCCACTGATATCATCCCTCTGACACACAACTGGGAAAAAAAGGTGTTCAGTGTGATGTCATCTTTCCTCCATGAGAAAAAGGCCAACACACACACACAACCACAGTGTGAGCTGTAGGGTGGCAGAGTTCCCATATCTGCCAGTTTGACCTTGCGAGACACAGTTCAGCACTTCTAACTCAGACCTGCGTCAGAACGCTGAGGCACTTTCAGCAACCAGGCAGAGAAATCAGATTTACGACAGAAGGTCAGGTCAAAAACATCCCTGAATTTCTGCTCCGTGGAGTCTTTTGGGAAACTACCACCTTCCTAGCTACTGAGAAATCAGGGTGGTTGGAAGCAAACTCTGAGTGAATCATACCAAGAGGTCTAAATGTTAATGATTTATTTAGTGGACGGCAGGTTGAGGATAATAGCCAAAGAATACTCACCGCTGTGGAATTCGCTTTGTCTGCTGAGGAGTCTTGGTGTCCGTCCACCACATCCTCTGCTAAAGTGCCATCATCTGTGAAGTGTAATCAAGACAGAGGACATTTCAAATTTGGAACTGAAAAAAGGCTGAAGCACTTTTAAGTTGCCATTCTGTCCAACTTACTGTAGTTGATGAGGCATGTACAAACAACAAAAATGCTTCATTTAAATAAGTTTCGAGTAAATGCGTGACTTTTAACTGAAACTTCCAAAAATCAATATGTAATTCATTAACTCAGCTGCTGATTCATGTCCAAAGAGCGAACATTTCAGTGACGCAGGTTTATTTGTTTACTTAGAAATTAACAAATCGTGATAAGACCATTCAAATACGTTATTAACAATATACTTTTGATAAAAGTGACTTATTCCTCCTTTCCAACTGAGCTCAGTACAGTCAGCAGCTCCATGAATGTGATATAAATAACACCTACAGTAAGCAGCTATTAGTAGAACAATGCTGAATTCTCATCCATGTAGAAAAGAGCTGGGCGTCTACCTTGTTCACAAGACAATCTATCAACTGTTTTCATGCTATGATGTGAGGCAGAGGTGACATCACCAGGTTGCCATGATACAATGAGCTGAAAATACACACTGCCATTTGAGAACACTCCCTATTAACATTTTTACCTGAATGACAAAGAAGGTTTTTCCCTTCCGGATGGAAACCGAAACCGCTGATCAATGGCATAATTTTGCCTAAACGTTACTAAAAACAACATTACAGACAAAATGGGAATAAATATTGACCTAAGTAAGAATAACAATGTTATGTCCATAGAAAATAGTTTGTATGGCAAACATCATTGTATTCACATGCACACGCACAAGCATGTGTCAGAATACAATGAAGCTAATGACAAATTAGCTTTAGCTGTAAACAATCTGTTTAGAATGGCATGACACTTAATTTAGCGGCAGCACAAAGTTTCAGACTTTCAAACAACTGTTACACAGGATGACGGTAAAAGGTAGCGTTATCTGATTGCATCAGACTCCCTGAAATAAATGTGTACACAAACTATGTCAGCACTGCCAGAATGATAAATAAAAATGCATTACCTATTATTTGTTCGACATGTGGTTCCTCAGCACATTTCTGAAGAGTTTCACTGTGCTCCATCAAACAATCGGCGTATCTTGATGTAATCCATTCAGGGTCTCAGGTGTTTCTGAAGGCTGCACTTCCTCAGACAAACCATTGTCTATATCCACTGGGGAAGTGTGTACCAAACCATGGTGCAATCCACTATTAATATCCAAAGGGGAAGTGAGCTCAGCTGTTAAAGATGAGGCACTGAGTGGGTCAGACATGGAGGAGCTCTCCAGAGCTGAACCACTGGTGGTGTCTATGGGAGAGCAGGTGCTGTCCCCCGGGACAGTCGTCTCGCATATATCGGTAGCCATGTCAACACATTCATCCCCACCAGGAATTATAGCAGAGATCTTTATTTCATCAGTGAAGGGTGTCTCAGTAGGTCTGTCACCTTGGCTTTCTGTTAGGAGTGAGGCACAAGACAGGTCTAGGTCAATCACACATTCAACAGCAGGTTCTGATGGTGTGTTTGTACTCTCCTTGGAGGTTTCAGGGAGCTGGAACTGTGCTTTGGATTCAGGACAATCATTGTGTGGGATTTCCGATGGATCAGGGAGCTCGCTGATTGTGTCCTGTGAAGTAGAGTCAATTTCCCTTTCCTGTAGAGGTTCATCTGAATCAACATCCTTAAATTCCGGTTTATCTTGCAAAGTGGACACTAGAACTGATGCTTCCCTTGGCTCACAAATTAGATTTTCATTTGTCGTATCTCCAGAATATTCCTCAGGAATATGCTCAACGAGTTTGGACGTAGAATCTGGCTGAACAAATGTTTCAGATGCCTCTTCTCCTAAAGGAGATCCTACGATTATATCAGCTCCACAATTTTCAGAATGCAGTATTGTAGACACATCCTGTTGTAAATCACTTGCAATAAAGTTTTCAGAGTCAACAAGCAGAGAAGATTTATCAGAAGATTTTGATGATTTGTCATCTAACTGTGAGACAACAATGTCCTTAACTGATTCCGGCTCTTCAAAGATCTCTTTAGGGTCGTTTATCCTCTCATTCGGGGCTACCTCCTCCTTGCTTCCATCAGGTAGAGACCCATCAATCTGGCAAGATGAAATCTCTGCAGTGATGCCAACAAAATCCCCTGCTATTGCACTGATGTCACAGTCTGATTCATTAAACAAAATCTCCTGACATTCTAATGCAGTTTCTGAAGATTGTGTGACTTGGTGTGGCTGTTGTAAACTTTCTGTAGTCTCAGACAAGGGCTCCACAGCTGGACCTTCATGAGAGGAAGTCTCAGTAACAGGCGAGAGCCCTCGTCGAACCTTATGCACTGGTCCTGGTGCCATGTTTGGCCAGAGACTAAACGATTCCAAATGATCACCCTCTGAAATAGTACATTCAGAGTTCTGCTTTATGCTAGCGTCATCCGTACCCAAACCAGAAACTGACTCAGTGTTGCCTTTGGTGTGTTCGCTAAGATTTCCTGTCTCTGTCTCTAGGCTACCATGTGGCTTGTCAACACCATCAGAAATAACGGTTTCGTCTGTTCGTACGGATGAGGTAACCTCAGAATTTACCTGAATTGAAGTCAATTTAACATCATCTGTTCCCACCGAGAATTCCATAGACAGCTTGGGCTCAATCTTGTCGTCGTGCTGACCGTTTTCCTCTGGATCATGGGAAGAAAGTGCTGAAGAGTTTAAGCCTATTTCCTGGCTGCTACTCGTCTCCCCTTCCCTTTCCTCTGGTAAGTCCCCTCGCCAACTAAGATCTGTACTCCCCTTGCTGTCCTCCATTTGTGAGAGCTGACTAGTTTCCGTGGGGAGGAGACCCTGAGATTGTGCGTGGCCCATGTCTTGGGACTCAAGGTTGCCAGATTGAACGTTATTGTCTGTTTCAGTCTCTAAACTCCTCTGGAAAGCCTCCTGCTCTTCTTGGTTCCCTTTATCAGGCTGTGAAGCAGCCCCCTGTATGGCACTGATTACGCAGAGCTCTATATCAGCTTCCTCCCGCAGGTTTCCACAGGAAGGGGCACTGAAAGTCACAGAATCGCCTTCTACCCGCTGCTCTGAACAGTCAGCCTTATCTGACACCTCCCCAGGATGCCCTACAGCTGGCGGGTCAAGCTCCACCTCCCTGTCCTGTGATTGGACATGATCTCCTGTGCCATTTTGACGAATACACAATCCATCCTCAACGGCAGAGCTATTCGATTCACAGGTTTCTTCTTGTTCAGAGTTGGGTTCCTGATGCTCAGGCTCCAGTGAATTGGGCGGTAGGCAGTCTGTTTTATCACTCAAGTTTCTGTTAAGAATCAGCAGTGCTGGCTTATGCTGTGGTGGAGGATCTTCCTGAATAAACAAAGTTCAAAAACAGCTATTAAATAAAGCAGCACGCTTTATACTGCCCTCATTAAAACTGACATTAAACATTCACCCAGAGAAACAGAGCAAGGGTGCGTGCACAGAGACAGTCTAGTTTGTGATCTGCATTTTAGTCACTTCCTTTAGTCACAGATAGCTACCTCCTGCAGAGTCCTACCACAAAAGCAAACATCCCTGCTGATCGTACCCAGCTGGAAATATCACTGTGATCTTAAAATGGCAGAGCAAGAAAATAAGACCCACCTACTGCCGAAATCACTGACTCACCTTCTGATGTGACTGCATGAGGCGTTGGAGCTCCTCCACATCAGACTGAAGGTTAGGTTGGGGACTCCCTGGCACATCCTCTAGTGTCAGGGTGTACGTGTTTAGCTTGGGGTGGTGTCGCAGAACTCTGCCTTCTGGGTAACGCCACTTGGACGATTTCGTCTCCAACTCTGGCAGGTTGTCAACCCTGCCCAACACAAACATAGCAAACTTTGAGAACGCCCAGTCTCGAGGCACTGAATCAGCAAGGCCACACCCAGCAGACCTAGAGAGGATGTGAAATAATACACAATGCTGATTATGGTTACCCATTGAACACAATGTCAAGTGTGAAAACTCACTCGTTTAAACACAGCCAAACTTAAAACAGGTTTACATCCAGCACAATGCCGCAATGAGCTCGGAGAACAATAATTTATTTGTTTCTTTAGACAAAGATATGAAAAACACTCATATGGGATCAGATTCCCGACAAAGTATTGCAGTCACGGATAAAAAAATAACAAGCGTGAAAACTAAATTTAAAAACGCAAGTAAAAATATATTGCACAAGATTTAAAATTGAAAGCAAAGTTTTCAGAATAGCAAACAAATGTCATGGATAGAAAAATAATAAGTGTAAACAAAAAAAATATTTTTTTAAATATAATAAGCATGAATAAAAACTTTACACATTTAAAATCATATTGCACAAAATTGAAATATTGATGCAAAATTATCTGACTGTTTTCCTTGGTTATATTTCTCAGTTTATTCTGCTCTCAGACATTTTCTGCTCATATTTGTATTTGTTTTTGTATGCTTATGCTGTTTTCCCTACGTGCTTGTTTCCATGTTTTGCATCTTTTCCAAATGTTGCGGTTAGAGTTTCATGTGAATCAGGGCGGGATCAAGCGTCATCATTGGTCCAGTAGTTCTTGATTGACAGCTCCACCTCTAGCCAATCAGTCGAAGAGGGGTGTGGACGTCACTCCAATGCGCCCTTATTAGCTGCCGATGCTCAGCGTTCACTTTTACAGGTGAAAATGTTTAACTGTCAGCAGGGGTAACATCTTTCTATACAGGACACTGTTGTATGTGTCTGTCTGCCTGTTACTGCTGTAGGCTACGCCTGCCTGGCAATCCGTTAGCGTTAAATGAGCCATCCTATTGACCCGTCGTGATAATATTCATCTGTAGGCTATTTATTCACCTATGCCACATCGTGAAAGGGAGCAGCCACAATATGCACTGGCCTCGTGAAGTCACCGTTATATGTGCCTTGCTTGCCCATACCTGACTAATAATACATCTTATGGTTATTACTGTTAGAAGAGGAGTAAAAGTAATACATTCCAGTCACAATTGTTTAGTTTGCTGTATATTGCTCATAGTTGTTAACTGTCTGTAGGCAATATTTTGCTTATTTCTTTTTATTGTGACAAGCTTTGCAGCTTTTTCTTTCCTGTACAGTATGTAATTGATAAGGTTGATGGTTTTGTAAGATTTATCACATTTTGCTGTATTCTATTATAAAATGACTTAAAACACATTGTGCTTGTTACATATTGTGTTTATGTAAATACACTCATTCTCACTAGTGTAAAAACCTGTTCTGCTTTGGTTTCTTGTGTGGGGAGAGAAAAACAGCGTGATTACATTAAAGGTGAAATTGAAGTTCCTGGTGGCAGTGTCAACATGACAAACAAGCAGTACATTTCTTTAAGACAGAACATTATGTATCTTAGTAATAGTAAATTACTAAGGTAGAATCACCCTTGTCAACCCCAAAATGCTACAAGCTTTCAAAAGAGAAAATGTGCAATTGTTCGTGTTTTTGTGTGTGTAAGTGGCTCAGATTGTCCCCAGGGCTCTGACACATGGGTAACAACAGGAACTGTTTTCACCTGCTGTGTATCTAAGGTACAAAAGGTATCCATAGCAACCCTGTGACATCACTCACAGGACACTAAAGAGTGCAAAGTGAAAAGGAGAAGCTCTTAAGGTCTTGCGGACCTGAGAGGAATATTTTAGGCAGTCTGAGCATTAGCCAAAAGACTAAACTCTGAAGGATTGGAGAGCTGAACAAATCAACATGTACCTATATCTGCTGTTTGCCTTCTATTCAACAATGACATAAAATGATAACATTATAAGATAATATTATTTATATATATATTTAAACTCATATAATAGAAACCACAGTTATAATACATTATACACATAAAATGTGTTTGTCATGTATTATACCTTATGCATTATTCTCTAAAGGCGAAACCATAAATAGGCAAGTAATATAATGTATTATAACAGATCAGAATGCATATTATAAGATATCACATGCTGTCTTTTAATGACTTCATAGAAAGTTAGGACAAAAGTACATCAAAATATCTTAAAGAAACCACAACCAAAATACCATGAGCTTTGATGGAAAGATTTGAGGCAACATCTAAGGGTGTGCTGTGGTTCAGTACACTTGCTTTAAATGAGGCACTAAACCAAAGCACTTAACGGCCTTCTATAACAGACCCTTGAATCACACAGATCACACGCTAGCTCTGGTCTCTCCTCTATCCTTCTGTCTGTGATCACATTTCACTGGCTTTACCAAAGCTGAGCAGCCAGTGACCCAGTAGACATCAGTCTGGGTGACACCGCTAACAGGAAATGGTTCCTAGAGTGTCACATCTCTCTAGTATCAATACAATTATTTAGCCTAACTGTCATATATAGGCTTGAATTCAAACTCAATTCATCAGATGTCAGGTCACAGCTATATGGCAGATTAAATTTGGAAAGAGTTATAAAAACAGGATCAAAACAAACATAGCTCTCTCGTCTCTCCCACTCATAACTCTTAAATATATGAGTAGGGGAGAGATGCATTACTAAACAGACTGCCTTGGTGCCCTGTTTTAGAATAGTCAAGTAGGGGAACATATGGAATCTGTCCCACGCAGGTTTGCTAGCCATAGACTGTGAAGAGCACTGGCTGGAGGAAGCTGATAAAGGTAAACGTCTCTGTTACACACGCATAGGTAATGCCACTTTACTGAGTAAATCTGCAGACAGGATCTTGCTAGTTTGAAACAGGTTTCTGTTGCAGACTGCAAAGGCTTGCTTTAAAAAGCTTATGTGGCTTTAACTGTTTACACAGAGCTCAGAGCCACATGGCATGTCCTTGTGCTTTGCTCTTATCTCCCCCATATTTCAACATCCTCCTTTCTTCTGAACACAACACTAAATCTCGCCTCATTCACATGATAAAATCATTGCTTTATTATTATAAATCTGACTCTAGCTCTTTTTGAGAATCCAAATCAGCCCAACACACACATTGCCTGAACGGATCTGTTTGGATGACCAGTTTGGTTTATAGGACATCTGAAAAAAAATGACTTTTGCAACTTTACCTTTAACGAGTGTGACTTTACTTTTTATGTTTGAGAGCAACAAATACGATAAAGCTGTATTTGTTTAAGGCATTTCAAAGGTCACAACGTCCGTTCTGTTTGATAAAGTTTGCGGCTTGTTACAGCCTATTATTGATATTAATCCGGTCATATTTTATAGATCAAGATTTGCAGGGGGACAATAATAACAATGGCTGTAAGAATTTGTCTCAAATGCATGTTTGTATTAGTTTTACAACAAAACAAGTCACAAAATACCATCTAAACATCATTAAATAATTTTATTAGGACTCATTTAAGGCATTATAATTAAAATAAATATTATACTGTATATATCTTAAACAAAACCCTTGCAATTACAAACTAGAAGTCATGTAAATTTACCAGTAGTAATAAAGGTAAACCATGAAATACTTTCAGCTATAGGGATTATGGAATTGATTTTTTATTATCATTCATAATTATTTATTTTAACATATATTGGCAGTTTCTGTTAATAAAAACTCTCAATATAATCCACATTGTCATTATAGCAGCAGTATCAGAAACATTTAGGGAGCCTTTAGATATTGTTTTCAACAATGGGGGTCCTTGGAGTCAAAAAGGTTACTAAAAACGAGCCAAAAATCCCGGTTAAAGATATAATTTTCTTGCATACTTACTCTGTCAGCAGTTTCTGGAGCTGCGTGTGGCCTCTCTTCTGGGCGACCCTGGCCGGTGTACGACCCTGTTTGTTGGGAAGTCGGAGGGCCTCCTTTCCTCCGGGTTGCTGGAGGAGAAACAGTGCTACCTTGCGTAGTCCGCGCTTTGCAGCAAAGTGCAAAAGTGTGTCTTGTGGTCCAGGTTCTATAAGAAACGAAAACAGAGTCTAGTTAAGGTTGCGATCTCAGCTCAATCTCTTTCCTTGTCCTTTTAGAAAACACTATTATCTAATGCATATTTCTGATAATGCTGCTTCAGGAAAGTGCCACACTCACTGCTCTAAGCTCCGCCCCCTGCAACTTCAGAACTAATGAGAGCCGGCAAAGCCCTCGAACTAGACCCACCCCCACAATTCCCTCGACCTCCGTCAACAGAATCTCCTGACAAACTTGTGCAAACATCATTTCAACAGATGATTTACAATGAGGACAGAAAAATCAGGCAGAGAGGTCTCCTGAGTGAAAGAAGTGATCGTATTTGAAGGCGTTTATCATAAAGACAGATTACAGAATGCTGTTTTAGAAAGATCAGGAAGCTTGAATGAGGCTCTATGTGAAAGCAACAGGGACAGAGGAAGGATTGTTCTTGCTGGTTAATGAGAAGCTGAGAATGAGACTGCCCTCGTTTAATCGGCCCACTGAGGAACCAACAACCAATTTGAAGCCCCGAGCAAGAAAAAAAAAAGAAGAAGCTGTGGTGAAGTGATCTGGCACTGGAAAGAACAGCAGATCAGGATCACTACACAGTCTGATTGGAGACAAGAGTGGACATGACACTATATTGAAAACACTGCTCTCAAGTAACTTGTATCCCAAGGCCATGTTAGAATTGTCGTACTCGAGTCTCAAAACACTGGCGTTACCATAGTATTTATTTTAAACAGTGGGAACATAACCACACACAAGGTTTATGCATGTTTAAGGAACATTTAGCTATTTTTTTCAGCAAATGTTTTATTTACTAACTTTTACACACCCTCATGTTGTTCCAAACCTGAATGATTTGTATTTGAAGAGTTCATTTGCAAAAACAGAGAACTCTGTTTTTAACCATTTTTCAAAAATCATGTTGTTTCATTGTGCATTCCAATTAATCTTAATCAAACTGCTGCTGGGTTATTCTGATTAGGTAAAAAATAACTAAAACATACAGTTAACCAACACAATAGAACAATAAAAACATAACAACATATAAAAATATGATTTGAAAAAAAAATTTATATCGTTTTTTGCAAATAAACTCTTCATTTCTTACAAGCATCTTGCACAGTCAACATGCTTTTTATTATAATTATTATTATTTCATATTATTTTGAAAACATCCACAAATTAACAAAAACATAACACAAAAAACTCCCCCTTTAGGCCATTCTAAACCTGAATTCATTTTATTTAATGTGTGTGTATTTCACTATGGACTGGAAGCACACTTTATAAAAAAAATTGCTGACGCCAACAAATTAACATAAATAAACATCACAAACAAATTAGCAACTAAAACAATAGAAAAATCTAACAAAACTCAAAAATAATATCATTAATAACAATGTATTAATATTTAATTTTATATATTTATTTACTTGCACTTTGGCTCAAAATGTACACTGCTATGCCACAACTCAGACTATGAAGCACTTTTAAAAATATATACAATTCACATTCTATTATTCAAATTCCAGAAATAATTATACCATCCACCCAAAATTCTGTCATCATTTACTCACCCTCGTGTTGTTCTAAACCTAAATGTGGCATTTTCCCCTTTCTTTTTCTAAAAACGTTCAATGTTGAATTGTCCCTGTTTCACTGTTTTCATTGTTCAGTATGAGTAAAAGCAGTTAAAACATTTCTCAAAAATATCATCTTTTGTGTTTCACTGAAAAAAAAAAGAAACAAGTTATACGGGTTTGGAACAAAATTCTGGATGAACTATCCCAAAGAAGAATCCAATGCCTCATTTTCCATGAATATCATCTATTATGTGCCATGCAACGTGTCCGAATACCAACAAATTCCCAGTTGGCATTCCCAGTTCCCACATTGGAAACAGTCGTTATTAGCATACTAGACGTTTTAATTTTTTTACATAATGTGCTTCATTTCACTTATGGAAGACTGCTGGCAGTACAGGCACACTGATGCACTGGGCAAGATGCCCGCGGGTTGCTCCGGTTTCAGGGCCGGTCCAGGTGCCCAACGCCAGCTGCAACAAATGCCAGAGCTTAGTGAGTCATTACACAGCTCGCCCTCTCCCTCAACAGACAGGTCAACTCTAGGCATTTGTTTTTCTGAAATATTTATGCGGCATAATAACCATAGAGAACTTATTAAAAACAAGATCTAAAGGAAAGGCTACATCTAGGTCCACAACTACTTGATCTAAGTCTATAGGAAATACAAAACATTACCAACATGTGCTCAGGTACCAGATAAACCCTGCTATTGTCTTTTCTCTTTTTACTCCGAGTGCTGAACTTTGCATGAATAGGTAACGGAGCTTTCAGATGTTTCACTGAATGATTTATTTAAGACCAAGGCTGTTTATAAAAGATAAGCCTGTGCTTATTATGACATCACAGAGCCTGTTTAGCCTGTGTTGACCTTATCTCTCTCTGCCTACAGTCCAGCTCTCACCACACCTCCTACATGGACACAGATTGTGCCTAATTTAGAGGACAAGCTTGAGTCACATGAGAGCCGGGAATCTGTTGTCGCGTCAGCTGCCCTGATGAATGATTCCTCGCTGTGCAATTGTTTGGATCCTCACATCGGCCGGATCCACACACTCATCCAATGCACACTTAATAGACACAAGCTCATATTTCAGCCCAGTGGATTACAGCTAGGAAGGACACACACAAACTTGCACCACGGTGGGGCAGGGAAGGGCTTCCCAAGGCGTTTGGTCGTTTACGACTGCAATCAGTAATTTAGTATTTGTGTGATATCTTTTCGATCTTTTGTTTGGCTTTGTTCAGGTTATGTATTATAATCATCTACCGAAAGTTTATTTTCAGTTCCCCTTTCAGTTCCTGCATGGTTGACAGCCAGTGATACAATAAAACAATTATTGTACTCCCAATTTTTGGGAAATAAATAATAAATATTTAAGCCCTTATAAAAGCCTAATATTTGTTTAAGTTTATACAGAATCTCTTGCACTCACTCAGACTGCATTTATTTATTTGACTTTTTTTGTACAATGTAATTACAACTTAAAATAACTTTTTAAAACTCATTTGTATTATACATAAATCTTTGATTTATTAATGTTGTGGCAAAGCTATATTTTCATCAGCCATTACTTGGGTTTTCAGAGTCACATGATCCTTCAAAACTTAATGTATTACAATTAATATTCATTGTTGAGAACAGTTCTTGAAACCACACACACACACACACACACACACACACACACACACACACACACACACACACACACACACACACACACACTAACACACACACACACACACACACACACACACACACACACACACACACACACACACACACACACACACACACACACACACCTCGGCCGAATACCAGTCACAATTATATGGATATCAGTGTGCAGGAAGAACACAGGAAACTCTTAACAAGAACCTTTCTGCCAAATCCACATGAAACATAAATCTGTCATTGACAACCAGAGTTCCTGCCATTTATCACACGCATCTTCTGTCAGCCCCGAAACGAGTCCACAGCCTAACTTAATAGTCTGTGTAAATGCTCCATGCCAAAAAGAGCACTTTATTAGGGTGGGAATGTTTGCTTTTAGATTATCTGACACAGCACTCCTGGCTTGATATGAGTACAAGTAGGAGGAAAATAAGGCAAGAACGGACTAAAAGTCTGAACCAACCCACAACTTAAAAACAAAAATACAAAGAATAAAACAGGTTCATGGCTGTACTGAAGGCCTTTTCTGAAGGCACAGTGCCCATGGTTTAAGCATTCTAACGTCACTGTTCAGATGTTAACAAGATGTTCTAAAATCCTCGGTACAACCCACCCTTACAAAACATGCAAATCATGTAAAGGAAAAATGTATTCTTTCAACTCGCTGCCTACTTGATGAAAACAAAAAAATAAGTTTATTTTCCAAGCTCTCACTGGTTGCAAAAGCAGCTCAAGGCATTAGAAGTAATCATTTACAAGATACTTTCAAAGCGACACCAGCATAATTGTGCTGGCTTCTAAAATACATTCTTTTGACAAATTTTATGGACAAAAATCCTTTTGTAGAGAAAAGTCCCAGAATGCAATTAAACAAGCTTGGTGGGAAAATTAAACCAGGATGGCGAAAGTGTTGAGAAAATCGTTAATTATAAATTAACTTGTTTTGCATTCAGTGCTCAAAAGCACTGATAGAAATTAAGTATGTTTTTAGCTTAGCAGCATGCTAATGTCTGATTCTACTAGAATACATTGGGAGTCTTTCATGCTAAAGCTTTATATTTATTCCAAAACAATCCCCCAAAAAATCATAACAGGATGCAGCCTACAGTCCCTATGTTTTAGTAGCTACTATAGCTACAAATAAAACCCTGTAAATGAGCAATATTTCTTGTTTTAGTCCAGAAGTATCCAAACCTGCTCTTGGAGGAACACTGTCCTACACAGTTTAGCTCCAACCCTAATTAAACACTCCTGAACCAAGGCAAGTGTGTTGCAGCTAAACTTTGCCGGACATTGGCCCTCCAGAAGCAGGTTTGGACACCCATGTTTTAGTCTAACAGTCTACTTTGAAAACCTCAAAAGCAGTGCTTACTCACCAATTCCCAAGCCTGTGCAAGTGCCCGTGTCCAAGTCTGTGCCCAGGACACTCCAGCCTGCCGGTAGAGGCAGATGTCTTAGAGCAAGCACCAGAGTATCATCCAACCTCTCACACTCCTTCAGGGGGATCTGACACTCGTCCAGAAGTAACGCTCCCTCGGTCTTCCCAGCTGCATTCACCAGGAACTGGGCCATGTCCAGGGCAAGGTCCTGCACGAACTGGAAGCGTTCCTCAGCCACAGGGTCCACTGAGCCCCCGGGCCGGGCCTGGCACAGCGTGACCTGCACGGTTTCACTGCGATCATGAGCTGTTACGAGACAAAAAACAAACATTGGACAGAAAGATATTATATTGTGTCATGCATTTGTGATTTTGCTGATGTCCACAAGATAACATAAAATATAAATTATAAGCTAAATAATAAAATATATAATAAATAAATTGAAAAATAATGATTGTAAATAATCAGATAAAAAATGTATAAATGTAATAAAGCTTGGTATATTACTTTAGGCACTAAATAAATAGCAACACAAATGTATATTTATTTATTTATGTGTGCTCGTTTGTTATGTACTAGCATTGTAAATAACCAGATAAAAATGACAATAAATGAATAAATAAATAATTTAAATACAAGTGATTTTTCTGATGTCCACAAGATAAACTAGTAAATACAAAAATAAATAAATAGAAAAGTAATTGTAAAATAATCAGATAAAATGTAAATAAATAAACAAAAACGTTGTATATTCCTTGGCACTAAATAGACGGCAACAACATGCTAGCATTTAATTTTATGCATGTATGCATGTATGTATGATTGGAGAACCAGGGAACAATAAGACTTGGATTTCAACTTATTTTGCTAGCATGAGAACCACAGCTCAATGTACACAGCTAGATCACAATTCTAAGTATGAAGCTCTTTTAAAAGTTATAAAATTCAAATTCCAGTCAAAATATTTGTGGTGCCGCTTGCAGATTATGAAAAATATTTATACCACCTACTAACATTTCCACAACTTTGTCAACTATAAATAAATTATGACTTGACTAACTAGCTATTTATCTCATATCAAACATGGAGGTCTCCTTTAAATAATCTTAAAAAAAAAAAGAAAAAGAACTTGCTTATTATTTTGGCAGCTACACGTCAGCAGACTAAAAGAAGACAAAGTGCCTATGGTTGAGCGGAGATGGATATAATTACTGAGAAATGTTCCTGCATTAACACTACTCATTTCCAGCCGGAGACAGAGGTGACATACTATAAAAGCAACATTCATAAACAATTAGAACTTCACCACGAGGGCTGCCAGGAGCCCTGTGTTGTTTCACTACAGTTATGAGATGTCACTGCGACAAAAAGCGCCACGAGGACAGAGTTGGTTAGTGAGCACTCACCAGCAGCACATGTGTTTGACCAAAACATATCAGAGGAACATCCATCTGGGTTCAAAGCATTTGAGTCATTTTTGCCGATAAAGGTCTCTTAGCAGCCAAAAATTTGGAGTCAACCAAAAGTATGGACCTCCAGCAAAGAGACAGAGGGTTGAAAGTGTACCCTGGCGGGCCGACAGCAGCGCACCCGAGGCGGACGATAGTAGGGCCATTCTTCACGTGCTCTTAATGCATTGCTGAAAACTTTCAAGAGCTCAGCCAGAGTAGTGATTACAAAACCGGTGCCAAACGTCTGCACTGGATTCATAACACTGTATCTACTGTCTGTGACCCTCTGTGGAAGTGCTCAGGGGCTATGGATGAAATACATTCCTTTTTTGACTCCATAGGGCTGCACGATATTGGAAAAAACTCACATTGCGTGCTGCTTATATCTCTGTTTGCATTGCTGAAATCTGCGTGGCTCTTACTTTGACACGCGAGACGCCACAAAAAGAGAACCCTCAGTGATGCTGTCTGTCTACCTGGAGATGCGCGGCGCGTATTCCCGCTCTAATGATCCCCGCTCTTGACACAAAAGTTCAAATGATTAGTAACGCTTTGTCGCGCCAAACGACTTTCTAGGCCGCACTGGATTGGAAACGCCAGCATGGAAACACTGTAGCGCTCTAGCTTGCGCTTTCGTGGCTTCTGCCTGTAAGCAACGTGATCAGCGCTCTCCTGACCCTCTGTGAAATCTTGAAGTGCTCAGGGGCTGGTGTAGATAGTGTCTGTGTGTGAGCAAAGAAAACAATCAGTATATATTATATATAACGAAAAGAAACTATATCGCACATCCGATGACTTTGCGGATGCGCACATGATACTCTCAATACTGGTTAAATTGTGATTTCATTTGTATTTCTTTGTAAAACAAGATAAGATCGCAATGCTACCTTTTCCACAAAAGGCAAAAATGTCTCAATAGCATTATGGGTTACAAGATAAATCTTCAGTTTATTACAGTAATGGATTGTGCCTGTTAGTGGACAGTTGCTCAGGGTGTGCTAGTTGGTTGCTAGGGCATACTTAAGTGGCTGGTAGGATGTTTTAGGTTGTTGCATGGTTAATGCTTACTAGTTCTTAAATATTGCTTAGGTCCCTCTTTTCTTTTTTGAAAATTAAATGAAATATACATACAAACAAAAACATGAAAAATAAATCAGACAAATCAAACAAACAAATAAATGAAGCAAACAAAAACAAACCCTCCTCTTCTATCCATCAGAAAAATAAAATAAAATATAATAAAATGACAGAAAAATAAACCCTCCCCTACTATATGTGACAAAAATAAATAAAATAGAATATCAAACAAACTAAAACATACCAAACAAAATAAATAACCTTTATAAACCTTCCTCCACTAGCCCTTGGACAATATGAGACCCTGGACATAAGGGCACTTTTTTGGAAATTTGATTTATTTATATTGATAAATGAGATGCATTTGAAAGCTGAATAAAGAAGCTTTCCATTGATGTATGATGTGTTGGGATAGGACAATATTTGGCCGAGATACAACTATTTGAAAATCTGGAATCTGAGAGTGCACAAAAAAATCTAAATATTGCACAAATCTCCTTTAAAGTTGTCTAAATGAAAGCCTTAGCGGTGCATATTACTAATCCAACATTACGTTTTGATAGATTTATGGTAGGAAATCTCTTCATGGAACATGATATTTACTTAATATCCTAGTAATAATGTTAGGCATAAAAGAAAAATCGACAATTTTGACCCATACAATGTATTGTTGGCTATTGCTACAAATATGCCTGTGCTACTTAATACTGGTTTTGTGCTCCAGGGTCACATATGTGGTCAAAACTATAAATATTACTAAGTTCTACACTTAAGCCAATTATTACAGTTCTGTTTAGTATGTATTTTAACGAACAAATAAATAAAAAAGATAAATAAAAGGAACAAATTACTAATTAACTAACTAAATCAATAAATATGTATGAAATATTATGAAGGACCAACAGAAACAGAAAAACAAACCCTTCCTAACTATCCCCAGACAAGTCTATTTTTGCACCAATAAAAAAAAATCTGTATATGTTTGTGGACTGTGGTTATATTTTCTTCCACCTCTTTCAACATATTACTACATTAAGCAAGAATGTGTCGGTTCATTAATAGCTACTCCTTGTCCATTAATCTTCAGAAGAAGCACTGGAACATCTGAATCAGCTCAAGCATGTGCTCAGCGCAGAAATATAGAGGTTGCCCTGTAGTAACACGAACAATATTACGGGTGAATAATTAGGTAAAGCGACTACGTGCCAAGCAATGCCTGGACCAGGTCCGGCATGACTGGAATGTAGATGAGTCAATCTCCGCAGGTAATGAGCATCTGGTTCCAGGAAGAAGCTAACAATTATCAAGCACTGATAAAATATGTGGAATGTGTTGTGTGACCGTTGGAGTTTTAAATACTGACCTGGGCACACGGCTTGCAGCGTGACATGGCTGACTTTCAAAGTGCTGGAAACGTGCCTCTGGGTGGAGCCGGCGAATAGCAGGTAAAACTCTACATCCTCCTCATCCTCGACACACTCTTCATCACAGAGCTGGACAGTCAACAGACACTCACCCTGAACAAGAGAAAGAAAATAGATCATATAAAGCATTTAAAGAATTACTGCTTAAATATTTAATATCTGTCACAATTAGGCAGAAAAAATAATCCAATGGGATTTTAAATTATGGTGTAAGTGCGACAATCGAAAGACTAAAAGCAGTCTTGATAAAGTGTTTAATCGCCTGTGGGTGCGGAAAATTACACAACACAAAGCATTAACTCCTATAAATCACCATTACCGGATCCTCAAACAACAGGGAGGCATCAACACCTGTCCATTAAGAGAGATGCATTTCATCACAAAGAACAGCGACAGAACGGCAGCCTATATACATATCAACAAGTGCTGAAAAAAACAGTCATCAGCTTTTCCCCACCCTCATAATTACAGCTTTACTGTCATAAAAGTTCAACATGTGTCGAGGGTGGATGTGTATGTGTGTGTGACAGTGTCTCTTCACATACTTTAAATGACACTTATAATTTATGGTATTGACAACTATTATAATATCTCTTTTGAAAGAATTGTGGTTTTGTTATTAACTCCTGTTTTTGCCTGAAAGGTGAACACTGAACAGACAAAGCAAAGCAAAACAAAAAAACACCAAAAACAAAACAACAAACCACAAAAAACCCAGACAATAAATAACAAACGCAAAAATAACTGTAAAAAATAAACAAGTTAACAAATAAATGTATTTATAAATAATATAAATGATACTATTTGATGTTACATTAAAAAAGGATAGAGATAGACATAGATGTGTGTAGTCTCAAACCAAGTAGCAACAATCAAACAAACCAGACAAAAACAAAATAAAACAAAAATGTTCATTTGGCCTGGAATATAACTCCCAGTTTGTATGCATACTGTGTCACCTGACACTTGACACCAGCAACAAATCGCCAGGTGTGACTAGAAGAAAGTCTACCCTCCGTCTTGTATATCGCACTTATTTATAGTATGCTTATGAATGCGAATGAGACTATGAGAGAGAAGAAAGTACCATAAGATAAAAAATAAACAAGAGAAAGAGTGGCTTGACATAAGTTTGACAGGGCTGTCTAAGCAGAATGATTGTTTATACTATCTAAAACCAAAGTAACAAGCTGGCATTCCCAGACTGCATTTACCTAGCTACTATGCTAGGCCACAAAGTTTTGTCTGAAACACAGGGCCTTCAGAGCGTGACGCAAGCAGTGGGACATACTAGCGAGAGATGTTTTCATTGGCCAGGCTGCAA
Organism: Ptychobarbus kaznakovi; assembly: GCA_027422405.1. Taxonomy (NCBI): domain Eukaryota; kingdom Metazoa; phylum Chordata; class Actinopteri; order Cypriniformes; family Cyprinidae; genus Ptychobarbus; species Ptychobarbus kaznakovi. The sequence goes on from CM049796.1 coordinate 37,598,955, forward strand.
AAGCCACATGATGCCCTTGCCAAATGCCAGTCAGCTGCTTTTTTTGGCTGACGATGATCACAGCCGCGGAGTGATTTGGAGACATGGCTGAATCCTCATTGTGAGATTAACTCCTGTGCACTCTAGGTCTGGAGACAAGTCTGACAAATCTCTATTTCTAGAGGTATTTCTAGAGTTGAGGCACACAGTAATATTAAAGTCTGATGTGTTGGCATTCAACAGTGGACCGGTTTTATTATTTAACATTAATGTATTCTGTAAATGAAAGTTGAATGCTTTATTAAAATACTAAAATAATCATATTAATTTCAATAGGATTTAATGTAACAAAAGCAACAACAACAATAATAATAATAATAATAGTTAACAGTTAATTATAATAGAACGTTAATAATAATAATAACAATTATTATTATTATTGTTATCATTAATAGAAAATAAACTAATTCAGTTTAATATTCTGGTTTTATTACAGTTGCTGTTATTATTCTTTTAATGAATATATAAATGAAATAATAAACAAAAATAAAATAAAAAACGAAGCCAATTTCATTCACTAGGGTCATTATTATTATTACTACTACTACTACAACAAGTAAAAATACAAATAAAAAACTTGTAATTCAATATTCTGAGGTTATTATAATTAATTATTATTATTACAAAAATAAATAAATAAATATTCTAAGGTTAATGTTATTGTTATTAACTAATAATATTTTTTTTACTGTTTTATTATTTTGACGATTAGCCTAATACAAATTTAAATAAAATAAAATAAAATGTAAATAAAAAACACAAAATAAAATTAATTAGATGAGTTATTAAAGGAATAGTTCATCCAAAAATGAAAATGATGTCATGAATTACGTCATTCCAAGTCCATAAGTCTATCGTTCATCTTTGGAACACAAATTAAGATATTTTTGATCAAATCTGAGTCTGAGAGCTTTCTGACCCTGCACAGTGCAAATATTTGTATTTATTTTGTTTTAAACAAAAATATCTTAATTTGTGTTCCGAAGATGAAGAAAGGTCTTACAGGTTTATAGAATTTAAATTTGCGGGTAAACTATCCGTTTAAAAGTGAAAGACAAACTATGACAAACACAAATATATCCAACAAAAATAACCTTAGGCTCTAAACGTACATTACCAACATTCTACACTTGTTAACACACACACACCAATGTCCTATTACTGATGCTGCGGTGACAACTACAGAAGCAGGTGAAGGTGTAAAGAAAGACTAGACATTAAGGCCACAAATTGCATCACAAGAAATAAGTTTGTTTCCTTACCGTTTGAATCCCTGGGTGTGGGAAGGGCTTTTTATGGCCAGGTCATATGACCAGCTTGCATGAGAAGCAGTTATGGTGACCCTTTGATCTAAGCAGCATGCATAAAGTTTAGGAATCTGACTGCTATTTCCCAAGGCTAACCAAGCACACACTTTGATGCTGACGCATACATAGGCCTCTAGAAATATGTTACCGATGGAAGCCATCTTCATATTAGAAGCATTCTTTGGTTGTAAATATATTTTATTTTAACTGCTAACATGCACAAGTCAGTCACGGGCCACTTTTAGACTACAGCGGCCCAATATGGATAGCAGGTGCTGGACCAGGAAAAGTGCCAAAGGCGAGAGCATAAACAAATTAAACAAAGACCACCCTGGTGACTGTCAACTGTGTCCATAAGACATGGAGATTCAGATTCAACGATACCGGTCTTTGTGTTTATTTGGTCACTTTGTCTTATAAACAAACAGGATTTTGGTTTTCAGGATTCAAGGCTGATTTTTCAATCCATCAAATCATTAATGCCGCATACAGGCCTGGAGATATTTTAAGGCCGATGTGTGTTAATCCTTGGGAGATTTTCTAAGCAAAAGATCTAAAATACCCAGAATCCAATTTATCTTCCTCAGAATCTTTTGGCTTAGCTGAATATAGGATCCATCTTTTCAGGAAGCATTTTTGGCACCTGTAGCGGGCTCATGGGGGTTCTCGAAGTACTGTTGATACTTTGGTTGTTCGTTGGTCTATTTCAGGATCTCGCAAGTAAATGTGCCAAAGGAGGAGTGCATGGCCTTTTCGCCCTGTGCTTAAAACAACACTCGGTAAGCTGCCTCGTCTGAGAGAAGCTGTGGGAGTGAAAGACCACCGTGCATCTTTTAGCTACTTGCATTTAGCTCAAATTTAGCAGAACAAGTTCAGACCAAGACTCAGCGCAAAAGCAAACTTCAAAGTGCAGCTTACGTTTCATGACATGTCATTGCTTCTTCAGAAACCCAAACCCGCCATTCCTCTGTTTAAGAGCAAATTAGCCCACGTCATGTGTTGAACAGAGGGCACATTAGCCTCTACAACAACCATGCAAGTAGAGTCTCTACACCTGCTAACTCATAATCCAAAAGTTCTGACCTTCTTCAAGACACTATTATTAAAAACAGAACATTTCTGGAAAACAAACTGCAATAAAATGAGGCTAGCTTTTGTTTGTTTTTGTAGCCATCATGTAGTTAAAACTTAAAAACTTACAAATAAAATTGAAAGTGAAATGAATCTAGCTTGTTTGTTTTTGCAGCTGTCATGTTGCTAAAATGTAGAAACCAACTAATAAAACTAATAAAAACTTTTGTTAGTTTTTGTAAATTAATCTAGCTGTCTAGTAAAGCTTAACTTAGAAACTAGCTGTCATTCGCTTTTGTAGCTGTCGTGTAGACAAAACTTAGAAACTTACCAATACAAATTAAGTTGAAAATTAATCTAGCCTTTGTTTTGTTTTTTTATAGCTGTCATGTATCTAAAACTTAGAAAACAAAACTTAGTAACTTTCCAGAAAGAAATTGCTACACATGAGGCTAGCTAAGAAGTAGTGCTTCAACCAGAGAAACCACTGTACGTGCTAGTTAGCACCAAAAGAACTACATCAGATGCTGCGATTAGAATTTCTAGAGTTCATGAGGGGTGAAATTCAAATGTGTCGAGTCTTGTTAGAAGTATGATATCCACTTTACAATATACACTTTGTTTCAATTTGACAATTTCCCAGCTTAAAATGTACATTAAAATATGAAAACTCAGGATATTTGTGACTTCTGTGAGTTCATCAAGACGACCTGAGAATAAACAGTACAATGCATCATCAAGCCAGTCACCTGCAACTGCTAAACATGGAAAAACCACACGTGCAGCTTTAACCACACACATGCTAATACACACGAACACAGCAAATGCACTGAGCCACAGCTGTGTGCTTCATTTATGGCACATCATAGCAGCATCTGTGACATGCTTCACAGTTCTTGACAAAGGACGTATAACTGTACCACTATACCTCAAATTACATATTATATCATCTTTTTCCGGTAGAAAAAAATTAAGATGGCTTTATGGGGTCTGGGTAACACTTTATTTTAAGGTCCAATTCTTTCAAATTTAGCTATTGGGTATATTAGAGATCTAGAATATGGTCATTCAGATTCAGAATATGTGCTTAATAAGCACAAAAAAACAGTCAATATGTAAATAAATGCATGCTATAAGCAACTAGCTAATAGTCCCGATGCTAAAGTGTTACTGGGGTTTGCAGGCAGGGTTAACATGTATACTCATCAGTCGCCAAATGAGAAAAATAAAGGCTTGTTAATAAAAATCATCACTTGACTGGAACATATGTAAGTTCATACAAAAAAAAAGGCAATTAACAAATATTTATAGAAGAATTAGAAGGTATGCCAGAAACTAAATGTTATACTCTGTGTGTCTGTTTAATTGCATCTCTGAACAAGATCACCATTCAACAGTCACTTCAATGGCAGGATGTTGACATTACCATGGACGCACAAAAAACAGAATAATCTACATGGCCTGATTTGTTCAAGTAGTGCGGTTTATTTTTGTGAACTGTTCCGGTCCTCACCGTTGATTTAAAAGTACTGTGGTGTCTTCGGTTAGACATCCTGCTGACACGTGGGCTTCTTATGCCTTAAGCAAGTCTAATTAAAAAGGTCAGCACCAAACAAAAGAAAAACATAATTACCCAGCACCCTTCCCCCTGACCGAAGACTACAACACGCTGATTCAGCCTAGCATGAAGAATTTGAGCAGGCCTTGGCACAACATTTCATTAGAAGTTTCCATTAACTAGGGATAGGTCAGGATGGTCAACTAGCACAAAAACCAAGATTGACTACTTTACATACTGTACATCTTTTTTTGGAGTAATTTAAAGATACAACAACTCATGGATACAAAGATGTTTTGCATGCTAACTGAATGGAACAAACAAACATAAAAAAATTACGCAATACTTACATATAATGGGGCTTGCTGTGGATTCAGTTTCATGGCACTGGCCACTGTGGAAAAGAAAGAAAGTGAGAGAATTATAAACATTTATCTGATTATGTACAAGTACAAACTAGCCTCTGAGCAGCAGGCCACACGACGCAGATCAGCTGGGGCTTTTAAAAGATACAACTGTGACCCTAATAACTATTAGGAACACATTAGCTTGCCCACATTCATAATGGTCACCCCTTTCTGGATCATTCCATTAAAAAGCTTCAGTAAAATTTAACCGCAGCTAATAAATAACAGGAAATCCATTATTTCCATCTGTTTTCAGGACTCAACAATAGAGATAGCCTAAGGTGTTCACTGATCATGTACATATGTCTTTAATGCCTTGCAAATTAAAACAATCAGATTTTTGCGGTATACTGCACAATATTGTGGAATTGTGAGAATTTATATAAATCGCAAAGGTTTTGTTATTTAGCTGAATAACAGATGAGAATTTACTGCAATTGCAAGACTGACCAATGATTAGAAGTATTAGTTAGAATGGGTTGAACATGATAACAGAATGTTATTTTTATCAATAAGGAAAATCAAAGAGGAGTTTCTTTCTCACTTCATCCATGTTTCCTCCACACAAACATACTCCAGTAGAAACAGAGGCTCTGATGCCAGAGAACATGCCACTAGCTGGAATCTTGTGGCAGGCCGCAAAGCACATTGCCCACCTGCAAGCTGCAAGAGGGTGTAACGCTTCACCCAGGCATGAGAGGCAAAACCACAGCTCTTAACCCACAACTGCAAAGCCAACCACTAACACAGAGATTCAGACCACACCCAAATCTCAGCTGATTCAAGAAAAAACATATTAGGCAACACAGTAAGACACAAAGCATCTCTTTTAATGTGATGGCTAGGAGCAGCCCCTAATACAGACTGGGAAACAAGGGACATTGGAGTGTTAACACCACCTCCGCCTTCTGTTCACTAAGGATGATAAACCACCCCCAGCTATTGTTCCGCTATCTGCCCCGGGTGAGGTATTAACCTTTAAGAGGTCCTTGTGGTAATCTGAAGCCCCACTCCTAACCTGGACAACACATGAACACCACATCGACACACTCTCAACACACAGACATTTACAAGCACACACTGCCTTACACGCTTGTGACTAAAGTTCTGTTCCATCTAACCTTCTAAAGTTGAGCGGTAATAGATTTCAATGGAGTAATATGTTGCTAAAGTAACAATGAGGTACTGTTAGCATAACAATTCCTGTCATACAAAGTAAAATTGTCAATTTTACACGAGCTGAGCTCATCACAATGCATTCTGAGACCACATTTTTATGTGAAGCATACATGCAATGCTGTATAAAACAAATAAAATGACATATCCTAGCACAATTAAAGTTGCCTACCTTGTTGAACAACCTTCATATCGGGAATGTGGCTATGCCTTAAAATACGGTCTCTGTAAGCTCACTAGGTTTTTTTGTAACAGAGCACAGAATTTCAGTTCTCTTTAAAAAGCAGAAATCTGACTGAAACCCACTAACAGAATAATATTACTGTTTTTGAGGAAGCTTTAACGATTACAACATAACAGCATCTTTATGCATCTTTAATTGATGAGGAAATCTCAGAATGGACTGCAATATCCAACATGGCGGACAAGTAAAATAAGCAAATCTTACTTAGCATTGCGAAGTACCAAAAACAGTTCCATCAAACTAAACGTATTGCTCAATATTTATTTTCTCTATAGTTAATATTATTTAGGTATTAGCTTAGCAACATGCTAACTTCTGTATTGATTGAAACCCCACTCAGTATTGGCATAGTCTCTGTTTATTGTGCTCTGATAAGAGCCATTAGCTTAGCAACATGCTAATACCTGGAATCAGCTGAGTATTAGTCAAAAGTCTTCTGCGCTTTATGAGAAGAGCTACACACAAGTGAGTGTTAACTCAGTCAATATGCAGTATGCAGACAGTTGACAGTGAAGTGGCTAACTAGGTTTTGGAAGAGAGCTTAGGTGTTATAAACTGGACAACTGCCTAATCTCTTCTATTCTGCTAATACGATGCCAGGCTACTTTACTTGAACCCCTCTACAGCTCCTGTGCCGGCGGAAATCCCAAAATACCTTTCCCCTCCCTATTCTGCAGGAAGAGATCAGACATCCCACCTGCTGCTTTTTCCACTCATGCTGAGTCACCAAGTACCCCTGCCCCAAATCCAACGCCAAGCATTTAGCCAGCTGATCTGCTTCCAAATCTCAACTAATCAGCTAGATCTACGGTAGAGAGAGAGAGGTGATGACCCATCCTAAGTCAGACGGCACTGTGGATGCTGAGAACCTTGCTAAGCGTCAACCAGACAGATCAGAGAACATGGCAGTCATGGAGGGGGCATGCTGTTACAAAGATTGACATGAAGTGGTCAGGCATGCATAAAACCTGAACTTCACTTTGATATGAGGTCTCCTGGATGGACCTACTGAGCCAGCACACTGCAGAGTCAGCAAGCGAGTGGTTAGCCTCAACAGAATAATGTCTAGAGGCTAGAGAGAGGGCCATAGTTTGTGTGCCTTGGCCTGTGTTCTGGCACCGCTGAAACTCAAGCACTACATTTGGGCTTTTTTGAGAACCCATAAATCCCCACAAAAGCCCCACTATCCTACACATGCGAGACAGGTGGTAACAGACAGGAAGTAGGAATCTAAAACAAGGACAACATATTGACAAAGTCAGGGGTGGGCGGCAGGGTGGAGACAGGGCTGGACATTATGAGAGGGGTCACAGCCTCTTACTTCAGGCGAGTTCTCTTGTTCTTTTAGCTGAATAAAAGGGCTAGTGTTGAAGCTCAACAGGATGGGGTACAGGGATAATCAGATGGTTCTTATTATAACCACTGATTTCATCCTCTCAAGCTAAGCCTACTCACTATATCTAACACAACAGATGCACACAAGACTAAACACTACACTTATAAAATAAATGTGTAAAAAGATGGTCTCAGATGTTAATTTCCCTTACACCAAAACTATCATAAAGATATAGAAAATAGGGAAACCATTTGCAAGTAGACACCAAAACCAATATAATATATTTATTTGGCATCACAAAGTGCAAACTGTTGAAGCATTAGCCTAAAGCAATATTTTTGCCAAATCTGATTTATGAGAAAAGTTTTACCTTAATCCAAAGTAAGATGGCACCTACTATTGAACACCACAGTAGATAAGAGACAGAAATCCATAAGAAGAGAGAGGAAGAATGAGACCCAGACATGACACCAGCTCGTGCATCCAAAGAAAGTTGAAGTCTTGATCTTGTGGTCTTGAGTCCTCTTAAGACCATGTAAACTTGGCATTGGTATAGGCCCATTTCTTGGCTTAGGGCAGAGGTGTCCAAACGTGTTTAGTTTAGCTCCATTCCTAATTGAACACCTGAACTAGCTAATCAAGGTCTTCAGACTCTCTAGAAACTGCCAGGCAAGAAAGTTGGAGCTGGTTGGAGGTAAAATATGCAGTACATTAGACCTCCAGGAGCAGGATTAGACACCCCTGGCTTAGGGTCTCAACAAGACTGCAGTTAACTGATACTCAGCCACTGTGAAAAGTTCCTCTGTTTTTTACATTAATGCTGCAATAAAGTATTTTCTCTATTCAAATTAATTAAAATGGCAGACTGGTTATTGGACTCACAACTCTATGTCTCGGCAATGGGGTTTATATCTGTGTCAAATTCCAATTAAATGCCTTGCAGAAATAATTTAGGTTATGAAAACCTTACAAATATTATGAAAGGTCTTCTTAACTAGCTGCTTAGAGGGTTTGGGACTCTCAGCCTGGGTCTGGCAGGGTCTGGTCTTGATTCCCACTTTTGTCCAAAGCTTGAGTCAACAATTAGGCCATGGCCCAAACCAGAACCAATTTGACTGTTAGGAGGAATTATGCTTGTCTTGAAATGTGTAAATCTGAAGGAGGACAGTGTTTACCATTCAAGTAATTGGGTTTCATAAACACCTTTGATCTTAGTAATTTCAATATCAAAGGTGCATATGAAACCCAATAACTTGAAGGTAAATGATGGAAGGTCCAGACCCAGTGCTGAGAGTCTAAACCTGCGGTCTTGTCAAGACCCAGACACATAGATCAAGACCTCTCCTACACACAATAGCTCCTAAACATCTTCGTGGTACCAGAATGGAGGTAGCCATGGGCGACTCTTCTTGCTCATATATCACAATTCAAAAAGCAAACATCTCTTGTTACACAAGCTATATTTTTTGTAAACATCATAATTACATCTTGTATTTTTGGATTAGATTGCTCCCAAAAGTGAAGAGGAACAGTAAGGAAACACTACTCAGTAAAAGCTAGCTCAAATACAGTTTAGAGTAGAAAACGTTAGTGCACAAATTACGTACATTTGAGTGGGAATGTTGAGGGGGGAAGCACAAGGTTCATCGGCTTAGAGACCACAGTCGTTTTAGGCTGGAATCATGGTCGGCATTTGTTTTATGAGCAGCGGTGAAAATGTGGTTGTCATTTGTCGACATGGAGGAAAAACGATAGCATTCCCAAACAAAGGGTCATCAAGTTAAAACCAAGAGAGGGGGCAATGTTCTGAGTCACTGTTTTGACTGCAGCAAAGCATAGTCACAGTGGGGGACAAGAACAGGTCCATGTGATTATATGAAAAAAGTAGGGATGCACCGGTTGACCGGCCATAGATCGGAAGTGATTCCGATTTTTCCGGAAGTGCGCCCTAAATAGTTATCATTCGCGAATATGTCATTTGTGTGGAAGACATTCGGCAGAAGCACAACAAACACAGAAAAACAGATACCAAGCAGCAAATTGCCATTGGAGTAACGTTACTGGCGCACAAATAAGAGCCGCTTTCCTTTCCTGCTCTCGCTGAAGTTGGTCGTGTGTATCTGTCCACGCCCTGCACAAGCACAGACAGTGAACGGTTGTTCAGCACAGCTTCTCACGTATTGGATGACAAACAAAACAGACCAACTTGTGACAAATCTGAAATGCTTCTCTTTGTAAAGAATAAAAAGAAAACAAAATAATAATAAAAGAAAAACTTGCATGCACTTTTGAAAAGCCAGAAGTAAACATTTGTTCTGTATAAGATTATTATTTTACCTTAAAATTACATTGACTTAATTTGATTTAAAAAGCACCATCTTTGTTTTACTCGTTGCACTAAACATTATTTGATTTAAAATTTTGGAATAGTTTATTTATATAGCCTACTTTGGTTTTATTTAGTTTTACTGGTAAAGACCTTTTTTTCTTTACACCAAATCTAAAAACGAAATATGCTGAATGTTGATTAAGTAACATCTTAGATTGGACTGTTGAATGGGAGTTGGTTGTGTTATTTGGATTGTAACTATGCAGTTGTTGCCTTTAATTTTACATGGTTACACTTAATGTTTTCATTTAAGGCCAGTTTTATGTAGTTTCAACTAATTTAAAAACAAAAGCTAAATGCTGATGTCAGGAGTCAGGACCATTCTTCAATTGGGGTGGCAAAGGAGAGGCAGAATTAGTAAAAATGCTTGTTTGTTTTTTTATAATAAAATATATTGCTATGCGTTTAAAATTAGTTTGATATGCAATATCCATTCAAATGAAAGCTTAAGAACATTTTGATTTTTAAATAATTTCAATCAAACACTTGTGACACAGCAACTTATGTCTGTCATTTTGAAGTAACACCACAGACGTAAATATAACACCAAAGCCTTTATATTGCAGATTACTATATGCTCTGTGTTACCAGAAAAGACATTGACACCACAGACAAATCAGCCCAAATCCAGACTTCTCTAAAATGGAAGCTGCCATCATGATGGTTTCAAGATCAGGGAGCATTTTGGAAATATTATTAAGTATGTATTTATCAAAGTTTTGATTAAAATATGCCAAACCTGCAAGTTATCAACATAACACCACATACACTAATGACGACACATGAAATTGTCAGAAATTTAAGCGAACTTTAAGAAAATGTATAAGAAAGAATGTACTCCCCATGCACCCCTCAGATCAACCAGCACCTGCAGTGACCGTTACACACAGGAAGTAGTCCAAATAGAATTCTCCCTTTTCTTTGACATCTATTGTTGGACATGTAGAGAGGGGGACAACTTTTTTCATAACCTATTGTTGACACCTTTCATTAAAGAAATCGGATCGGCCAGTTTTTGGTTAGGGGATTGATTTGTGCATCACTTGATGAAACAAACCAAGTTCTAATACCACATTCATTTAAGGTGGGCGGGGGAGGGCAATGGTCGAGTTTAATCTACGCGTGTTGATTAATCCTTGGAATTGTTCTGCTTTATTAATCTGTGACAACAAAAGCTGCATCTGGGTGCGCGGTTTCCTGCTCAAACCTATATGTGTGCTTGAGGAGGAATGACACAAAGCCACAGAAGCGTATGAAATTTATTTTGTGTTAAAATCCCTTTCATTCTTTCTTGACCTTTTTTTTGGTTGCTTAAAGTTGTAAAAAAAAAAAATTGAACGGTATCAGTGTTGGAATCGGCCAGTTTGCTATGCTTGATAAATTCAAATCGAAGTTCAAGATCATTATGCAAAAGTAACACCACAGACGTAAATAAACAGCCTTTATATTCATTACTATATCTGTGTTACCACAGCAAAAGGCCTGCAAATAAACAAAAGCCAAAGTCAACACATACAAATGAAAAGTTGAAAATGATATGAAATCAACCACACAGCACCGTTAACATGTCCATGAAGCCTCCAAGGGTGAACAGACATGAACAACAAAATATCCAATTTAATATAAGTGTATAGTAAAAAAAAAAAACGGTATCATATATATATATATATATATATATATATATATATAAAAACTGTGCCAAGACAACATAACTCCTCTTTTTAACAAATGCACTCTTGGCACATTAACAAGACAATGAAAAACTGTTCAGCTAGCGCAGTGCTACACAAAGCAAAGCAAGTCCCTCTCACACTCAATTTCATATCAACAAATATAAACTTGCATATCAGCCCCTGTTCACCTCTGGGTTGTCCTTGAATGCTCTAAGGGGCATGAGAAATTTAATTTCCTCTGTCAGGCCCCAGTAGGAGCCAAGTTGGCCTCACCCGGCAGCCAGGGCCAGACACCTGTTTGTTTAGTCTGAGTCAACACCGCCGGCCTCTCAGAATCCTGTGTCCCCTTCACCTCATAGCCATAGGCTTTCAAAAGTCCAAATAAAACACTGTATTCAGCTTCAGAATTCAATTGGTTTTCTATCACTTCTCAATAATTCTAGAATTCTTAACTAAATATTATCTAGAGTGGCTGAGAAAATCAATACAGCGTAAACATTCATTTCCTGAATGATTCAGTCACAAAAGTCAATAAGGAAATAGCATATAGACAGCCACAACAAAAGGTTCTTCCTGGTCTATCTGTGCTATGATAAGCATAGACATCTGGAAGCAAGTGAGAGGTTTCAATAGGATTACAGGATAAAGCGATTTAGCTAGCGTCTCATTCATCACGTCTAGTTAACGTCAACGCCTTAAGTGTGAATCATAGGGCAAATATTGTGCTATTTACATTTCTGTCAATTCTTCCCCTACAGAAACTGCAGGAGCCACTCAACTCTGTTCAGAATAGCACACTACCATACCATTCCTACAGGACTTTATGGCAGGGGAGTCCAATCCTGCTAATGAAGGGCAACCTTCCTGCAGAGTTTTGCACAAACACACCTGCCTGGAAGTTTCTAGTAATCCTGAACACCTTGATTAACTGGTTCAGGTGTGTTTAATTATGGCTGGAGCTAAACTTTACTGGAAGGTGGCCCTCCAGGAGCAGGGATACTGTAAGTACAGCAAGTACAGTATGATGTATGCTGCACAGTACTGTTTCTGATAGTTTTCATGCAAGAAAACACTCAATACATTTGCATATTTTGAAAAAAAAATTAATAATAATTTACAAAGAAGTGTGCTACTGAATAACATTTTAACTGCATAATGCATACAGTTTCAAATGGCATTTTTTTTAAAGAAGTAGTGGCCTGTATTCATTATATAATACTCGGTATGCAGTAAGCCAGCACTTCATTCTGAACATAGCCATGGGTTTTCATTTGAATGGCTACAACAGGCACGGAGAACTAGCAGTTTAAATGTGCATGCCAGAGTCATGCTGGAGGAATGCATGAACAATCCGCACAACAGGGCCTTGCGTTAATTTGCGGGAGCTTGCCGAAATGGCAGGGGCGTCACTCTCAAGGCCTGTGGAAGATGCCAGAGTTGTACCGCATTTGTGTTGAAGGGTTGAGAGGGCCCTCTTGCCCCTGTGACATGAACAGGATGTAGCATGTGTTGCTCTCCCTGTGGAACATCCCCTTGGGAAAATTTGGATAGGCTTTGTAGTGCAAACAAGTCAAGCTTTTCTCCATTCAGAGAGAAAGACACAACCCACAGAAAATAACATGAACTAACCATCTGACTTGCGTATTTAAAGAAACATGGTTTATGTAACCTTTACCTTTTCCAATAAGATATTCGCTCCAGAGGCATCATGAACAAAAAAAATCACCATAATGTTTTATAATAAAAAGGCTCATGACACTCATGCGTTGCCATAGTAAAGCCTTGTATCAACCATTACAAATACTTGTGGTTGTGAAGCTAAAGTAACTCTAACCCCTATTTAAGAGGATATTTAGTCTTTGCAGAACACACACCGCAACACAGAGCACACACAGTGCCATGAGAGCGACTACTTGAGGGTTTGATGTCGCTGTTTACCAAGCTCATGGTGGTCAGTTTTATCAAACAAGCAAAAAATAAGGCTTTAAGTAGATGGATTTACAGTACTATGAACCAAACATGACTTCTAAAAATACAGAAATGCCTTGTTGCCATTTCAAACAAGAAGAAAACTAAGCACTGCTTTTTTAGGATATTTATTAGTAACTAGTATCAACAAATGAAAGCATGGCAACGCTCCGAGCTCTGCACTTACATTTTTGAGTAAAATTAATAGAAAGTGTGGGCGCAAAATTACAAATTTAAACTAAAATGTGTTTAAATTAAATAGGGAGTTACTAGCTTTGATTATTTGTGTAGATTAAAAAAACATGCCACTTTATGTAATGAACCTTTAGAGGAATATTATGTAATAGCTATATTATATAACACTTTTATAATTCACATGGTTAAAATCGCACATCCCACAGCAGACAGTTGTCATACAGCTGACGTCTCCATGCCAACGAACAAACAAAACCAGCTCAGGCATATCAGTGAGAGTGAGACAGGCCGCAAGCTAACACCACACTTCTGTGTAACCATGCAGAGAACAAGACGTTCCCAGGAATTAGCGAAACACTGGCCAATCCGAAGGGAAAACATTATGGTTTCCAGGAAAGATTTCTAACAAACACAACTGCTGACAACGGTAGATAAGAGCAGAATGAATACAAAATAAAAGTTTTTGAAAATGACAACATATTCGAGATTCTGTGAGCGGTTATGCACGGCCTCTCAGGTTTGGTTAAAACGAAAGATCATTGGCTTTGGCTTGTGTGCACGCGTGTGTGGACTGAATCGGGGGAGGAGGATTTTCATGGAGTTTGAAGTTTAACTGGTGGATTGTTCTACGGCCCCCCTGCACGGGTCAGTGCAAGAGCGACTGGCCTCCCACTAAACAAAACCGCACCAAAGAGACGAGATGGAAATCAGGCATTAAAATGGTGACCTGACAACCGGAGGAGTGTGGTTGTTTCAAGATGGTAAACCTTTTTCTGCAAAACTTGAGAGATTTGCATTTATAAACAAAAAGTTTACTGCAGGGGCTATGTTTCAGAAAGGAGGTTAAGTGAAAACTCATAGGTTAACCCTTGAGGGTTTGGGAACTCAGCCTGGGTCTCGCAGGGTCTGGGTTTTCCGTCAACAATTTGGCCCAAACCAGAACCAATTTGACTGTTAGGAGGAATTATGCTTGTCTTGAAATGTGTAAATCTGAAAGGACAGTGTTTACCATTAAGTCAATTGGGTTTGGAAACCCAATAACTTGAAGGTAAATGATGGAAGGTCCAGGCCCAGTGCTGAGAGTTGGCTGTGTGGTACCAGAATGGAGGTAGCCATGGGCGACTCTTCTTGCTCATATATCACAATTCAAAAAGCAAACATCTCTTGTTACACAAGCTATATTTTTTGTAAACATCGTTTACATATTGTATTTTTGGATTAGATTGCTCCCAAAAGTGAAGAGGAACAGTAAGGAAACACTACTCAGTAAAAGCTAGCTCAAATACAGTTTAGAGTAGAAAACGTTAGTGAAGACTGCAAATTGGGTATTGTCATTTGTCGACATGGAGGAAAAACGTAGCATTCCCAAACAAAGGTTCATCAAGTTAAAACCAAGAGAGGGGGCAAGTCACTGTCTTGACTGCAGCTAAAGCATAGTCACAGTGGGGGACAAGAACAGTCCATGTGATTATATGAAAAAAGTAGGGATGCATTGACCGGTGTTCTGTCGATTTGTCTACCCTGTCAGATTTTCCTACCTCCCATTGTGGTAGTACAATTCAAAAACGAAAAATTACCTATTAAATGTTTTATTAATGTGTACACCTACCACAACCTTATAACAACCCTTACAGAGCATGTTATATTTAGAAAGAAAGTTTGGTATAACTGGAAGTGATTCCGATTTTTGGATTTACATTTGTGTGGAAGACATTTGGCAGAAGCACAACAAACACAGAAAAACAGATACCAAGCAGCAAATTGCCATTGGAGTAACGATGGCGCACAAGCCGCTTTCCTTTCCTGCTCTCGCTGAAGTTGGTCGTGTGTATCTGTCCACGCCCTGCACAAGCACAACACGGTTGTTCAGCACCCGTATTGGATGAAAAAAACCTGAAATGCTTCTAATAAAAAAATTAATAAAAGAAAGGATGCCTAAGAGCACGGCTTAATAAATAGTAATATGAACAAGAGGGATGAGAGGGATGTCAAACGGGTTGTACCAGGTATGTACACATAGCAGCAATACAGAAGATGGTAAATGTAAATGAGTCTTGTAATGTTTATGAAACTGAGTTTGTAAGACTTGCTGTCAGTGCTGGCCTCTGCCATTACTGTTTCTGATAGTTTTCATGCAAGAAAACACTCAGTTGCATATTTTGAAATTAATAATAATTTACAAAGAACTACTGAATAACATTTTAACTGCATAATGCATACAGTTTCAAACATTTTTTTTTAAAGAAGTAGTGGCCTGTATTCATTATATAATACTCGGTATGCAGTAAGCCAGCACTTCATTCTGAACATAATTATGTGAAAAGAGTTTAAATGTGCATGCCAGAGTCATGCTGGAGGAATGCATGAACAATCCGCACAAAAAAGCTTGCGAAATGGCAGGGGCGTCACTCTCAAGGCCTGTGGAAGATGCCAGAGACGTATTTGTGTTGAAGGGTTGAGGGCCCTCTTGCCCCTGTGACATGAACAGGATGTAGCATGTGTTGCTCTCCCTGTGAACATCCCCAAATGCTTTGTAGTGCAAAAATCATTTCAGAGAGAAAGACACAACCCACAGAAAATAACATGAACTAACCATCTGACTTCATGGTAACCTTTACCTTTTCCAATAAGATATTCCAGAGGCATCATGAACAAAAAAAAATCACCATAATGTTTTATAATAAAAAGGCTCATGCTGCGTTGCCATAGTAAAGCCTTGTATCAACCATTACAAATACTTTTTGTGAAGCTGTAACTCTAACCCCTATTTAAGAGGATATTTAGTCTTTGCAGAACACACACCGCAACACAGAGCACACACAGTGCCATGAGCCTACTTGAGGGTTTGATGTCGCTGTTTACCAAGCTCATGGTGGTCAGTATTATCAAACAAGCAAAAAATAAGTTCAGAGTTTGAGTGTAACGGTTATTGTTTCAAGATTAAAGTTACGTAAACCTTTTTTTCTGACTCAAAACTGATGAGAGCATTTGCTTAGAGTTGAGTAAACTAACACAATTCAAACGAAAACTGTTAACTACTCAAGCAGGAACCTCCTCACAGGACTCCAAAAAAAATAGTTGTCAACAAATATTTTGGAAAAGTTTACGTCCTTTGGTGCAACTTGAAATAATTCATCTAAAACTATTTTAAACAATATATTGCCATTTGTTTAATATAATGAATGCCCTCATATTTATATTTGCCACATTGCAGAACTACTGAATGCAAAAAAGGGAATAAAGTGACTTTAATATAAAGTTAACCAATTAATGGTAATTTAGATATGAACACACACTTGTGACTATTTAGACTGCAAAACTACTTTAAATGAATAATGGCATAAGTAATAATACAAATATTTATAAAACAAACGTGTATCAGTTATTGGCTATAACTTAAAAATAACACATTTTTTAACATTAAATATAATAAAAATGTTGTATCAATTGTGAAAAGCAAGACATCTAGACACAATAATGGTCTGCCAAACACTCCATTGCCAACTAGATATGGAAAATACTAAATATGGAAAAAAGAACAAAGTCTGGCTAAACTGCCAGATCTTAGTCAGATTATTATGGTAAAATATTAAAACTTCACAAACCTGGCAAACACTAGTGAGCAAGCAACAAGTATATCCTGCAAACTCTTGATATCCAAATAAAAAATACAGCTCATTCAATTCAGCCAAACATCCTTAGAAAGCTATTAGAATAACTCAAATGATGTCCCTCCTGCAGCTTGAAGCAAAAGTTGAACTTTTCCATTCCCTGTAGAGGTTAGACTCAGTGACTGTTTAACCATCATCCATCTTTGAACAGAGAAAGCCAAAGCTCAGACTAAGGGCATGCTTCCACCTCTCCAAGGGCAGCTCTCATTGTCTTGATATATAGTGGGCCTGACAAACTCTTTCTATCTGAACACATTCAACCATCACTGCTAGCAACTGGCTTTTCACATCCTCCATTCCAGCACAATATTTCACTTAACAGCCGCCGACTCTGTGACAAATAGGAAAACTTTAAAAGGAATACGTTTACCATGGATTCACGTCACTTTTGAGACAGAAACTGTCAGTGCCATCCGTATCTCTTTAACTTTTGTGAACTTCAATGATTGTGAGGAAGTAAACAACTGAGAAAATTCAGTTGTATCACATGCAGTGCATTGAAACCGAAAGGTGGGGCCCTTGTATGACAGAGAAAGGGCTTTTGTGTAGCAACTATCGGCCAATTAAAAGCCAACAATGCTTTTTACCAAGTCCACGAGGTGAGCGTTTAGAGATGGGGCTTAGCACGCCATTGTTACTAAACAGGCACTGTCTGAACGCACAATAACGTCACACTAGCACCACCCAAAACTCACAAGGTCAATGAACTTCACTAATATGGCTTGAAGGAAACGCGGCACGAGTAGACTCTCTCTTTATTAAACCCAGAGGTGGTGATACAGTCCAAAGAGCAACAGGGTTGGCGCAGGACTTCTAAAGTGCCAGGCTGATGTGACTGTCAGAGTGACAAAACGAAACACACAATAGGCACGACTGGAACGATGACGGGACTACACAACCGGACTCACACCACCTGACAAAGGAGATGAGAAAGTGGTGAGTATTTAAAGGCGGTGTGAAGCTGCACTGGTGAAGGAATCAACTGGATCGTTGATCAGCGCTGATGAGTCGGCACGGCCCACACACACATAAACAACGAGCACGAGACGAGAAGGAAACTAGGATTTATGAACCGTGAAGCCTCGACATGCAAAAACAGAACTCACACTGAACTTAGTTAATTGTATTATCATCACTCATAAAGAACCTCAGATTTTACCATAATTTAATTGACTTAATAGCAGACTGACAAAAACACTGAGTTGCATGCATTTAAAAATGTCCGCAACTCTACATGGCACATGCCCAGTGAAAGTCCATGCTGCATGTTTGTATGCAATCTGATAACTTTTAAGGACAGAGCTGCAAACAATTATATTGAACTACTGCAGCATTCTTGTCTGCTGTTCGTGGCTTTTAAAGAGAGCATTCCATTGCTTCCTGCTAGTTTCTCACTGGTGTCTACATTAAGACGAGAACGTTCATAGAAGGGTATACTGTAGGGGTGTGAATCGGCACTGGTTTCACGATTCAATTCTATTCTGATTATCATGTCAATGATTCGATTCAATATCACGATGCATAGGGCTGGGCGATAATTCGATAAAGATAAGTATCGCAATATCATTTTCCTTGATAAAACGATATGAAGAGTTCTATAAATGTTCAATATAATGTTTATGCGCCAAAAGCGGAACAAAACTGCGCGACTCATTTGAATCGTGTCACACGAACAGTTTATCCGCTCGGATCACATTTCAAACTGCCGCGCGGTGAGAGCTCACTAGAGCAGATGCGTTTACTCGGTCCGTGAACACTAAGCAGCGCTGTGAGATCCAGTCAGTGTAAAGACGCTTGAATTCAGAGAAGAACACAAGCCGAACAGGAGAAGCACTGTGTGCAACGACGAGACAGTCAGAAGGTTTTTCAATTGAAGATTATTTTCCCCATTATTTACTATGGTTTTACTGTAACGTTAGTAACACTCACTGCACCATGGTATTGTGGCAGAAATGTGGGATATTCACATTTAATTTTATTACGTTAATGGTTTATAATTATATTATGCATGTGTGCATTTAAACTGAATGGTTTTAGACTACTGTTTTTCATAGAAATAGGCTTCCTAAATCAATATAGTTATATTTTTACCATGTTATTGAGGTGCTATAAGTGTGGTTTTAACTGTTTATCATTATTTAAATGTATGCTACTATGTGGGACCAATGCTTAGTAAAAAAAACCTTGGTCAGAATAAATGATACCATATAAAACGGAGGTTGCTACAGATGTTACTGATGTACAGATGATACTGATTTTGATAATGAACAAAATGTACCTCTGCATCCTAACTCAAGCGACTATCAAAAGTGCATTTCTAAGAGACAAAAAAATATATATTATTATTAATATTATGAGGCAACCCAAACCTGTTTCTTGATTTGAAACAATATCACTCATTAGAACATGCAGAAACTAAGAAATCCATTTTTATATTTAGATATTTATTTTGTTAAGGAAAATAAATGGTCTGGTTTTTACAACTTTCACTTTGGAGCAAAAATCTGGCATTAAACTTAAAAAAAAAGACATTTATGTTGATAATTATCGATATCGACTGATTTAAAAAAGAAATATTGTGCTAATATGTTGGGCCATATCGCCCAGCCCTAACGATGCATCATTATTATATCCAATTTATTTTGTGCATTTTTATATAAGCAGGCTACTTTTTAAAATAATTATGTTAATTAATTAATTAATATATTAATGAATTCATTATTGTTAAGAATTAAAAGTAAAACTAGCTTCAAAACATACAAGAATATATAAAGTAATAAGGGGGGGGGAGACAATTACAAGTGATAAACAAAAATCACTTTCAGTATTTGGGAGTGCTTTAAGTATCGAACGTTTACAGATAATCATAGTTATGTTTTTTTTCTTTTTTCCTCCGCATTGTTGCCATTTGATTATTACTGATGAGATCATAGCCACTGGCAGCTTTAACAGACTGCATTCAAGCTAATGCACAGATCTATTTCCACATATCAGATGTTCTGAAAACATAACTAACTGTTTACATCAATTTCGTATCATAAAAGTGGATGCGAGTGCATTTATTTAACCGCAGCCGCGAGCTTCAGGACAAACAAGCACAAGAGCGCATGTGAAAGTCTATCAGTACGTGTGTTTCATGCATCTAATATGTACTGCAGAAATGAAAGCATATCTAAATAAAAACACTTAAATAACAGCGAGTGGAAGCACTAGCAATGTGCACGTGTCTCACAGCGCTTATTCTGTGCAGTGAAGCCCGCCGCGTTTGTCTCTAACGCACATACACGGGAGAAAGCCAAGCTCAGATTTTAAAAAATAGAGTACATTTTTAATACTCGCATGACAAACGCGTATGCGAATGGCGTCATAGGCTATAATCGATTATGGTCTATTACTGCATCGATGCTGAATTGTCCACGTCCACATCGTAATGCATCAATGCAATGATTAATTCCGATACCCCTAGTACACTGTCAAGATCCTTAGGGAAGGCAAATGTGACATCTGCTGAAATAGCAGGAAGAGATCTTAAAAAAATAAGTCTTCTAAAGTCATTCAGATATTCTGGTGTGAAACAGACTGAAATTTAAGTCATTATTCTGTGATAATCTTCCCCTCCACTGAGATGTTAAATGCCACAATTGGACTGAGCTGGAGAATCGATGTAATTTGTGATTCATTGAACAGATCGGAGTCAAATAAATCATATAATTCGCTAATAATCTTGTGAAACAGTTAGGGTAGATGTCAAATTTTGGCGAATAAATACAACAAACTAATCATCTGGATCACTTTCATGATTCATTTAATGGTGCTTTTGGATACTTTTTAAAGCTTAAAAGCTTCAGTTCAGTTCATGTCTAATGTATTTGCATGGAAAAGAGCAGCCGTCTTTGTAAATTCTTATTTTGTGTTCTATTATAGAATAAAATATTATAAGTCATACTGATTTATAATGACATGAGAGTGGGAAAAACTTTAAATCTTTGGAGAATAACTTCAATATTATAAGTCACATTTTGAGAATTTAAGAGAATTAAAAAAACTATCCTTGTAGGAAACTATCCTTACCTCTGGTGGGAATTTCAAACTTAATGGTATAGGTTGAACAATTCCTTATTTTTTAGCAGCAGACATTGATTTGTCTTGTTCCTTTATCTTTAGAGCTCAACCAGACAGACTCGGTTCAAGGCTGCAGAGAGCTTCATTGGACAAACCTCTGACAGGATGATTCCACAAGGGGGATGTGACCCACAGAAGATCCTGGACAGGTTGTTAAAATGCTAAACTAAGCCATGCCTTCCGCTTCCTTGCCGTACTCGGAGGAAGACAAAGTGCAGAGGTCTGCTTTTTCATTCTAACCTGACTGAAGCATTGATTCAATGATTTAATCATTGTTTTCCCATACTGCTTAACATGCATTTGCGTTACCTGAAAACACTATACACATCCAGGACAACTACAGAATCCTGTATTACCAAATAGTTCTAATTTTCTAACCAATTCTTGAAGTGACTCACGTTAAAGCATCTGAATTTCAAGGCATGATGGGTGATAGGAACTTTGGTGACATCAGGGTAATATTGACACTGCAATATCAAACTAAGCAAAGCAAATTCCACCATACGTCAATATTTGTCCTTCTGATTATTATAGAGTTGTAGTTTCTCTTTATTATCAAGATTATTATAGAGTGTTTCCTGTGGCTCAGTGGTAGAGCATTGCATTAGCAGCGCAAAAGGTTGTGGGTTCAATTCACAGGGAACACACATACTGACAAAAAATTATAACCTGAATGCACCTTAAGTCGCTTTGGATAAATGCATCTGCTAAATGCGTAAATGTAATAGAGGCACATTTCCAAATGCGCTGCATTATGTGTACAAGTGTACTATTTTACATATAAAGACATTTCAGTGAATCCTGTTTTCATAAAATGACCAGTGCTGCATTTCGCAAAAGCATTGCAAAATGGTTTCTAGGATCTAATGTTTGAAAAGCAGTCCAGATGTGTAAAACCCAGCATTCGAAGTGATGTCAAAACCAAAGTGACATTTGCAAAATTTTGGATGGTAGACTTCATGGAAGTGCCGCAATTCCCTCCACCCAAATTGTTGCAAAACAGAATAATAATTTTATGAAAGTTTAATTGTTTTCACAATAGAGCAGAAACACTTTTATAGTGTGAATACAGCCCAGAATACTACATTCTAATATGTGAACATCTAGAGATGAAAAACTAAAGTTTCATACATTTACAGCATGGCAGACTGATCAAAGGACATTTGAATAAACATATTATGGCATCCCAGGAGGAAATGGCCAGCTGCATTGTAAGTCAAGAGGACCATAAAACAAGCCTTATTAAAGGCAATTTTCAACACATATTCGGCAAGATAAAGAAGATAAAATCTTCCCAGATCCAAACCCACACCCAAAGACTAAATATAGTCATATTACTGTAAGAATTTTCTGCTGAGCACATTCCAGTCCGCTGAGGACAATGTTGAAAATCTTGGGGAGATTAAGCCAGTGCATGAAAAAATTATAAAAATTTTAATCTTTTCTTCATTACAATACTTCAGACTCAAACTTGGACATTTTGACTGATGACAATGAACAAAGAAAACCAGCAAGTAATGGCCACTCACTCAACGCTTGTTTCAAAGACAAAAAAGGCAATAAAAAAACCTGTAAAGACTGACATTTTTGTTTACAATCTCATTCCTTATCCAGAATCTGAACCTTGATGTCAGATGCTAAATAACCAGCTAAAAAGGCCTTCAGTTCTATTTAACAAGGTCATCATCTACAATGAACATTGTTACTTGATAATGAAAAAAAAAAAGGCATGAATTTTTGTATCACCATCGCGATAACCATAAACGTTCCCAGTAGGCACTGCCTATCAAATGCACAATAATCTCTCCAGTCACCATAACTGACTGTATAAATGAACCAGAAAGTAGTGGGAACGGCAGCAACAGCCTGCAAAGTGCTCGAGTCCTCACAGGAAACCGGCCAGACGCACATCACCATTAAAACTGCAGATGTGTGCTCTTGAGGTGTATGTTTGCATGAAGAACACTAGGCCCTGCCTGCACAAGAGTTTACTGACGGTCATATCCATCCGCACAGCTGATGACCCAGTTTCAATGTAGAAACCTAAGGCATATTGTTCCAATGCATATAGATGGCTGCCAACAACTAACAGAGGGAATGAAGCACAGCTGACATATTTCTACAGCACTGGATTGGTCAATGTGAAACCATACACTGTGCACCATTTCAAAGGGATTCGGTAGAAATTACTCTTCAGAACTTTATACAAAATGAAACCGCATTTGCAACCAATTTTAATTCCATATTGGGACATTTATGGGATGCTTTTGAAGAAACTTTGACCGTGATGCAGTTCAAGTTTCCACTAAAGAGCATCTTAATTTATTATTATTTTATTATTTATCGTTTACTTGCATTAACTGGCATTAAATTACAGAGTTAAATGTTGGTAAGGTTTTTGAAGGACTGCATAACCTATAACAGTAGCCTACAATGTAGATTATCTACTGCTAGATAGTCAATATCACATATGTAACTACATTATCACCCACCCAGCTCTTTATATAAAGTTGGCAGCATAGCAAATCTCAACTGTTTGATTTTTTGTATTGTTGCTTAAATGTAAAATATATTATTGGCCCACTCTAATCTGCCAAATGCCACTATAAGGCATGAAGATATTAAGATATTATATTTTCTGTAAAGTTGCTTTGGAACAATGTATATTGTGAAAAAGTGCTATACAAATAAATGAAACTTTTCACATTGCCTATAGCTTATTGTTATTTGACTATTAGTTAACATCCAAGGTGACACTAGAGAAAAAAGTTCCAAAGTCAGAACAAGTTAGTAGATTCAATTATTAGACAAAGACTTTTTATTTGTAATAATATGCACTGCAGAATCATGCAAAGTAAGGCAAGGAGCATGTGTTACGAAAACAAATAAGCTACATTTTGAGTTTAAGTTGACTCTAGCTACGACTGTGATGATAACCGCATTACGGCGGTAATGAGATGCCGACCGCGGTGCGGTGTTGAAGTCATCACCGTTATCACCGCACTTTGTTGCAAGGTATTTGCAGGAGAAAGCTAGAGGTCTACATTCCACGGGACCCGAACAGATTTCTTGCAACGCGGGATTAAATTCCTGAATAAAACACGGTAGCCTAATAGTTAAATAGTTCCTAATAGTTAAATAATATTAATGACATCCTAATTTGCTGTTACAAACGATGCGTTTCAACAAACAAATGTTTCAACAAGTTGTGTTTGGACAAGTGCGTTTATATCCACGGACTGTTACCCAAAAAACAATGCCTAAAGAAACAGGAATCGAAGTTTAGCACAACTCACCAGAACCAAGCATGGGGCATGATGAGCTCGGCTTGTTGTTTCTGCAGCTTGCTCAGGTTGTTATTCTTTTAATAATTTATTGTACAAAGAATGGGTTACAAACGATGAAACTGTTCCATAATTCATATTAAACTCAAAAAGATATCAAAAAAAGTTATAGAAGTTAATATTATTTTGATATTATTGTTAATATAATTAGTTGTTTTAATAATAAAGAAGACTACTTTATTATTATTAATTTCCATGTTCATTTACAACAAGCTGCATGCATTCTTGATCAAAAGTCATTAGAGATTTGTGTCGTGCGATTAACCGCCAAACTGCGATATTTTTTGCTTTTTCACCACGGTAAGAACAAATCCCATACCGTCACAGCCCTAACTCTAGCAATGTGTGCCTGGTGCTAGCAAGTAATCCAATTCCACAAAACTGAACGTGCATTGACAACCTCAGGGTAGATAAAAGATATGACGTCACACAGAAAGGGGAGAGTCAGGTCACTTGGCAGGTGTATGACAACAAAGAGAAGAGCCTCGCTAATAGACTTGAAAGCACTTACACACATGCCGTCTAAGAGGAAACACTGTGCTTTCCTGCACATGTCAGGCATCCTCAGATCGACACTAATGAGACACTTTCAATCTTTGGTTACAGCTGACAGACCAACTAGTTTTTCTTTGCTGAGAAATTACATAATGCCTTTACTGTAGAACAACAACAAGTCTCTTGTTTAGATTATTTCAGGCATGGTGAACTGGGGCAAGAACTTTACTGGAAATGTCACGTCACAAGAGTCTTTCTAAAGCTAAATTTTAATCGTGTTACATTTGTGGAGTCAAAAAGCAAATCTTAAAATTTTGTGTAAAACACATAAAAAGTGTTGCACAGCGAAATTTGGGGGCTAAAAGGCAAAACCACACTCTATGTGGTTTTCCACAGCACTGCAGGAGAATCTGGACAAAACACTTTCAAAAATGTGAGTGTTTCTTTCCATAAACAAACTACTAGAACATACTTCTGCTGACTGCTAAACAATCAATCAAACTGACTACGTTCTTCATTGTTCAAAACTGAAACAGCATGCAGTACATGCGATTAAGCAGTAACAAGCAGCTCTTCCTCTAGCAAACTAAATATCTGCCATTTCTGGGCAATCGACGGATGTTCATGAACAGTCTTGTTTTTTGAATGCTTACCAGTTGAGGCTGGACTTTCCTCAAGTATGTGCTGAATCAGAGAACATGGCCACAGTTTCTGTCTGCCTGGCCACTTTTATTAAAAAGCAGGAGGCCCGGGAGACTCATGTGATATCCGTCGCTGACGGAGACACTCAATAGAACTGGAAAAGCAATTCTAGAGTCTGCAAGTGCTAAAAAAAACGAGAATTAACTGAGAGATTAGCAGGCCGACTATACTGGAAAAGACTGGGTTTCTATTCGATTTCTATTGATTCCACATCAGCACAATCCTCCGCATGTCTGGAAAACATTGAAACCTACAGCCTCCATTGGGAGAATTGGACTTCCTGGGATCTGTGTAACCATGGAGCTCTTTGATTACTAAAATGTGGCGAATGAGACTCTCTTGACCGGTTTCTCCAAATACAACTCGGAGAAACCGCACTGTCGTATAGTACAGATTATTCCCTTTATTTGCCTAAATGCAGCTTTTTGCTTTGGTCTTGAAGAGTGTTCTAGGTTCAATACAAATTAAATTTCACTCTGAAAGGCTGGCTATACATTCAAATACTTTAGTGTGATTCTATTATACTAGTTTTAAAATGTATTGTGTCTAAGTTTTGTGGCTTTACTGTTAAAAATATAGTGTGTTTTACTTCCTGACCCTATGCACTGCTATTGTGCGTGAGCTTTAAAAATGTATATAGTATATAAATAAACTTGCCTTGAAAATACTACAGGCTAGATGCTGTAGATAGAGCTTAACTTATATTGAACATGTAATATTCCTTCACACGAACGTTCAAAAGTTTGAGGTCAATAAGGTTAAGTAATTAATACTTTTAATTAGAGGTGGGGGATATTGCAAAAATATTTGTTATTAAAAAATAAGAACAAAAGATACACATTACAAATACACATAATATACAAATAAAACAAACAGTGCTTTCTTTTCAGGTACAATAGACAGGAGCATTCAAGAAATTGAATGAAAAAATATAAAAATAAAACACTATATAGATTGATTCCTATTAAAGCAACTGAATTATTTGTTTTCAGTCAAGAGTAGGGAGTTATTTTTACTCTCTTTGTGTTTTGTTGTTTAACATTAAGAAAAACTATTAGAAATAAATTAATACAGGTTTGGGACAACGTGAGTGAGTAAATAATGACAGAAATTAAATGTTTGGTTGAACTATCCCTTTAATGACAGTCGGCTGCATGTTTAGTATTTTCGCATCCGTTTCTCTCTCTACTGTGTACTTTAATTTTAGAGTATATATGTAAACCTTGTGTGTTTTGACAGTATTAGCTCTAAAGATAACTTAGTTGAGAAATCAGGCGCTGTTAGACAGGTTTTGTAGTGTGCACGCTTCAGGTGTATGGGCTCAAAAAAAGCGCACGTCAGACCAGCGCGCGAATGAAAAGCTTAACTGGCAAGGCTTTAAAACACACGCGAATTGTGTACTTTTGTGATTTCGAATAAGTGCAGTGTCCCGTGAGAGTAACTCTACCACTGAGTTATCACAGAAGTGAATGTATGTGGCGTTGTTAATTGAGGCGGAGGCGCCAGAACTGCAACTGAAAGAATGTGCACTTTAGTGCGATACTACGATATTTCTTCAAAAGCAGATCGTGGAGAAATTATCGTCCACGATCAAAAATCTCTAATCATAATTTTAATCCTGAAAAACAGCACAACCATTTTCACCATAAATAATAAGAAGTGGTTCTTGCGCAACATATCAGAATATTATAATGATTTCTGAAAAATAATGTTACACTGGAGTAATGACGCTGGAATGTCAGCTTTGCCGTAGCAGGAATAACTTACATTTAAAAAATATCCAAATAGAAAACAGTTATTTTAAATTGTAATAAAAATGTATTCAAATAAACAGCATAAGAGACTTCCTTCAAACACACACACACAAAATTGCACTAAACCTTTGAAAGTAGAGTACATAGCATAAGCAGCTGCAACAACATACAAGTTTGAATATTGCATGTCATTCCATAGGCCACTGCTGACTGGAGGACACAGTACAGTACGAGCTGCTAGAGGCTCTTAAAAAATCAGTTCTTATATGCAGAATTTGAAAGGGAGTAAAGTTTTTACTTCAAAACAAAGCTTATATCCTGCCATGCACATAGCAGACTTAAACAAATGAGCCAAGTTGGAACCATGCTGCAAAACTAAGCTAATCATGCTTTTTTTGGTCAGTGTTGACCACCAACATAGATTAGATTATGAGTGATACTGCGGTGCAATCTTTCCTAAATGACCAATCACCCAAGAATTCTAATCAGTCAACTCAGTACTGATCTCGACAGAAAACATCTACCAGAAAGAAGCTAAAACTGCATTCTCTGTAATGAGATACAGATGAACCCTCTTGGATTTCTTCTGGCAGTGGTTTTGTCTCCATAATCGCTAGCGGACACTTTCACTGTTTGACAACTGCATTTCGAGAAAGGCACAGGCCCGGAATTTGGATCAACAATTAAAACTTGAACTTCCATTATTATTTCTGTATTCCCGTTTTCATGTGTGGTTCATTAAGGTGGCAAATACCATGAGAGTATTGAGGAAATAACAAAATCTGCAAGGTTATTAGATTTTAGAACTGGCCAGCGAAAGCAAGATTTCCACAAGCAATTCCAGAAGGAGCAAAAGCGCAACATGCAGAAACCTTTAAACTGGTTCTCAACTGGTGGGTCACAGACAATGCTAAATAAAAATAATAAAACAAAACTAAACCTTTAAACTGGTTCTCAACTGGTGGGTCACAGACAATGCTAAATGAAAATAATACAACAAAACTATCATGCATAGATAGGATTAGCAAATAAATACGCTTTTATTTCATGTTAATTAAAAAAATTCAAATATTAAGGATTTTTGGTTAACGTTTGTGCAATAATCTGTGTTAGTACTTGATGTCCAATACAAGTCCTGAAGTAAAACCAATTGAGAACCACTGCTTAAATGAAAAAAAGATGCCAGGAACGACAGACAGCCAAATACAAAACACACCCTGGCAATTCCAAAACTTCTAAGACGCAAGAACAACAATCTAGGACTGTGTAGTCTGGGGAACACACACAAAAAAAAGCATATTTCTAATAACAAAATGCAAGGCACAATCTTATGTTTACTAACAGTTAACTCTATCTTTGTCTTTGATTCTGTCATTTTCACAGGCTATGATTTCCTTCAACTCAGATACAACTAACGACATAGATAGCTAATCATGTCACGTAATCTGACGAGATAAATTCTAAACTGTATAGCTTTGAAGAGGAAAGGCTCAGGTTAAATGTGAACACCTTCTATATCAGGCCACAGAATGATTAGAATAACAGCAGGGGTTCAAAACTATATCAATAGCCTATTGATATAAACATTCTGAGGAGGTGAGTTCAGATCAACATCAAAGGCATGTTTGTCCAGAAGACACCTGTCACCCAATAGTGTATAATCCAAACAGTTTTGTTTAACTAGTTTTTTTAGTCTAATTATAAACCATCTTTCTTTCAAGATCAGAAATGAGACAAAATAAGGTAACCAATTGAAGGAAAAAGTAAACAAAACAAAAATAGATCAAAGTTGACATAAATAATTGAACAATTAAACATGAAATAAGATAATTGAAATATAAATATAAATATAAAAGCAAATTAAACTAAGCGTTGCAATTCAATGATAAGTGTCCCTGTTTGAAAGCTGATCTATGTGTTTTGTAATATGATAGTTTTCTAGTTGTTCTGAACACACCAGCTGGTCATACCACCTTAAGGTCGTCAAGCTAGTTTTTGGGACATGGTAGTTGATAGACTAGACAAAAAACTGAATTTACATGCAGTACAATGATTCGAATAATACAAAAATATTGTATATAGTGTGACTATTGTGACGAAATGTAATATTTTGACTATTTACTGCCATAAGAAGACTTACTTAACAATATACTGACTTCTAGAAATATAAACACAGAATTGTTTATAACTTAATTTACAACAACAATTATATATATAATAATACTTGTTAAGCATCTACACATTTTTTCCCTTAGTTATAAATAAAAGTGTTGTAAATGTGACATGCGGGATCTAGTAAAAGACCAGATAGGATCTACTAGAAACCATCTCCCACCATGTTCCACACAGTTATGTGTGAATCTACCAGCAGGGGTTATCATTTAGTTGCAGTTAAGTTATTAGGACTCAGATAAAACATAATCTGTACTCAAAGCAGAAATCCTCACACCAGGTGAGCCGGTAACATCACATTACAATGACTTCACAGCGATTATTGTAGGAAATCCAAGTCTCTCTTACCTCGAACGCTGCTGTGCTCAAAGCGTGCTTCCCTCGTTCACTATCATTCCCTTTAAACTTTCACAGAACTCCATCCAACATTGTCTCCTTGGGACGGTTTGGCTGGTTACCGCGAACACGCCGAGCTGTCCTTCTATTCCAATGAACGTCGCGAGACAAACTACTTTGTTACAATGCTGCGCTACGGCGTTTGACTGGAGTAAAAGCGTTCGAAAAGATATCAAAACAACCCGCTTGTTACAATGTTGAAACTTTTATTCTGCGCTGCGCGTTTTGACGAATGTAAAACGGTCGCAGAATGGAGAGACACAAATCACTTGTTACACTGTAGCAACTTCTATTCTTCTAGTCCGCATGTCTCATAGGGCGGGACCAGCAGTTGGTGGGAGCAGTGAGGTGTCTCTTACAAACCCCGGCCCTGTCTGTCGCGTGCTTGACTGTTTATTCATTCAACGAGCTTGAATAGAACATTTAGTTTAAACTCTTGAGCTCTCTTGAACGAGGCGTTAACGTGCATGCATACTGATAATAGGGTGTCACTGAAATTATATGACTATAGTTATGGTTTAGGTTGTAGTGTAGGTCTATGTCACTTAAATACTATTATTTGTTTGATTAATGGATATTTTAAGCGATGACTGTCTAAGAAGCAATGTTGCCAAAAATATTTTTGTCTTAGGTTTCATACTGAAACATATCAAATGCCCAATGAAAAGTTATAAAATTAATATGACTGACCTCGTGTGGACAGTCTAAATATTACAACTGGGATCTTTTCTAAATCTATACTGTATAAAGAATCTATCTATCTATCTATCTATCTATCTATCTATCTATCTATCTATCTATCTATCTATCTATCTACTATCTATCTATCTATCTATCTATCTATCTATCTATCTATCTATCTATCTATCTGTCTATCTGTCTGTCTGTCTGTCTGTCTGTCTGTCTGTCTGTCTAAATCTAAATTATGTGTCTATCCATCTGAAATTAAGGTAAGACAAAATAAACAGTATGTATACCAAAACCATCTACTGCAATTCCAGTGTATAGCCATTCATTTTAGTTATATAGATCCGCTAATTCCCTCTCTATCTTTGCACTTGTTTTCTCTCTGTGCTGCAGCCAAAATGAAAGATGGAGAAAAGGCCCAAGAGTCTCCTCTGGTTTCACTGCTACCACGTGTCTGTTGTCTGTGGTGCTTTCTTTGGGTTTTTAATGAATCGAGACTCTGCTTTCTTTCTTTCTTTCTTTCTCTTTCTAATCTTTCTCTTCTCCTCTTCTCTTCTCTCTCCTACTCTCTCTCTCTCTCTCTCTCTCTCTCTCTCTCTCTCTCTCTCTCTCTCTCTCTCTCTCTCTCTCTCTCTCTCTCTCTCTCTCTCTCTCTCTCTCTCTCTCTCTCTCTCTCTCTCTCGGGTTTGTCTTGGGTTAAATAAATAAGAGCACACAAGGAACGCTGGCTCCGGTTCCTGTCATGCTGGGCTGCTCCAGAACACGCTGATCTCTGCAACTTGCTGCCCAGCACAGACTCACAATATGACATGTTTGTGAACTTATAGTGCTGCCAAGATGGTAGAAAAACAATATATTTTTCAGAATTTATATATTTTCTTTTAATGTATAATAGCTTAAATCATTATTTAGAATAACATTATTTAAGACAAAGCCATTTTTCTAGCTGTTCACTAAGTAAGGCAAATGTTCATAAAGAAGGCAAATATTCATGAATTCCACATAAAATGCTAGACTCTGATCAATTATAGTGTTCAGAAGTCAGATGCTTCTTAATATTTGTCGTGCTCATGGCAATGCTTTATGGGGTAACTGAAACCAGCGCAATCGACCTCCATCTTGCATCTCAGTTATGAATAGTAGAGAAAAGGACCTCGGAGGACTTCAGTATTCAGTACTATTACTGTAGACTAATATTGTTTTGTATATTGTAAGGTACAATTTCTTCTGGATAATAAAAATAAATATTGTCTACATGTTAATTTATGTGGTGAGCAGCCATGTAAAATGTAATGCTAAATTGTGATTTTCATCCATTGAAACCATAACAGTGCAACATTTGAGCTTAACCAGTTCTACAAGGAAGTAATGGGAGAACAAATGATTCTCCCAAAAGCAATGGTATTCTGCAGACGTGGATAGACTTTAAGCAGAAAAAGTGTTTAAAATTATTATATTGTTGTCTCAGAATTATGCTGACATAAAACGTAAGCCATAATGTTAAAAAAGATGAGAAAACTTATAAATTATTAATAGCTGTTCTCCATTGCTCTAATTTCCATGACTTTGAACACAATTTCAGATTTCTCACGGGGATTCATTATTTTAATAATGTTTGGGAGATCTGTCCCAAATGTAACTATAACAACGTAGAAAAGGAAAAAAAATGTATCCCTGTAGTATTTTATCTAAACAGTAGAGGACGCTGTTTACCTCAGATTATGATAGAGTGTTTAATGCAAGTCTTTCCTGCCCACAACCATAGCAGCGGGAACGTATTTTGAGCGCGGGGGGGGGGGGGTCACGTGACACGCCAAGTGTGCCGCGCCCGCGAGACAGATCCAAAAGCACAATTTTTATTAATAAAGGTTTAATTTCTTCGTTTAATATAAGCGAGTTTGTCTTTTTTGTTGCTGTTTTCATTAAAAATAAATAAAATAATGAACTACAATGCATTTGTTTTAAAAGAGGGAAAAGACCTTATACAACGCAAGGGCTATTTCCGTCTTATTCATTTTGTTAATAAAAGTTAGATGTTTAATATAGGCCTATGATAATTTGCCATTGTACTATTTTATGGCTGATGTGTTTTAATTAATAGGCTAATAATGAACCACAAACTATGATAGTTTTAAAGATAGCAGTAATCTAAAGACTGTTTATTTATTTGTGATACAATGCAGGTAAAACATATTTCCCTTATTCATATTGTTAATAAAAGTTCGAAGTTTAAGTGAATTTGTTTTATTCTATAGCCTTTTAAAATATTATTAATATTAATAATAATGAGACAAACTAAGCATTCATTTGAAGTAAGGGGAAAATACAAAAACCTTTTATTTATTTTTTACAACGCGGAATATCTTATTCGTTCTGTTAATAAAAGTTTTATGTTTAATATAAGCGGCTTTTTCATTATAGGCTATAGCTGAAGTTGTGTGTGGGATTTTAATTGTATTTATTTTTTTCATTAAGAGTAATACTGAATCAATCTTAAGCATTACTTTTGTTCCAAGAATAGGAAAGATCTAACGTCCCCCTCCACCCCCACCACACACACACACACGCACACACAGCAGCACCCTACTTCCCGCGGTAATGCCCACAACGATCTGTTTTGTTTGTAAGAAAAATATTAGATTATTTATGTCGAATATATTCTTAGAATAGTAGTAGGCCTAATAGTAGTAGTAGTAGTAACAGGATAGTATATATATATATATATATATATATATATATATATATATATATATATATATGGGCCCTATATAAAAGTAGTATATGTAAAAAAGTAATGTTATGACACTGCCTTTCAAAACAATGTACTTTTTAAAGTGATCATGTTAAAGCAAAAATACAGCGATATAGTTTTTTTCTCTAAAGACAGATAAATATACAAATATGTTTATTAATTTATTTACCATGATTTTAATTTTTTACAGAAAAGTGTGCAGAATGTTGCTACAAAAAGCATCATAATATCCATCTAGTTGCGTGCTCTCATTTTGTATGATAAATGTCAGGCAAAGCATGTGTACTGTCACATCAATATTGCTGAATTATTTAGCTGTTAGCAGCTACCTACGCCTTCACCATTCAGAAAAGATTTTACTCTGGCAAGTGTGATTTACTCTTTAAATGATAATTTAAAACATCTGCCTCCAGAGCTCCTGCAGTGGTGATGACAGACAATCAACCCGGGCCCCAGGGGGAATCGTTACATATGCATTTGTTTGTCTATAATATGTTGATATGTGCACGTAGGCTATGTTATTTAGCGTGTTTTCACACAATGAATAAAGAAAAAGTGACCATTTGAGTTATTAATACTGTAAAGGAGGGCCCTTGGACCTGAATCTGTAATGTGTGTGTGTGTGTGTGTGTGTGTGCGCGCGTGCGCGTGCGTGCGTGCGTGCGTGTGTGTGTGTGTGTGTGTGTGTGTGTGTGTGTGTGTGTGTGTGTGTGTGTGTGTGTGTGTGTGTGTGTGTGTGTGTGTGTGTGTGTGTGTGTGTGTGTGTGTGTGTGTGTGTGTGTGTGTGTGTGTGTGTGTGTGTGTGTGTGTGTGTGTGTGTGTGTGTGTGTGTGTGTGTGTGTGTGTGTGTGTGTGTGTGTGTGTGTGTGTCATTGCAGGGGCAGACAAGATGTATGTGCACTGCTGTAAGCGTGGGGAAAGGCCTCTGTCTGATTAGCATTCAGTCCTTGCACAGACTGCATCAAGGAACTCCACGGCCAGACCCCTCCTCTCTGCTTCACTTTCTCACTCTCTCCCCCTCTTTCTGCATCATTCTGTTGGACCAGAACCCCTCAATACAAAACAAAAGGAACACCTTATGTGATAAAGATTTCGGCAACAGGTAAGTTTTCATTTTTTATATTTTTCTAAGTTGCCAGAGCAAGTTACTAGTGCAAAGAGATTCAGACAACAAAAGAAGAACAAATTAATATGCATGAAGACAGTTTAGATGTACATGTGTTTTGAGTTTGATTAGAAGAATATTTAAATAGCATTAGTTAAACAATATGTTCTTTGGCATCCTAGTTGTGCTTTTTTTCCAAGAAATTAGTCTGGACACACCTGTGGCTTTCAATTTTAATGCATTTGATTATATACAAACTACATGTGTTTGTTTTAAAGTTTTTTTTAATTTTATTATATATTTTTAATTATCTTATGCTTACCAAATTTGCATTCTTTTTTTTCTTTATTTTAACATATTTTCAAATATAATTTATTCCTGTGATGGCAAAGCAGAATTTTCAGCACCAGTCTTCAGTGTCACATGCATTATTCTAATATGCTGATTTGCTCCTCAAGAAACTTTATTATTATTAACAATAATAATGCTGCATTTCGTTTTTTAGGACTATTTACTAAATAAAAAAATTCAATAGAACAGCATTTGTTTGAAATAAAAATATTTTGTATTTAGTGCTATCAAACGATTAATCGCGATTAATCGCATCCAACAAAATGTTTTGTTTACATAAAACATGTATGTGTACTGTGTGTATTTATTATATGTAATATATACTGTAAATACACACACATACAGTAAATATTTAAAAAATATTTACATGTATTTACATGTATATATTTATAATCTTATATTTTATGTTATATCTAAATATATTGAACATATACATGCATGTGTTTGTATTTATATATACATAATAAACATACACTGTATACACACATATATTATGTAAACAATTTTTTTTATTTTATTTTGCATGCAATTAATCGTTTGACAGCACTATTCGTAACATTATAAATATATTTACTGTTACTTTAGCAATTTAATGCATCCTTTCTGAATAAAAGTATAATTTTTTCCCAAAACCTTTGAATGATTGTATGTATATATAGTGCAATGTGCGCATGAAAAAAAATACACAATAAGCAGAAATACTCTGTTTTATACTAAAATCTTATCAATTTAAAAATCTGTTTAATTTTCCTCAGGCCTAATTTTTTAAGAAATATATGGGTTTCGCAAAATTATAAAAGAACATAATATTAATATTTCTGACTATTAATTCTCTCGTTGGTTTAAATTGTCTGTACGATTATCTTAATTGCTTGTTTTTTGTTTTTACAATTTATTGCATTATTTTTTTTGCCTTTGTGTCAGATGTATCATTGTCTAAAGCCATTAGAAGGAAGCTAAATAAAGACTGCTCAAGTCTGATTGATGAGCCAGTGTGACGTATGTGACCTCCCAAGTCAGTCCAGACGTGAACCAGGTAAGCCCGGATCTGTTTAATACATCATCAACACCTTTCCAATCTGAGTCACAGTCACTCGGCCAGGCAATCGCTCAAAGAGATGAGCTTGACCTTTCTGCGAGGGGCTCCAACTGAGACACCAAAGGCAGAAGTGATGCAAGTCTTGAGAGTTTACTAAATGTCAGATCTCTCATTAGTAGAATTGACCAGACTTGAGCAGGTTAAATCTATAAGTGATGTCTATAATTACCACTAGTGAATGTGAACAAACAGCGGAAACCATTAGCTGGAACAATGCTAAAACCAAGTTTCAGAAAAAACTGCACTGGACATATGGTCAACATAATGACTTTATTGTGAATAAACGTCATGTGGGCGTGTATGGAGATGTTGTTTTGACTATAAGTAGCATTCATGAAAACAGATTTTAAGCCAAATGTAAATTTAACTGTTCTGTATATTATATCAAGTTCTTAGCAAGTACTTTATCTCACTATGCTGAATGCACACTGAAGTATATGATAATTGAACATCCAGTATGACGTGCTTATCTGCTGCTTGCTTCAAGAGAGCAAAGGCGGCCGAGACATCACCTCTTTGGTTTGTTTATTCAGCAGCCCAGCTTCTATTCAGTTGTTTGAAAAGATAATCCACCCCCACACGCAGACCAGGTGCACCTGGCCTCTCTGTGGGTTTCCAGGTACTATTTGTGTTTTCGATAAATTCTGCATGTAAAGAGTAAGAGGGTTGGTGATATTGATAGCAGTATAAGGATTTTTCAATAGTAAGATCTCATGTAAGTTACACCTTATGAAATGGTTAGTCAAATGTTGATATTGACATGTTGAAACAGGATTTTTCATTTTATTTTGAGTTAGTAAATAACCTTTAGAGAACAGTTTAAGTGACTGCTTAGCAAAACTGATTTTCTTGTCTGTGATAAGTCATTAAAGGAGGAGGAGATATGTTTATTCAGGAGCATTTATTTGATAAAAAATTGTATATGCCACTGTGAACGAGATATTATTTATTTATTTGTTTTATTTTGATCAAAAGTGAAAATAAAGATATTTAGAATGTTACAAAAGATTTATATTTCCAATAAATGCTGTTCTTTTGAACTTTTTGTTCATCAAATAATCTGTAAAAACAAAATGTATTACCGTTTTCACAAAATAATTAAGCAACACAACTGTTTTCAACATTGATAATGGTAAGAAATGTTTCTTGAGCCGCAAATCAGCATATTAGTATGATTTCTGAAGGTCCATGTGACACTGAAGACTGGAGTAATGATGCTGAAAATTATGCTTTGATCACAGGAATAAATTACATTTTAAATATATTAAAATCTAAAATGGTTCTTTTAAATTGTAGTCATATTTCACATTATTACTGTTTTAATGTGTTTGATCAAATAAATGCATGTTTCAAAAACATAAAAAATGATGCCAACCCCAATCTTTTAAACACATTTTATTTTGAGACATTGCAAGTAAACACTGTACATTTTACATTTGCATATGTGCTTAAAGTATATTTTGCCAACTTTTATGTGTACATTTGCATATAAAAGCCACAAAAAACAGCTCTGATTTCACGGAGACATCAGAAAAATATGTCGGACAGCTCTGGGAAGTAATTGTCAGCAGAAATTTGATGACAGGCTGTGAATCTGTCAATACGGCATTATGAGAGCAGCATTTGATATGTTGTCCTATATTTGCGATTATATTTCCTTCCCATTATTCAGCCACATTACTAATTTTAAAGCCACATGACTTATTTAAAAAAAGACAAAAACCATATAAAAATCTCTGGCTGAAGACCCAATCTAATCTGCATCACTTTATGTGTTTGACTTCATAATTATTTTTTTCTATTAAGAAACTGTAATGACTAAATGCTCTGAGGTCCCTCGCTGCAGTGAATCTCAGAAACATCTTCTCACTTGTGCAATATATCACCAGTTTTTATTGGTGGATCATCCAGAGCAGATGAGAGTTTCAGCAAAGCGCTTACTGCTAGTCCCATTCTGATTTATATCTCATGGGGACTGGGGGGTATCGTTATAGTCCTTTTTAGACTTTAATGATGATCTACTCCAGAGATCACTGACAACTGGTCCTGTTTGAGTAATGTAAAGGCTTGTCTACTAATCTATTGATGAGGGTTACCAAAAGTTCAGCCATCAAATACTAGCTATACAGAAATCCCAGTTTTTACTCAGAGAGGGCGGGACTCTAATTTGAGTGATGTGGGCATCAGCCAATCCCTGAGCTGATGGAAGTTGTAATCAGCATCTGAGGTTTCACGTTTATTGATTCACTAGGGAAACTAAGTGCCGTAGACTGATTTGCACGTCCCAAAACTCTAATTCTAGTTAAATGCAAGTCAATGCTTTGCAGGATATACTGCATTCATTCAATCCTTGGCCCATCATTCCTAAGTGGTGGACAATGAATGTTGTTTTCAAGCCAGAAGAGTACTTAAGCAGTGTGGAAATATAAGCACAATGATTCTGCACTATACAGAGCCTTTCTGGGTGTTTCCTCTAAGTAGGTGTCTCAAAAATGAAACGTTTGCACTAAGTAATAAATCTGTGGTGCTGCGAGGAAAATTAGCTTTGCTTTGGGTCTCAGAATGGATATTAGGTGTTTATCGATTCATTATGGCATTTTGCTTATATGTTGCTCAGTTAGTATAGGGTTGCACAATATATTACTATCATGCAAATTATCTGGCAGTATTATAGATTTTTTTACTTATATCAGTCCAAATCAGTCCAGTTTCAAAATGTTTAATCTTTATCAAATCTCAAAATGAATATCGTTTTTTTTCTACATTAAAAATTCTATAATTCTGAAAATATTTTGATATTTAAATATTTAGTTCAATTAAAATATAATTTATTTGACTGATTTATTCTTTTGTTTATATGCGGAATAGAAACTAACATTAATGGAACCTTATTGTAAAGTGTCACCTTTTCTTTTCTTTTCTTTTCTTTTTTTTTTTCATCTTTTATTTGACGTGAAGGTTGTTTAAAACTCTCACTTTGCCAAAGATGTCTCAAGAGGCATCTCTACCTGCGATGTTCCTGTCTTCCTCACATGGGTGGAGAAACCGTTCAATTCCACCCAAGCAGAAATACACAAGGCTTCGGCTCAGAAAAAAACACAATCACTCGATAGACCAGTATATAGTGTGTTTTCCCAACCTCAGAAAGTCCCTTGATTTTGTTAATTCCAGGGTGCAGGGCAGTGATGATAATGATGATGATGAAGATGATGCTGATGGCAGATGAGGGGTGGGCAAGGGTGAATGATTTAAATCTGATCATGGGCTGTGCCCAATGTCTGACCCTAATCCTCTTGCTAGCAGAATTATGTGGTGTGGGATTAGTGAGCTTTTCCCTTTCCTGTGCGGGACATCCACTTTTTATAATGACGCCCCAGCAGCAGGTCAAACCAACCAGGCCTGATGACAGGGGCTGGACCAGAGGGCAGTGCAGGGGTAGGAACACATGGAAGAAGCATTCGAATCACACTGCACTTGCTGGAGCTCCATATTTGATCAGGCAGAAAGTCTCTCCCCTGTACCATATAAATGCTGCATGACTGTATTCATCATAGCAGGTTCTAAATCTATTATGCAGTAGGTTGGTGCAGAAATAAAGCAAGAACACGGTTGATTATCCATGTATGATTCAGAAAGATCTGATCTGTTGTTCTGTTCTCTTTTTGTTGTAATGAGCTTCTCTGATGCAGACATCAGTTTTGGAGATTAGCTAACTAAAAGTGGCAACACTACTTACTTTCACTATTAACTATTTTAACAGTTTTCTGTTCTTTATTCATGTGATGGCAAGCTACATCAGCAGCCATTACTCCAGTCAGTGTCACTTGATTCTTCAGAAATCATTCTAATATGCTGATTTTAATAATAGAATGTCTTATTATTATCAGTGTTGAAAACCGTTTTTGTTGCATAATATTTTTGTGGAAGATGTGATATACTAAAATTCAGCTTCTAAAATTTCATCAATTTTTTTTTATATATATTACATAAGAAAATAGTTATTTTAAATTGCAATATTATTTCACAATACTGTTTTTACTGTTTCACTTTTTGATTGAATAAATGCAGCCTTGGTGATCATAAGAGATTTCTTTCAAAAACATTACTTAACTTAATGATTCAACACAACACAATATGTGGGAACACAAGAAAAGCATGTCCAATCAAAATGTTGTTAAAAGTCACACATGCCTGTTAAATGCTTTATTAAACACATTCAGTGCAAGTCAGGTCAAGCAGAAAGCCTCGGGTAGGCAGAACAACAATAGTGTTTATGGCATCTGCTTTATTCACATCTGAGTTGTTGGAGGTTTTTGCATCAGACTCTAGGCAATTCATTGTTCTTAAGTACAGACTATGCAGCACTTCCATATGGCAAACCCTGAAGCTTTTTGGCAGACACACACACATTGCCAGGTGAGAGCACTGCAGTCTGTAAAAATAGAGATGTTTTATTTTTCTTTTATGAGCTGAATGTAGGATAGATAAATAGATAGACAGACAGACTGGCCAACAGATGATAGACAGACAGATAGATAGATAGACAGATAGATAGACAGACAGACAGATAGATAGATAGATAGATAGATAGATAGATAGATAGATAGATAGATAGATAGATAGATAGATAGATAGATAGATAGATAGATAGATAGATAGATAGATAGATAGATAGATAGATAGATAGATAGATAGATAGATAGATAGATAGATAGTGAAGTGAAGTGAAGTGAAGTGCTAGTTCTAGTTGAAGTGAAGGTTAGCTATTGTAAAGTGTTTTGCATATTCATCCCAGTCCACTTAACTAAACCCATCCGTAATTTATAAAGCAGAGAAACCCTCCCCCTCCCATCAGCAACTATCCATCTGCCAAGCCCAATTCCTCCTCCCTGATGTGCATTCTTGTTTTCTCTACAGTATCTCACCCTTCATCTCTCTCTCTCTTTCTATCACAAACAGTAGCTACTCCCTCCCGCCAGCTTTGGCACATGTGGGAGTGAGCGAGGAGCAGAGGTAGGGATGGACGCTACCATTGTGAGTTGCTTGGGCGTGATCAGGGAGCTCCTCCTATAATGAAGAAGGGAGGGAGAGTGCGAGTGGGAGCGCTCGCATCCTAATCTTCTTGTTCAGCATCTCTGCTGGCTGTCTGGATGATCCCTCTCTCTCACGTTTGAACACAGGCCATTATTACCGGATACTCAGCTTTTTGGGGGATTGTTCATTTTTGCATTTTTTTAAATAGAGGGACTACTTTGGTGCATAGTCAGCATAATTTGACGGTAAGAAAGTTGATTGTTTGTTTATGTGTCTTGTGTACTAGATATAGTGAATACAATGGTTTCTTCTGCTTTTTTGTCTTGAAAGTCCATACTAGAGGTTGCAGTGAAAATTAAGGCTCTCTCTCAGCAGAGTAAAACTTTATGAAATATTAAAGGGAAAAACCATGTTTGAAGCTTTCAGTTTACAGAAAACTCAGCTAAAGGGAGTTTTTCTTTAAAATAAACTGTAACCGAAGACATTGAGGCGTTTAGATGATGCCTCCGTTTATAGAATGAATCAATGAGTGTCTGGTTGCTGCTGAGTAGATTTTGGAAGCAGTTGCATAATCAATACACAGTGAAAATATTTCTCCCGCAGCGACTAAGTGATGCAATAATCTAATATGATAAAGTGCACGATCGTCACCACATTCGAAAAGTAGAACATTCATCAATCGCAGAGATCATTTTTGCTGGAAGAATTACAAAACTTGCTTTTGATAATTTAGTTTTTTCAGTATTTAGGTTGATACTCACAGAAT
Source organism: Ptychobarbus kaznakovi (assembly GCA_027422405.1). Lineage (NCBI taxonomy): Eukaryota > Metazoa > Chordata > Actinopteri > Cypriniformes > Cyprinidae > Ptychobarbus > Ptychobarbus kaznakovi. Next base: position 37,640,768 of record CM049796.1, read on the forward strand.
AGAGGAGAAATCTGTTGGCCTTCTCTTTTTGACATGAAAAGCATCATTAAGTTTATGAAAATGAGAATGTGCAATGATGCAAGAGTGTGAACTGATTAAGCTATAAAATTGTATGTTTATCACTTTCAGTGCATGTGTATTCAGAAATGTGTGGGCGAATGCAAGTTGTGTATTTATAAATCGTGCTAGTTGTGTACCGAAGGGTGGGGGATCTCCTTGCAATGGATAAAAACATATGCATTATTTATATCCTCTAAATGTCTCATGGGCACCAGAAGAACCATTATAGTCTTTCTCAGATATGAAAACTGTTCATTAATCGCTCTGATGAAACTATTTGTGTAGTAAATGCTACTCTACTGTATACAACTGCAGGTGAACTTATTCATTATAATAAATTAACCTGTCAAGCAAACCTAGAAAAAACGTTTTCAACTCACTCTCCCAGATATCGTTGGATCATTAGCTGTATTCTGTGGCTTTCACACTGCTCCTATGTGTATTCCTGGTGATCAAAGGCAAAAAAAACGTGTTATAGAAATTAGACTTACTAGAGGCGCCTCGCGGCGAGGGAATGCAGGGTGCAAACAAATCTTGGAGACTGCTTTGAATTAGCAGAAACGAAACTCAGACACTGCATCAAATTCGGACCAATTTTTGCACTATAGTGTTAAATGTTCCACAATCTGATATGAGTCTAAATCTCCAAAGTAAGGTTGGCAAATGTTAAGATTTTTTTTTAAATAGCACACAATTCCCAAACGGAAATAGATATATCCAGCCCCACTCATGCTCATTTGGAATGACTGTCATTTCTAAATAGCAGAGAGAGAGAGAGAGAGAGAGAGAGAGAGAGAGAGAGAGAGAGAGAGAGAGAGAGAGAGAGAGAGAGAGAGAGAGAGAGAGAGAGAGAGAGAGAGAGAGAGAGAAATCATTGCTTTTAATTAATATTTTGGCTGTTTTCAAATTAATTTGGAATCTGAACTCATTCTCAATTATGTTAGAATCCATTCCACATAATTGAATCTTTGCTAAGCTCCATCCTCATTGGGTTCCTGTTGCTTACTTTACCTTATATCACTATTATAAGCAAAAAGCAACAACATTTTCTGTATTCAAAAAACATTTCAGGAAACAAATTGATTTCCTCTACAAACATGAGTTAGAAAAGATGGGGCTTATGTCCAACGGGTTAGTAGGTCAATTCAAACTTTACCTTTTGTCACTATTACAAGTGAAAAGCAACATTTTGCTATATTTTGAATAATCCCAAAGAAAAATGCATTCATAATTATCCAAATTCACAGATCAGATTCTGTCCATAGATGTAGACTAGAAAAGTTATTATAGATGGGTGAATATATATGTATTCTGTTCTGGCATGAAACTCTAGTTGGCGCAGTCTGATAGGTCCACACTCAATCTGACATAATGACATCATTATCACATGACAGCTGATTGGTTCTCTCCTGTATCAGTAGCCCATGAGCTCACTGCTCAATATTCAAATACCTGGCTTGTGTTTGCTGTAGCAGTTCGCAGCGTACTTCAGAAACCCTCCACCTTCCCCAGCTCCACCTGTATAGATCTGCTACGAGGTGATTCATGTATGCTATATGGGGGTTATTCATATGCGTTATATGTGCAGCAGCAGTATTTCCAACCCGATCTCATGAAAGTGCATATAAATAGTACGGCAAATAAAAATGAAAACTTGTGGTATTGATATGAAAAAATTTACTTTGGCGTGTGTATGCTATGCGATGGGTAGGATAAGGGTTGTGGGGTAGATGCGTATCATAAAAAAAACAAAGCAAAGCAAAAAATGCGTATTATATGCACGCCAAACACGTTCGTATCATACATACGCCAAAGTCCGTTTTTCCGTATAATACCACGAGTTTTCGTTTTTATTTGGCGTACTGTTTATACGCATTTTCATGAGACCGGGCTCAGTATTTCCTACATGCTCAAAGCAGCATGTCTCGGTACTTGCTCTTTCGCAGCAGCAGCATAGCAGATCTATTCCGCCAAGACCACATACATTAACATTGTCATGTACATTACCATGCCAATCCCTCCAAGAGTTACCATGACAGAAATATATATATTTACATTTACACACACACTTTTATCACACACACACTTACAGTCATGTTGTTTTTTATGGTTTACATTCAGGCTATACATTTGTATTGTGAGTATGTGTGTTCCCTGGGAATCGAACCCACAACCTTTGCGCTGCTAACGCAATGCTCTAACACTGAGCCACACAACACTATGTATATAAACACACACACACACACACACACACACACACACACACACACACACACACACACACACACACACACACACACACACACACACACACACACACACACACACACACACACACACACATATACATACATATAGATTATATATTTCATATTCATACCCATAATCTATATATTTATATTATATATATATAGTATACATTTTGAGTATAATATATTTAAATCCAGCTTCTTTTTCTACAATGATCCAAATATAAAGCAAAGATGTGAATAGCATTTAGCATTGAGATCATGTTATACAAAGAATTAGGGTAATGAGAAACTGTACATACAATTTGTTCCAATTTGTACTGTCTGTCTAAACTAGGACTTCATAGTCAATTTCACAACTAACTTTTCATCTGTCTTTATCTACTGCTCATGTTTTAGTCATCTGTTACTAAGCTACATAGACAAAACTGAATGTGAGCTTGTGCAAAAGAGCTCTGTTTTTTTAACGTAGTGTTGGCAGTTAATGTAATGCCAATCTTGCAGTCCTACAGTTGGCTTGTGTTTTAGGTTTGCGAGTGAAGCTTTTTTCTGGACAGTGAATCTCAAGAGGGAGCAGAAAAAATGCTGGAGCAGAACGTCCTTGAAACTCACGCTTTAATGTACTGCAAAAAGAGCTCTGTTTTTCTCTTACTCTTCCTCTCTTTTGTTTGAACCAGCTTCCTGAAACCATGAGGATTCAACTTTTTTTTTAAATCTGTTTATCTGTCAAGAGCATGACAGGTGCTACAGTCAACATCACCACAATTAAGTGCTAAAACATCTTTCTAAGCATCACAAATACTCAGTTTCCTTGTCAGTAAGGAGCTTTCCTTGAATACTAAGCAGAATTAGTAATAAATAAAACATATATATGTATTAATAGTCAGCCGTAGAAGGAAATGTTGCTGAATTTAGCAAGTGCATGAATGTCTGCAGACTCTTTAATATTTTACTATAGAGCTCCGCTTGCGGCAGGGTTCTCCCTAATAGATCAACATGGAGGATTTTCACCCTGAGCCTCTGTGATTTACTCCCTTTGTGCTGCTTTTTAACTGAATAATTATGCATTCGGACAAAGATATTTTATGGACATTGACGGTTTTAAAATTCATTTGAAATGGTTGAGCCATCATGTTTTATCTTAGGCATGTGTTACGGTGCACATTTGAAGCCAGATTTACTAAACAAGGCAAATTAGCGCCAGAGCACAATTCCAAACAAGCGCAGATGAGAGTGGAAAGTTCTACTGACTGTGTGCAAGAAGATTCAACATCTCATTTCCATAATGACCAACAGGAGCTGCACAAATTAGCGTAAGTTCGCAAACAAGCAAACAGTACTCTCCTCCCCAAAATACTTTTTTAGATGTTTAAGTCAATATGAAATCAAATGTGGCTTTCTTAATGTGCCTTCCTGGTCTTATTGTCACATATTGTGACTTGTCTTCATCATTTATCAATCAAAACAACTCAGTGCTGACGTCACTGAGGCTGCATAGAGCCATTTTTAACAAACCTGCAGTCAGTCTGACTCCATTCTGCCCGTTATTTAAACTTCCGATCAATTTACGATTATATTATGATAATATTTTATATTAAATCGTCTGTAATTCAGAAACAGGACGCATTATAAAAGTTATTGTATCCTAGTTTAATATCTTATGACTATACATCACACTCTCATGGTAATTCGTAGCTATTTTATGTTTTGGTGAATTTGTAAGAATTCGTACAATTTCGTTTGTGTTTTTGTACGATCTTCTTGCCCTCCACTAAGGATTAAGTTTAGCGATAAACTTTCTTGCTAAAAGAAAAGTCTCTTTTTGTACGACTTCTAATAATTCAAACAAATTTGACACCAGTTCGCCAAAAAGTAAAACTTTTACATTTTCTCATTAAATCTAGTTGGACATCAAGCAGTTCGTAGTTTGATGTCTTCAAAAAGTGGCATTTTCAAAACATTGCTTTATTTATTTAAGCAGCAGGATTTATAGCAACAGACTCACCCAATAACAGGAATGTGGGGCGGGGCCAGCTGTTTGTTTGGCCAATGAGAGATGAAGAGGGCGGAGTCTTTGGATTTCTGGTCTGACAGAAAGAACTTGCTTAATCTTGTGTTTATTACCAGTTGCAATGGAAAAATTATGAAATTATGGCCACTTGTTCACTTATTTCTTAATGTATTTTTAAACACAATGCTAATTTTGGGGTCCAACGCAGCTGATTCCTTCTAAATAAAAGTATACAGCTGTAATCAGAGATGATAAATACCTTATGTTATCTATAGACTCACTCTCATTCACCTATCATTTAAATATACAGTAGTTTAGGCCTTGCAAAGGGTATCATTTGGTTAATGGATATGAGGACAATTTGTGACCCTGGTCATGTCAAGGAAATTAATAAGACTTAGCGTGTTCCTAATGGGTCCCACTGATACAGACCTCTGCTTGCCATCCGCAACACAGTGGGCGATCAACACCTGCTTATCTGCACTAAATCTCATCATCTACACTTTGAAAATTAATCTGGAGTTAACACTGTAATGCTGAAAGCCCATAAACACAAGTCGTTTCAGTTAACACATGCTATGCTACAAATGGAGTCTTGTCAGCTATTGGAGATCTTGATAACCCTTCACCCAGCATGTTTTATGTGTGCGCTGCTGAATAGCAAAGCACGGGAATCAATCAATAACCTGGAATTTGTAATAGTAATACATGCTCTTCCGAGCTCAGAAATAGACGTCACGTGGGTGAGACGCACGTCTCCTCTTCAGCTTAATGGACCTCTCAGATTGTATTGAACCCTCCTGATCTGTCTGTGTGTGTGCGTGATTGTATTAAAAGTGCGTTATCGAATGTGTGGCTACCACAAGATTAAAAATGGAAGATATTGTATATTTGAACATGCACGTGCATGTAGTTCATTTCATTGCTTTCATTGTAGGATATCAGATTTAACCCTGCATGGCGCCCAATATAGATCTTTCAAAGTTTCAAAGCTATTTTAATCATTTACCATGTGATCTTATGGCCTTTGACCCTATACATATATAAAATTGGGACTTATCTGAAGTGACTACAGTATATTAAACCATGGCACACCTGAGAAGCAAATCCCAGTCAAGCATCTTCATTTGGTTCTCCAGCAGATGTCTGAAATTAATTACTGAATATAAAAATGAACCCTCAGACCTGTAATTAAAACGTCAGATTGACTGTTTTATGCATATTACATAGACACAGTATAACATTTCAGAATTATGTGAATATCTTTCTTCATGAAGCTCATTGTTTTGCATGCATTTATGTTTGGTACAGCACATGGTTAAAGGGAGAGAAAATGCACACGGGAGCAGGAAAATAGGTGCATACGTGAACTCAGAAAGCAGCGGTTATGTAACACCAGCTGGCTGTTTCATCAAGAGAGAGCTGAAGAGGGAAGCGCTGGGTGGGGTTGTGTAGAAACATACATCAACCTGCACTGTGCTGTGTATGCAGCTGCTGCTATCCTGGATGAAAGCTTTTCACCAACGTCATGGATGTATATGACAAGTGAGAAATCATTCCCAAAATAAAGCATTTCATTTTTCCCTTCATCTTTTTTATTTATTTAGACAAAGGTTTTAAAAATACAAATAAATAAACAAATAAATACAAAATATTAATATGTAATATAAAATAAAATTATTTTTTAAATTAAATTAGCATTAAATAAATTAACTATTTAAATTAATTAAATAAACAGAATTCATAAAGATACATTATACAACTGATTATTATATTGTAAAATATTATATATTTGTTTAATTTATGTTATTTATGTATTATTTTTATTATGCCTAATATTATTGCGGAGGGGTTAAATTCTAATATATTCAGTAAATAATTGTTTTTACTTTTGCTATTTTATGTATAAACTTAAAAAAAACGGTTTAATAAATAAATAAATACACATTTTTGTAATATAAAAATAATACAAATAAAAATCAATAAATGAATATACATTAAAATCAGATTTATATTATATTATATATGTATTATTATTTTTCATTATATCTCTTTTTTATAGATGGGGGTTATTATATTCAGTAAAGTAAAACTTTTTTTTCAGAGAAAAAACACGTTCTTATATTTTGAAAAATGACCAAGCTAAACTATATTTTTCTGCAGTAATGACCTATGTATAGTTCACCATAAGATCAGGAACGTGTATTAGGAGAGCAAATAGGTTCATTTTGATTTCTATTGATCTCATTGTCTATGTGAGTGGCTCATAACAGCAGTCTGTTAAACAAACCAAACAGGACTGGCTTTGTTTCGCAGAGGCAGACTCTCATTTCCTCCTCCAAGTGAGCAAAGAAAGTCTCCATGCCAGACTTTATCACTGATGAGAGATGCTATAGCTGCTATCAGCTGTCTACGACAATAACAAAACACAATGAGACAACGGAGAGACACGGACCAGAGAAATCCTTCTCTCATGTCATCTATGCACTCCCGCTCAGAGAGAGAAAGAGAGTAATCTAAAGCCATCCGTGGCTAGTGGACAGAATAACATTTCCGCAGTATTAAGCAGGATTAAATTGCAGCTCTCATCTGTCATGACGACAACTGATCTCACAAACTGATTCTCTCTGTTATTTCCCCCTCACACATACAATCTCAGAGATAAAGGTCGGTGATAATGAAGATCATTTACTGATTTGAAGACATTCAGGTCTTGTTTTGAGGGCCTTAACCACTATAGACTTTGACAGATTCTTCAGCTTTTACAGTTCTACCAAATTTCTACCAAAATGAAAATGCATCATCATTTACTCAACTTCATGTCTTTCCAAAACTATTTGTCTTTCTTTTGTATTGATCTTTTGTCCTTGCAGTGAAGAGAGTCAAAAAGATTCAAAAGCACCATAAAAGCATAATAAAAACAGTTCATAAGATTCATGCACTATATTTCTTAAGTAAATTTAATCTATAGTTACTAAAAATCTACACATCCAGCCTAAATCTCCTTCACACTTTAGATATATAGCTTAATTCAAGAACAAATTGCTCTGTGAGTCAGCTCTTTTCAACGAATCGGTTGATGTGGTTCACCAAACCAGAATGATTCTTCACAAATCTTTTTCTCTTACCAAAGTAAATGAATTATGCCATCAAGACCTGTTTTAATGTATATAATAAAAAATGTAAGCTACATTTTAATTCACATATATATTTGTAAATATTTTATTTTATATAATTTATAGGTGTATTTTAAATCAATGAGAAAAATATATTTCATTTAAATAATTTAGATAATTTAATTTATTTAGTTTTTAACTTAAACATTTGTATTTTATATCATTTAAATGTGCTTTTGTGAATCAGTTTAAATACATTATTTAGATCATTTAAATTTTTTTATTTTATATAACTTAAACATTTGCATTCTAGAAAATTTCATATGTGTGAATTTTTGGTCATTTAAGTAATTGTGTTAAATCATTGTCTTATAATTTAAACATTTGTATTTTGGTCATTTAAATAATTATATTACATATAATGTGCATATATCATTTAAATAATTGTAATTGTAATTTAATTATTTAAATAAATTAGATAATTTAAATTATTTAAATATTATATGACTTAAGTGTTTGTATTTTAAATCATTCAAATATCTGAATTTTATATAATTTTAATATTTGTATTATATAATTTAAACATTTGTATTTTGGTCATTTAAGTAATTGAATTCCATATTATTAAAACAAATGTTTTATAGATCATATAAATAATTGTATTTAATTTAATTTTAAATAATTAAGTATTTGTATTTTAAAGTATTTTCAAATTTTATCTCAAATTTAATTTTACAAAATGTAAATATTTGTATTTCATATAATTTAAAACATATTTAATTGTATGTAACTTGTAAGTATTTGTATTTTAAATCATTCAAATATCTGAATTTTACACAATTTAAATATTTGTATTTCAGATCATTTAAAAAATATTTGTATTGAGGTAATTTAAATAATTAAATTCTATAATATTTAAATATATGTGTTTTATTTTAATCCGACAGCTGAAAGAAACTGACTCTAGCATGATTTGCATTAGCTCTGCCAGAGATGTTGTTGTTCTGTAAACTTAATTTGGTGCAGACTGGCCTCTGACGTAAACAGTTCCTGGCTGGAGACTAGCAGGTTTTAGGAACCATGAAAATGATGTTTGAATCTGTCTTCCTGGAGCTGTGATTCATATTTTATATTAATATTTTAAGGCAGATGCCTGGGGCAGCACGGGAGCCTCATGGTCAGCTCATGATGAGTTAAACAGCAGGCTGCCGGTGTTTAGAGAGGCCATACATACTTTACCTCTCAGCTTAACTCACAAGTTTGAGTCTATCAGCGCTTTCAGGGAGAGCTAGATCTTTCGCTGGGTTAGAAATAGCATCTCTGATAATGAAGATGTCACTGTCATGAGAGCTAGTGTCACGGTGGCTTTGAAAGATGTGACATTTGTGGTAACCACATGGGATTTTGACTGCGGTTTTGTTGTCAGTGGGTGTTTTCAGTGGGTATTTGTCAAGTTTTTCTACTTATCTATGAAAATACAACATTATGTTTTCCACATCTATCACTGTCACAACATACAGCATGTTGTTAAATCCCTGAGGAAATTATCCAGCTAAAACTAGCCTCTGACTGGCCATTAGCTGGTCCAATCTGATTTAGTTGGCTGATTAACTAAACTACGGTCAGGGATAAACTTACAAAACTGTTAGTTGGCTGGTTGAGCTTATCATTTTAATTTATTAAGACTTTTTATTTTTGCACATAAATCTTTTGGCCCCTAGACCCCCAAACATAACATTTCAAAATTAAAGCTGGGTTGAAAGAGCCCTCACACCCGGGCACACCGCCATCCGGATGCTTTAGGGAAACAATGAATGGTGGGTAATTTGCTTTTAAAGTGGTGAGGAATATGTATATTAATAAGTCATTTATATGTGCCAAACTTCCTGATGCCAGCTGGTGGCGCTATGACTATAACTGGATTTTGGCGTGTATGTCTTCAAGCCAGGACTTTGATCAAACGTATGAAGCTTGATGCAGATTGAACTTGGTATGTTTGATTTTTTGATGATTAGGGTTGGAGCTAAACTCTGCAGGGACACCGGCCCTCCAGGATCAATGTTCCCCACCATTGGTTTAAATATAATGCCTGAAAATGGCAAAAACAGCACTAAACTTGCAAAGAAAATTCAAAATAACAGATTTCCTGTTGAGTTTCAGACTTCGTACTGCAATACTTTTTTTGGAGGTATTGGTGTGTTACATGTGTCTACCAAATTTCGTACATGTATGTGAAACATAGCTCAAGGGGCACTTTGTTGAAATTTTATAGGCGGCGCTATTGAGCAATTTTGCCACACCCACTTCTGAAACCCAGATCAGATGTACATTTTCTCCACTTCTGGCACATGTGCAAAGTTTCCTGAATTTGATTCGTTTTGAAGAAGAAGAAGAAGAAACTGAACAATTCCAATAGGGTCCTTGCACCATCGGTGCTCGGGCCCTAATAAATCTCAACAGAGCATGACTGTTAAGATGGTTTGACCTGTTTAAACAAACTACAGACTACAGCAACTTCTCTGTTGCAAAATATTACCCCTCAGCGTTTATTTTAGGGTGTGCTTTGAGAAAAATGAACCCCAGTACTTCATGCCCCAGATTCAAGTCTAAACCTGCAGTGTTATAAAAGATCCAATACCAAAGGAATCGACTGCTCATAGCCTAGATACATATATAATGTTTAGGGAAGCCATGCAGCTCTGTGATTCAAACGCAAGACAAAGAAATCCCAGTCAGTGCCGGTACGTTTCAGAGATTCCATGAGAACAAGACACCTACCAATTGATCGCGTGAATATTATCAGGACAGATTTCAAATGATCAGCGAATATGATTAACCTCATTTAGACTGAGGAAGTCCAATCTGTTAATTTGATTATGAGCAGTTTGATTGTTGCTGAATTTCTGAATTGTCTAAAAAGTGGTGACCAGTGACTGTTTTATTGAGTAATTCACTAATTCATTCGAATGATTCATTCAAAAATGCTGATTCGTTCACAGACGAATCATTGAATCATTCATTCAGCACATTCATTCAGAAGGAAGCTTTCTCTGAGCGTTCCAAACGGGATATATCGCCCACCGAAGGGAACTTCGGAGTGAAAACAATCATGGCCGCCATATTGAAGGGTCGTTCCAAACCGAAGTGCTCAAAACTAGTCACTTCAAAGGGCCCATCGGAATGAAAGATTTTGAAGGGTACAACAGATGGACGCTTCGGGCTCCCATGATCCTTTGCGCAGAATCTTTGCATGATGACGGCGCCTTCGTGTGGGCGTGATGATGAAGCAGAAGGGCACTTCAAGAAACAGTTGTTTGGTCCCCTACACCCTTCAACCCTTCGAAGCTCTCTCTCCAGAAGGTAACCCCTTTGAAGGGATTAGGGCATAGGGATGAGCTCTTCCTAATGGAACGCAGGGTCTGTCTTTATGAGTGACTGAATCATTCATTTAAGTGATTTAAAAACACTGATAGATTCAGGAATTGATAGATGCCAGTGTGTTGCAGCTTGTAGCGGTTCTGCTGGAACCATTTTTGTTGAGTGAAAAAAACTGAAATAAGAAAGTATCTGGTAATGTTGTGTCTAAAATATAAGTTACTCAATATTACATTTGTAATATGTAAAATACAGAGAGATTATCATTGGCTAGTCTTATAATCCAGTTTGAGCTTGAGTGTGATTTCTCAGGATTCCTGTTTCAGTGATATCTCTCTGGATTTTATGCTTGTTATGTAAAAATAATGCAACTAACTTGTTCAAAAATACTTCTTGAGACATTGTACAGAACATAACACTATAGGAGACACGTTGCATCGATGGTATAACATAAAGTATAGTTATGATTTGGGTGTGTGAACATTCTTATTATTTTGGATGGGTAGGATAATAAATAGTCAGGGCCTTAACGATCAGATGTATGATGAATACTGAGATGTACTAGGCTTTAGTTATAGCTCCTGTCCCTGATAGCTGCACACACATACCTAACCATCAATAATCTTGCAGTTTTTGGTGACATTTTCTTCCATTTTGAGGAAGAGTGTGATATGAGGGTCGTTTGAAGAGCCTGTCATTTCTCATGCTGTGCCACTTCTGCGATAATGAGCTATAAAATATGATGAGAGGGAGAGATATCACATCAGCTCCTTCACAGCAGACTCCCTATTATTTTGTTTACTTGTTCTGATCTTCCTTTCAGAATTGTCGGCGCCTTTTGCTTTGTTCTGCCATCTTGGAATATTCTGTAAAGGGCATTTTATGCATAATGTCAAGAATATGCTGTTCATAGACAAAGAAGAGGTAGACAGGATCAACTTTTCTCTGTAAGAGAAATCCAGCGGTGATTTAAATAAATGTAACTGGTTTTGTATGTGATTTTTTTATATATGAGTAGATGATGTGTCAAATTTTAGGTTCAGATATATTTTAATATTTTATTTATATACATTTTTATATTCATTTTGTATTTAACATATTTTCATAATATATACATTTTATATAATATAAACATTAATATGTTATCTAAAAATAAATTTATGATAGAATGTATGGCCTCCATTAATATGAAGACAGAAAACAGCATGCATAATTATAAAAGCAAAAGGTTTCAGATGAAGCATAGCATGTCACACTTCATCACGTGTGAACTACCCATTGTTGAATATAGTGTTGAACACCTTTACTTTTTACACTTGTTTGTAATGTACTGTAGGTTTGCTGCATTGTCAAATCCACCTGGATTGAACCTAAAAGTTGAACAATTACCATTGTCATCCACATTATTACCCACAATGCATCATAATCCCAAACCACAACGCTCTCTGATACTTTTCCTGTCGTGAGACCTTCATCCTACCCCTCACTAACAGGTAATCCATCATCCTCCAAATATTTGAGCATAGACCTAATTACAGTTCCACGCTTCCCCACTGGACAGTTTGCCATCTCTGTGCTCAAGCTGTGAATATCACCAGCTGAATCCACCAACTAACTAGAATCTTGTTATCCCCATGGATAATGAATGACGGGCTCCACGTGACAGAGTGTTAGCCTACTGAATCTTTCATGGCCGGGCTTCTATGGTTTGACGCATGTGTTGTATATTTGGCTTGATGTGGGTGCAGTGCACTGGAAGTGTCTTTTACCATGGCTGTATTCTTGCTGCAGTGTGTTCTCTCTCAGAGAGGGTTCTCAAGGCCCTGACATGCACAAATCAGTTATTTTACTATGCACACATCATTCACCTGAGATAGCACGAGTTTGCAGTGCTAGTTGAGTTAATAGCGGCGATCTTTCTATAGTCAGTAAAGGTATTGGTATTTTTGGGCCACTTGTAGCAAACACTGAAGAAAACATAGAAACTAATTTCACATTTAATAAAAGAAACAGCAAGTAACACATTGATTCAACTCCTGAACATTTAAGTAGAATAACTGAAATACTATTGTCTTGTAAAAATGTAATTGTATTTCACTATTCATTCATTCATTCATTCATTTATACCTGGTAGAATTTTACATCTACTTATTTAAATTCAGTGTAAGAACTTTCTGACTGGGGGACATATGTGCTATTACAAAATATTGCAACATTATTGATGTCAGCGATCTCTCCGTAGGTTTAAAGTAAAGTGTTCATGCAATGCATACAAGTATTGATTACACGTTTCTTCAAGTATGCTTTTTTAGCATTTATATTGAGCCTGAATAACAAAACAGTCATTGCCTGAACTCTCAAGTCCGCCTGATTGTCATAGAAACTATTGGCATTGTCATAGTAACTATTGCTCAGAAAGTACAGCTAGAAATGTTCTCTTGTATCAGTTTGCAAAGAGCCAAATGTCTCCTGCAGGCTCGATGGAAAGAGTATCAGATGAACCTGCAACTGATTCTTTTTGAGAAAAGCCCATCTGGAAACTCTGACCTTCACTTGTCTTTGTCAACAGGGAATGAGCCACTTTGTCACAAATGCCGGCGGGCTGAGAAAATGCCAAATTGCACATTTAACTCAGCGCAATCCTCTTCTGGACAATAAACAAATGCATTGTTATCCACACCGAAGCTAATCAATCTTGAATAAAAAGCCATTTAATGAGCTCTAGCAGTTTTGCACAGCGCTGTGCCAGAATCAGCCCTCTCATATAATGCACAGATGGGAAGTGATGTATAACAAGACATGGGAATTTGGAGGGGAGTGCGCCACCTCGAATGATTGCAAATTGATTTTGCCCCAACAACAGTTTTATAATAGGCCTTGTTTGGAACAGTTCCTGAGGGAAATCATGTATTGTTGATGACAATGAAGAATATAGACTGAACGTGTTTTCCTTTTAACCCCTTGGTTGTGTATCTCCCATCATAGTCGTTCCTGTAAACTTAGCAGGTGTTAATGTTGTGTAATTTTTACAATTTATGCTGCAAAATGTGTGAATACAGCGATAGAAAATGCCTAAATGCATGTTCGAGCAGTTATGATTTGACTGCTTAGCATGGTCCCGTTAGCACCTGTTGCTAGATGCTGTTATTGTGTAAAATTCTACCTCCAAGATGTAGCCATGTGTAATGCCTGTTCAAAACCATAACATTTCATGATCCTTATGAAAACAGTATTTCCAGCTATCCTTTTCTAGCACTGATAACTAATCTAGCAGGCTAATCAGCTAGAAGCATGCTAACTTGCAGCCTAATAAGCTATCTGCATGCTTGCTAATCAACTAGATGCATGTTTTGCAGGTTAGAAGAATAGAGGTATGTAAAGCTACAGCTAACCAAATGAAAAATGCTTAATTTGAAATACTAACTTGCAGCCTAATAGGCTAGCTGCATGTCTTGTTAATTAGCTAATTAGCCATATGCTTTGCAGGTTTGTAAAGCTGGATAACCTAACAAAAATGTTTAATTTAACCATTTATAACTTATTTTTAATAATATATGACATATAACACAGTTAGCACAACATACAACACAAAGCTTTTTTGTAGCCTATCAGGAACTAAGTAGTCTACAATTAATTAAATTGCAATCAATTTTTTGCTAGTGACCACACTTAAAAGCATGAAATGGACTTTTTACATTTGACATCACAGCTCAGGATAGTTGGTGAAGGTTTTAGGACTCAGAAATGGGAATGTTAATGGCTAGCTCTCTCCTATTGTAGACCACCTTAGCATTAGCACACATGCTCCTGGCAATGTTTCATATGTCTTTCCCGCACTCTTTCTCCTCTCTGCTGTTCTGTCTAATTAAATCCATAAAATCCAATAAATATAATTAATTTAGACAAATCTGAAATGATTAAGTCTGACTAAACGTATTTCATTTTCCTGTCTTTTTCATCAGTGCTAATTAATGTGGAACAGGCTCATGTGCATGACCTCATCATTCATTATACGATTATTCAAATTAGCAATTCAAAGGATGATGCCACTTGTGCCCTCTTGCTCTAACCAAAGAAATTTAAATTAGGGTTCTTGTTTAACTAAACTAATAACCCGCACACCTAGTTCATGAGTGTCTCAGCTAGCGCCATTTCCTGTAAGTCCACAGGTCTTATTGGTAATAACTGATAGGTGGACAGTATTAACATATGTATGGGGAGTAGAGTACTCTTCTACATTATAATTCACAGTGTGTCTGTTTGTCGGCGATGTGAATTTATGGACCGGTGGGAATAAGACATGGGAATAAATCCTTGTGTAAAACCTCGCTTGAGGCAGAAAGACAGCGAGAATGTGATCTCATTTGCTGCATTAGCGAGAGACCCAAATGGCTGTCGAATAAATGAGAAGAGATCTCTGTGTCTTGTGACAGGCCTGGGTTTTATTTGTGAGCTCATTTGGTCACAGCTTTACAAAGCCTATTTAAAAAAGTGTGAAACAAAGGAAGGAACGTTAATGCGGCATGCCATGACATGCTTTTCAAGAAAAAAGTACAGATTTTGTTATGGAATGCATTTTTTATTTATTGTACTTACAGACACAGTTGCCTGCATATTTTAAGTGGCTCTTTATTTTAATGAGTGTTTAACTTTATGCTTATTTGTTTACTTATTTATTAAAATTAATATAACCATTAATGCTGGTATACAAAAAGGGCTAATAAATAAATAAACATGCAATAAAACATATTACAATATTACAGTAAAAACTATATAACTTTCAGTTTGTTATTTGATAGAAATATTGACATTTAGTGTCTAGTAACATTACAAGCAGAACAGTTAAACAAATCTATCTATCTATCTATCTATCTATCTATCTATCTATCTATCTATCTATCTATCTATCTATCTATCTATCTATCTATCTATCTATCTATCTATCTATCTATCTATCTATCTATCTATCTATCTATCTGTCTATCTGTCTGTCTGTCTGTCTGTCTGTCTCTCTATAGCATCTGCAGTCTGTATTTATATGTATTTTTACAGCCAATATAAAACTGATAAACTGATAACATATTGATAAAAAATGTATAGCCTGTAAGTAGCTTTTAATAAAAGCGCCTGCTAAATGTATAAATGTACATGTAAATGCAATATAGACCTTTATATGAAATATAAATAAATAAGTAAATACCTGCAAAAAAAATAATAAAAAATTTCGAAATTAATTTATTGAATTGATTTTAGCAACATTGTAGATTTAAATTATTAACAAATTTGTACTCTTTATTTCTTTAAAATCAAATCAAATCTTGGCAAAGTGTCAGCTGTAGAACCAGATGTGAAACTAGTGGCTGTGATGGGACAGAGTTTCTTGATAGGTGCTATTCATCTTAAACAAGGAACCAATTTACAAAACGGTTGATGAGAAAGCCAGGGTGCTTCTCAAAGCATCGTTTCCCCATCACTAGAGTACCCCAAATTGTATATTTTCATACCAGTGTGGTTCCTTGGTGCCCGCCTGTATTTAAAACAATGTTAACTCAATCACTGATGTCAAATGTCCTTGGCTTCATAAAGCCTGATTAAGCAGTCTGTTTTTTGGACCAGTGTCATGAGTGGGTATAGAAGTCAAATGTATCCTGCTTGATGTTGAAGAATTTATTAGTTTAATTTAAGGTTCCGTGTAACTGATTCAGTGTTAATTTCCATTTGCAGGCTCAGCATGTGGCCCAATGAGAGCTGATGATTAGAAGTGACCAACCGCCATCCTAACAGCTAAACTCAAGGGACCTATTTGATTGGAGCCTCGAGGAACTCTCAAGATTTTTTTAGCTGTAAAGACTCAAGCAGATCAAAAGAACACAGACACAAACCGACACAGCTACTGATTATGCCTATATAGTTTCCGACGTGCAGTATAGGTAAGAACATCTCTGAAACCATGGCAGACCCCTACCACAACAACAGTTACCACCAGGGAGACGGAGACAGCTATGGGACGTACGGACATGGAGGACAGGATGGCTATGCTTATCAGACTGACTACCCTCCCCAGGAGGAAGACGCCGCCAGCGATGCTACCGAGGGACACGATGAAGAGGATCAAATGTATGAAGGGGAGTACCAGGGCATCCCCCATCCGGATGAGGTCAAGGCTGCCCGGAGAGCGGCGAGAGCGAAAGCGAGGACCGTGGCGGATGCCGTGTCAGAACAGGAGGAGCTTGCTGAACAATACGAGGACATCATGGAGGACTGTGGACATGGGAAGTTCCAGTGGACCCTGTTTGTGGTGTTGGGTCTGGCATTAATGGCGGACAGCGTGGAGTGCTTTGTAGTGGCCTTGGTGCTACCCAGTGCAGAGAAAGACATGTGTTTGTCCCACTCTGAGAAGGGAATGCTGGGTAAGTCATTTTTTTTTTTCAATAGTGCCATAGTATTAATGCAGTAAACAACTGAATGATCCACTAAATTAGCCAAAATGAGAAGTATACTTAGGCTATAAGTACTGGTTTCCCATGATGCATTGCACCCAATCTTACATTTCCAGTGCAAACCCTTACGAAAATGAACCATGGTTTTAAACAAAAAAAAGAAAAAAAAAGAACATGGTTAATATAGTTAAACCATAGTAGCCACAAATTAACCATGGTTTTGCTACACTAACCATAGTTTAACCATGGTATTTTGTAGTACAACTGTGGTTATACAAATGGTAATCAATTCACCAAATAAACATGGTTACAAACACTTTTACTACTATAAAAACGTGGTTAATTTTAACAAGCTATCAAGTTTATAACATTTCTAACATCTTTATTGACTCACTATTTGAAGCGCACTGCAAAAATGAAGACGTAAACAAAAGGGTAAATAACCATCTTTAGCAGAAATGCTAACTGGACACCATTAGCCTACTCGCTTGAAGTTGTGGGATAAAAATGTAATTTACTACTATTTGAAATATTTAGTGCGGCATAATGTGTAGCAGGCCATGTACAATGTACACCGTGCAGTATGCAGTTAGAATTATGCTAGCATTCCATTATGTACATATCCACACTGTTATCCATTGTTGAGTTTAAAATAAACATAGAGTTAGCATAAACAATCTGAGAGGATATATGGCGGATTTTCTTGGTTTATATTGATTTTTATGGCCATGTGCTGATATCCTTGTCCTGAATCCCTTTTTATAACAAAAATCCAACCAAGCAAAACTGCATGAATTAAATGTTAAATATATTAGCTGGAAAGCTATGGTATCTTAAAAAGCTATACAAATCATCTTGAATTGAATTGAATTAAAGCTGGATACTGTTCCATATGCACATTCTAAGCAAGATTAAAGCTTTTTGTAAGTTTAGCTTTTTCCCCCTGTAATCCCAGAGCGACACCCATAATCCTAGTGATTTTGAGCATTATTAAAGACAGACCAATTTATTATAAACAACAAAAGAAATGATGGCTTTCAGTATCATCATTCAGTTTTAGTTATAATTTCCTCACCCCAGTCCCAAAACTGGTACAAAAGAAGATATTTTGAAAAATGTTGGTTAAGGAGACCATCAATTAAGATTTTTTTTTTAATTAGCTAATGCAATAAACACAGAGCACTCTTAAGGTGGATGATGGTTGTACTATTTTCAGATTTATGCTGTATTGTAAAAAGGCTATATAAATAAAGGTGGGACTTATTTCCATTCACTCCCATCCCCTCCTTACCAGCGCTGAGCGAGAGGAGCACATGTGGTGACTCTTGAATCACATGAAATACCTAACTTTATCATTATTTTTCATAAATCAAGCCAGCCACTGGTAAAGTTTAAAATATATTGAGTTTGATTCTTGCTAAGGCAAAGCTAGTAAAGTTTCCCCATTGATCTGAGATGACCAAACAGCTTCCATGAGAACTGTTGGCTCTGTTGAGACTCTTCCCCTCCTGATGCCAAACCCTCGAGGGAGAGAGGCCAATCATTTCATTCGTTCCGAAAGGAAATAAGTAGCTGTGTTTATTCAGAGGATTTTTATACTCTTTTTATATAACATTTTAATTATGTATTGGTATATCTCAAATTTGGGAAAAAGTTTTTTTAGACAATATACAGAATTAACCAAATTTTGCCATAAGTTAAATATATTAAGCTTCTACAATATATAACTGTCCCTCCATCTAACCAAGGATGCCTGTTTTTAAACTCCACAAGGCTAATTTCCTGGAAAGCTATCTCCCCTCTTTGCAAAGATCCACCACACTAATTGTATCGTAAAAATCCCCTGCTATTACGCGTTTAATGATATACAAATAATCGATAGCATGCCTCAAGTTTCTTGAATCTGCTTGAATTAAAGCAGTTGGTGGAAGTCTGCTTTCTAACTCTAATTAAGTGACTCCGATGTAAAGACAAAGGAATTTAAAACTTGCGCCAAAAAGACGACTGCTTTTCCTTGGTAGGTGAGATCACAGGCCACGGGTTGGTTTTCGGACGGGGTGAATTTATGAAGACTAA
Organism: Ptychobarbus kaznakovi; assembly: GCA_027422405.1. Classification (NCBI taxonomy): domain Eukaryota; kingdom Metazoa; phylum Chordata; class Actinopteri; order Cypriniformes; family Cyprinidae; genus Ptychobarbus; species Ptychobarbus kaznakovi. Next base: position 37,660,095 of record CM049796.1, read on the forward strand.
AGCCTCGTTTTTTAAGTGGGTATAGAGAAACAATTAAGCAAGACTAAGCATATAAGTATATACATTTGAGTAAGAGGTAGTTGTGTTTAATGTGCACGGAATTTAAAGACGCTTTGTGGTACTAGTGAATAAATGGTTATTTTATTTTATTTGTCCTGAACTTAAATAATAATAGTATCGTAATAGTAATACAGGACCTGAATTAAGATGAATTACTAGTTTGATCTCACTTCAACATTCAAGACATGTTTTTATTAATTTGTTAATTAATTTATTAGTTACAACAGGAAGCCAGATTTAAAGACTTTAGCTTACCTTGTAGTAATAAACACAAATCTAAAATATGTCTATCGGATTGAATTTTTCAAGGCAGCAAAAGTGACAGAGCAAAACCTTCACCCGTCTGGATAAGTGATATTGATGTGTGTGCAGAAGCAGCGTGCATGAGAGTAAAGACTGTCTGTGAGCATCAGGGAGCCAGAATGAGCGAGCACTTTCTATCCGGCACACTCGTCGTGAAGAGAAACTGAGTCAGCAGTAGCCCGACAGATCAATAGCTTCTCTCCTGACCTTTCTCTGAAACATAAACCTGTGCCCACCTCCCTCTGCAATCGCCATCAGGTCATGCTATTCACTTGCTTTTTCATACTTCACATCACCATAAGGCTTGGTTTTTATATGCCGTCTTTGCAGAGACATTTTAGCTGGTCTAGAACCGAACATGACGTCTTGTAGAGGGGTCTGCTATATTTTTACAGGTTTTCTTAGTAGCTTTCATTTTTGGCCCAGCACTGCGACAGATTTCATGCTGGGTTGCTGTAATGCTAGTCAACTAATTCTTAAAGTGCAGTCACATTTACAATTTTTTGTCAAATTTTTGAAGGCAAAATCCAGCCATTTTGATAATATTCCTATCAAGCGATCAGGAATTTGGTATTAGGCCTTTATTCCAGAATAATTAGGCTGGTTTGAGTTTTATTTTTTATCCCTATGTTTTTTAAATGTTTTTAGGGGGCATTCACATATATTTTTTTTTATTTGAACTATTTATAATTTGTCGCCTTATAAATGCAACACTGTGCAAATCTTGACATAGCCTATCAGCCAAAGGTGTCGTTCAGAATGTCTGTAGCGTTATCGATAAAATAAAGCGGTTTACAAGGGTCGAATTTGAAGACATTTTCAAAAAGGTTTCCAAGACTAGCTGACCTTACTAATAAAGTAGTAAAATTTGTATTGCTATTATTTAATGATTAATTATCTAGTTACAATGTGTCTCAAACATTAATGTAAAAAAGGTCAACAAACATGTATAATTACTGCATCACTATGCTATTTCTTCACCAAACATAATTTAAAAAGAAATTTAATATTTTTGATTTAAATAGTTTCCTTAACTCTACTTTATCTCTCATTGGTCAAAAAACAAACAAACATATAGCCCCGCCCAAACTCACGCCATTGGTCGAGTCAGTGTTGCTATGTCAGGCTGGTCGGAATTCTTAAACAAACAGAGGAATGTTTTGAAAGCACCAAGTGCTTTCACTTCTGATGGGAATAAACCAACAAATAGCCTATTCATAGTCTCCACATATTAAACTGGGACAGGTGAAACAATTTTACCATTGACAAAATGACACACGTCACAATTAACCCTTGAAATGCAAACTGAAGTTGTCATGTCAATCTGTATAACAATAAAGAATGAAATCACAGCATTGGCTTAGCCTTCGGCACTCATTTTGGCTCTGAAACATTGTCACGACTGTGTGACTCGACGGATTAAGGCTGACCAATGGGATGCTGGGAGGATCCTCATGCTGAGCGGTGGGGGATAATGGCAGCTCAGCTCCATATGTTGATCTGTTCATAGAGGACGGTGCTGTCACTCTCACACTAGTCTTACACCAAACTCTCTTCACCACATGACCATCTGTACTCCACGCCAGGCCCTCGTGCTTCACGCCTGTGCAACACTATAGTTTTGAAGGGGATATCTGCAGAATTATGCAGAATAGGTTTGATAAAATAAGTTAAACGTAGCTGAGTGTACTACATTACTCATAATGTTGGCTGAAAGCATAATAGAATTACAAAAATATTCATATTAAATTATTTAATTTAATACAGTAGATGATTAATATTTATACCTGATATTTAATTGTTAAATATTTAACAATATTAAATATTAAATAAAAACCTATTGTTTCAGAATTTTAATTCTTTAGAAGTTTAAGATAAATTTGTTTAAGCCGTTTGTGAATACAAGTCTGTTTTTTGTTCAAGGTCTTGCAGATATTAACAATGACATGGCATTCTGTAATTTCTGGATGTAATAAGTCTGAAGTCTAAACGTAATGAGTGTGCATTTGGTGAACACTTTTATCCAAAGTAACTTATGTGACAAGTTCATATGCTCCCTAGGAAGTGAACCCTAATAAAAAAAACTAAAAATAGCTTTAATGTTAAATCATTATTACCATTAAACCTTTCAAACTTCTCTTGCATTCCTAAAGTATAATTGCAATAATCTTGCCCTTCAAAGAACAGTTAATCTACTGGCATAATACTAAAAAGCCTCCACTGTCATTGTACAACATTAGCACAAAGGTTCAAATTGAATGCCAGCTCTTTCGCAGCTCTCTTAAGTGAACACCCCGCTGACAGGTACATTCACTAAATGTGTTACGTCAGCTAAATTGCACACCTGTGAGTCCAGCTACAGATTCTTAACACCCACTCGCACTCATTAAGATTGACCAGGACCGCAAAATCTTCTATTGCAATCACGTAACCTCATGACTGCTTATTTGACGTTCCATTCCCTCCATTTCCGAGACTACATTAGCTTAAATTAATTGTGGTTGCTTGAGTTCTGATCTTACATATTTCTTTGTCATTTAAAAACACATGCAGACTCTATTGAATCTCATTAGATAAGAGTGATTGAAAGTAAACACTGCACAATACATGTGTTTTTGGGGTTGATGAGAATCTTACTAACAAGAAGGAAAGGAGGGAAAGGTTGCCCCCTAGAGGTACTGTAAACTAGAAAATATGTAAAATGTGTAATGTTTTATAATATATATAGAGAGAAAGAGAGAGATAATATTAAATAACAAATAATTGAATATGTGTATGTTTATGAAAGTATACTCTCTATATATATTATATATAATAGATGTAATATAAATATAAATACTGTGTGTCATTCGATGGTTTATCTTTTCTTCTGCAGGTTTGATAGTATTCCTGGGAATGATGTTCGGAGCATTTATTTGGGGTGGCCTGGCTGATAAAGTGGGCCGACGGAAATGTCTGATTATCGTCCTGGCCATGAACTGCATTTCTGCCTTCTTCTCCTCATTTGCCCAGGGATATGGCTTCTTCTTGTTCTTCAGGCTGTTCTCTGGAATTGGGTAAGCTGGAGAAAAAAAAGAAAGAGATATATAGTGATATATATAAAAAAACACAAAGGTCCCTCCACCTTGGAATCCATGTAACTGCCTGACTATAAGTCATTGTTTTCCATTAGAGGTTGAGCCTTTCTGTAAATCAGGCATGTCCAGGCTCAAGCCCTTCTCCCTCGGCTCAACTTCTAATTTAAACCTAGCAATGCTGGGCGGTAATTACAGGACAGATTCATGGGGAATCTAGGTGCCTCTGGTAGTATTTTCAAGCTATAATATACCCTTAAGACTACATCATTACTTTAATGGTCTTGACAATATGCTCTTGTGGCCATTTACAGGTTTTGTAGACAAAGAAAGATGTAAAGAATTTTTAGGAATAACTGCATTGTAAGAGAACTGCGGCCATGTGTTGTCTTGCAGAATCGGGGGCTCTGTCCCAATCGTGTACTCGTACTTCTCTGAGTTCCTGCAGATGGACAAAAGAGGAGAACATCTCAGCTGGCTTTGCATGTTTTGGATGATGGGGGGCATCTACGCCTCCTTCACCGCCTGGGGCATCATCCCTCGATATGGTACATATGTATACTTTGTGTATGTAGAGTGGTGTAAGGATTACACTAATTATTTCCTTTGTTTTTACATGTTGTTTTTTTGCTGTATTTCAGGCTGGGGTTTCAGTATGGGCACAGAGTTCCAGTTCCACAGCTGGAGGGTGTTTGTTCTGGTCTGTGCTCTCCCAGCTATAGCGGCTTTTGTTGGGCTAATGTTCATGCCTGAGAGCCCACGCTTCCTACTGGAGGTATATATCTGAAATATACAATAGCACTGTTCCAACACCTAGTGAGCTGACTTGCTGCCTACTGCCTACACAAACAGCTGCTACATGTCATGGTACCTCATAAGGTTCTTCATAGACAGCAACATGCACCACACAAATCTGATTGCCACTTGCAACTTATGCTAATCAATTCCAAATTGAGTTTGGCTTTAGCATGTTGCTAATCTAACCAAGTGATAGTCTTGCATAGCCAGACCTTCAGACTGACGGCTGAAGGTCTGGAATCTATGGCAGCTTTTATTAGCCAAGCCATGATGCCATTTGACCGACATGTCACATCACAGCCCATCACAGTTCGTTTTGTTCAGTGTCACGTTTTGGGGCGTGGAAATGTCACCACAATGACAGACGGGTGTGTAAAACTCTCTGACATATTTTAAAGATTCTATGCCGTGAACTTTAAATATTTATCCAGCGTTTATTTGATCCTGATAAGCGTTTGTCATCACAGTTGCAAACTCCACAGCTTTCTTCTTTCGTGAGGGGGTTTGGCGTCACAGCATCTTTGTTTCCAGGCGGAACGTAAAAGACTGCGACACACACATCTCCCAGAAACCCTGTATAATTCAACCAATCCGATGACGACTTCCACTTTTGTGTGCCATATGCATCAGACGTTTAGCCAACATTCCATGGGCATGATGTCTGAGGCTGAGACTTACCAAGTGATAGTCTAAAAAGCATTAAACTACACAGCACAAACAAATATTAGTTCAAAAGAAAATCTTTCACTTCAAATAGACATTTAGTTACATCATAAATGTATTTACTGTCACTTTTAATCGATTTAATGCATTTTTGCTGAACAAAAGTATGCATTTATTTTTAAAATACCTATCTCCTCCAGAATGCTAAACATGATGAAGCCTGGATGATTCTGAAACAGGTTCATGACACCAACTGGAGAGCCAAAGGAGAACCTGAGAGAGTGTTTACTGTAAGAGCAGTTTACAGTTTATTTTCAAGAGCTGATTTGATGTTTGGAGTAATGTAATACTTTTTGTCATGTAATATGGAGAAGGCTTTTTCTTTATCATAATGCCTCGAGGATAATGAATCCTTTTATCCAGGTAACTCAAATCAAGACTCCAAAGACACAGGAAGATGAGTTTATTGAGATTCAGACTGCAACTGGAACTGCTTTCCAGAGATGGGTGGTTCGAACTTTGACACTGACCAAGCTGGTAAACTATAAAGCTAACAGTTCAATTGACTATGTTTTTCAATATGTAATTCTAATGTAAGCTATTTTTGTGTGCAGGTCATGAAAAATATTTTGTCCCTCTTTGGTAATGATCTAAGACTAGCTACTCTGCTAATGGCCATCATATGGTTCACAATGGCATTTAGGTAAACCACTTTTACTAATTATTCTTTTGTCCTGAAACACTGGTGAATTGATTATTTTACTAAACTCTTCTTTAGTTAAAGGCAAAGTGTGTAACTTTAGTGCCTCTAGTGCCAGCAAATTGAATTACCTCCAAACTAGCCCCATTGGTGGCATTTTCACACGTAGAAAACTATTTCATTGCTTCTCTTTCTTGTGGTATATTTCAGTTTTTACGGGCTTTCTGTGTGGTTTCCTGACATGATCAAACACCTCCAGCACGAGGAGTACGAATCCAAGCTGAAAGTGTTTCACCGGGAGAAGGTGGAGCAATTTCATTTCAACTTCTCTTTGGAGAACCAAGTCCATAAAGAGGGAGAATACATCAACGACAAGTACACAGACAAAAACGCCATCTGCAACATAAATTATACACAAATGCTTTTCCTAATTGTCAGGCTTTAGTAGTATCTCAACCGTGTGCTGTGTGCTTTCATGCAGGTTCATCAATATTGAGATGAAGTCAGTGAAGTTTGAAGACTCCTTGTTCGTGGACTGCTTCTTCGAAAACATCCGATCCACAGAAACGATCTTTGAGAACTGCACCATTCGCAGTACTGTGTTTTATGACACAGGTAAGAGATCTTACCCGCAATTCAGAACTGTTTTAGTGCACTAGACCTCATGGTTTGTTCATTTCCACAGACTTGTATGAAGAAAAGTTCATTGACTGTACATTCGAGAATGTCACTTTCCTGCACAACAAGAAAGGATGCCATTTAGACTATGAGGACGAGAACGACGTCCTCGTCTACTTGGTCAGCTTCTTAGGCAGCTTAGCCGTGTTGCCTGGAAATATTATCTCGGCACTCTTCATAGACAAGATTGGACGAATCAAGATTATAGGTGAGCTGAACCGCTGCCTATATGGCTACAAACCTTAGCTATTTTAATGCTAATGCTATCGAATTGTTTATTATCCAGTAGTTGGCATTCTAAGTCTCTAATGTTGTTTCTAACCAAGAAGAGCCTGTGAAGACCACTTTTTCTTCTCTCTGCAGGTGGTTCGATGCTTATTTCTGCTGGCTGCACCTTTTTCCTTTTCTTGAGCTTTAGTCAGGCAGCCATCATATCCTGGCAGTGTCTGTTTTGTGGCGTTAGCGTAGCAGCGTGGAACGGCATTCAAGTCATCACTGTGGAGCTCTACCCAGCTTCAAAAAGGTAAAGCCAATATAAAATGATCCTTTGCCTTTGTCTTTCGAAGTCCAGGCTAATTGTAGTCTGATTCACACGCTAAATAAAGCTGAGTTACAATCCCATTATCAGTCTGACTTTGCAAAAAAGAAATGGACTTAATACAACTGAACTTTTAAAGTACATGTGAAAACCCATACTGTATTTTTCATTGCCTGGTCTTAACTTCTCTCGCAGAGCCACAGCGTTTGGAGTCTTAAATGCCATTTGCAAGTTGGCGGCTATATTGGGAAGCTCAATCTTTGCCTCATTCGTAGGCATTACCAAAGTCGTCCCTATTCTGCTGTCCTTTGGTGCTCTGGTCGGTGGCGGAGTGCTGGCCCTGAAACTGCCTGAGACCAGAGGGAAGGTCTTGCTGTGAAAATCTGAAGCTGATAGTTTGGTCCAAGCGAATGTAAATAACTACTAGTGTAGAGATAACTGCTGGCATGTATAAAATTGGGCTTATTCAAGAAAAAAATACTTTTAAACTCTAAAAAAACTACAAGGACCAAATGATGGATTTACTCCTAGTAAAAATATTAATGTATAGATATGCCTGATATTTCATCTACAGTATGTTAAAGGCCTGTTGGGTCATTTAGAGCCTCAAAAAAAAAAAAAAACAACCTGCACTAGTTATAGAGTTTCAGACAAATCTACAGGGAGTATTATAAAGAAAAACCTCCAGTGAAAAATACAATTGTCCCAGATTTGCTTGGATGGGGTAATCAGAGTCGTGGAAGTCTCAATCCTGTGCCATTTCTTGGTCAAAAAAATTCAGGTACTGTTGAAGATTTTCTTATCCTATAGCTTATCTTATTCTATAGCTTGTAATTTGCTATCGTCTCACCCTCTGCCTTTGCTTATGATGTAACGTCCCCTGGAAAAAGGTGTATTTTTGTCCTGGTGTTTGTAAGTGTCCTACTGTATGTCAAGAGACTGATCTCAATGTGTCGCTGTACGTTTGGATGCTCGGTGCAGAATGTGCGCTTGCGTTTGTCGGGTCACTGCACAAACCATTATGTGTGCTTCCTCCGTTTTTCTATTTTTGCTTTATTACCTGTAAATTGGTGGAGCACCTTACAAAGCTATAGCCTCACTTTACCTTGCCTTTCACTAAATGTGTTGTTTCTTAGTGCTCTCTCGCTCTCTTTCTCTATCGCCCTCTTATTTTATTATTTTGCATTCTGTGAATCCTGAAAAAGTTGGACGGTTTGGTCACTTTGGACTTGAGCTTCACAGAGCCATTTATCTGTACGTGTTGTTGACTGAGTTGCATGTGTGTAACTAACCAAGTAATGTTGTGTCTTTGATCAATGTGTTGTTTGGATGATCTAATGTATGTCTCACTGCAAATAAATCTGGTCAGACCATACTAGTCATTGGTAACCTGTATCATTTTAGTTTTCATGTGCTGGTTATAGGCCTCTTAAAGAAACGGTACACACACACACACAAATTAATTTCTGTTATGATTTACTCACCCTCGTGTCGTTCGATACCTGCATGACTTTCCTAACACAAAATATGATATTTTGAAGAATGTCTATACAAAATTATTTTTGGACCACGTTGACTTCCATTCTATTTCCAAAAAATCTTTTATTTTTTGTTCTGCGGAAGAAATAAAGCCATACAGGTTTGGAATGACATGAGGGTGAGTAAATAATGACATGATTTTTGTTTTTAGCTCAACTATCCCTTTAAAGTTTATGAAGCTGTCACCTTTGTAATCAACGAACAAAGCTGTGCATGCTCACTATATCACTATTTTGCTTTAAAAACAAATGATGAACAATGCATGCACAAAAAGGAAATCTATACACCTGAAATGGAAGCCAGTTTCTGCCATGGAATAAAATAAAAAGCTAAATGTGAATTTTATCTCACAATTCTGAATTTTTCTTGAAATTACAGGTTTATATCTCAAAAATTCTGAATTTTATCTTGCAATTCTGAGATATAAACTTGCACTTCTGAGAATAAAATTCTAAATTACAGGATATAAAACTGGAATTGTAAGACTCTGAGAAAAAATTGTGAATACCAAACGGAATTTTTTTGTAAAAGTCACAATTGGCTTTTTTATATTTTTTCTGTGACACCGCAGTTTAATGTGAGGAAAAATGAATTTTGAGATTTTGTCACAATTCAGCTTTTTTATATTTTTTCTGCCAGACAATTTTAAACAAAGTTCGAATTGTGAGATAAAAAGTCACAATTATCTTGATTTATTTATTATTTTATTCCGTGGCAGAAACAAGATTCCATACCTGAAAAACTGGACAGATCCATATGTTAAAGATGGAATGAAAACCTCCTTCTCATTATGCAGAATTAATAATAAACTCTGTGTAATTGATTATTTGTGAACACTTGCTTCTTAATTTTCTTAGCATATTTATTTGGAAATATTTTCTGGCTGTTACAGAAATAATTAATTTTATGGTTTCCATTCTGTTGTTTTTGTTTTGTGACTGTACATTATGAATTACAAAAAATAAACCTTTATGTAATTCGCACAGGTTGTGTTGGGCTTGTTTTTTTTTTTTGGCTGAATACTTTCTTCTGCCTGCCAGCTCATTCTGTCTTGGGGTTCGAGCAACTGTGTGAAAGATGTAACAACAAGACCTGGGAAACAGATCTGGAGCAAAGTCTCTTTTTTCGCTTGGTTGAGAGGTTTTAGTTTGTAGAGAAGCTATTCAACACTTACCGTCTCTGAAACTGTAGAAGTGGGTGGGAAAATATGCAAAAAATGAGTGCAAAGATCCACATGCAAATTCTGGTTCAGAAATGAGTGAATATCAAACACTAGACTCCTGAAGATTTATATGATGATGTACTTACAGCATATTTAGTGCACTAAATGCAATTTTTTTTCAAATTGGGCACCACATACTCATGTCGTTCTCACAATGCAATGTCATGTTTCTCCTGATTTGCAGCACCTCTGTCTCAAGATATTTTGTTTTGGTTCACACCCAGGGTGCAAAATGCTGCACACCACGAGAGGAGGGAAAAAAGGAGAGAACATTGTCATTCCCATGAGAATGTCAAGAGGACAGTTTGTTGCTTTAAATGTTAGAATTGAATAGAAACACATGCCTTAATAAAAGGACGTATTTTTTATTATTTTTGAGATGGTGAACACTGTAGTCTTATAAGACTGTGAACTAACAGATGCAAACAGTCTCGCCCTCCATGCCTCTGGGGTGCCAAAGACCACCACAGACCTGGCACCTCTCGGCTCCCAAAGAGTGAGATCAGGGTTCGGGAAGTTCACATCACAAAGGTCACATTGAAAGGACAAGTCAGGATCATAGATGCTGAGATGTTTCAAAAACCTGCTACAACACAAATGTCAAACTATATATATATATATATATATAGAGAGAGAGAGTCTAAATGTTTTGAAAGAAGACTCTTATACTCATGAAACCTATATTTATTTGATTGAAAATACAGTAAAAACAGTGATATTGTGAAATATTATTGCAATTTAAAATAACTTTTCTATTGTAATATTTTCTAAATGCAATTTAATCCTGGGAATTTTCAGCAGTCATTACTTCAGTCTTCAGTGTCATAATCCTCCAGAAATCATTGTAATATGCTGTTTTTTATTTATTTATTCCTGACCCTAGACCACAAAAGCTGAATAAATAATCTGCCCATTGATGTATGTTTTGTTATGATAGGACAATATTTGGCTGAAATACAACTATTTGAAAATCTGGAATCTGAGGGTGCAAAAAAAACTGAGAACATTGCCTTTAAAGTTGTCTAAATGAAGCTCTCAGTAATTTTGACCCATACAATGTATTGTTGGCTATTACTACAAACATACCCGTGCAACTTAAGACTGGTTTTGTGCTCCAGGGTCACATTGATTTTAGTCTTCCTGTGTAAGCCAGTTTAAGTTAATAATTGTTATAAGTGTATAGCATATTTAAACACACATAAATACATAAACACATAGAAAATACATAAAGACAAATGTTACTTTCATAACACCAGTTTAAGATGCTTTGATAGTTGATATTTTGAAGTATTACATAAATATATAATATTGAATACAATTCTGAATCTAAAGCATTTGACCATTAAAACTGTTTTAATATAAAGATGTATATACACATACTATGCCTACTGTCCCCTATACTGTTTATCAGCAAATAGATGCTTCTGAAAATCGATTAGTTGTGTTGGTTGTTATTGTTGAGTGATTGTGAGAAGATGAACTCTTGACTTGAGCTCGGGGAGGTCACGGAGACTCTCGTGGACTGTGTCTCTGCAGGTTTAGCACCTTGTTGTTCTCAAGGTGCCACATTAAGGTGCCAGTCTAAACAGTGGCATTTCAAAACTCCAACACTCACCCACACACCTCCAAACAGGCTAAATATGTAGTGGAAAGATTTTCAAATCATTTTAGTGATTTTTAATGTTCACCCATTTTATATGTTTGCGATTAGCAGCACATGTTGGAGCACACTATGATGATTAGTGCTATGCTAATGCTGTTCAAAGTTTAAAAATGCATAATGTAAAGCTAAAAAGCATTTAACAGTCTACATATGAATAGGCTTTATTCTTAAATGTGTTTTCATGACAGTATATTGGTGTGATGGCTCTTGATATTGTTTAGCCAGCCTCATTAGCTCTTACATGTGCGGTGTGAAATTCCATTAAAAGTTCACACAGACAGCAGAGCAGTGGACTAGCCTTTAACGCGACCCATTAGAGGTGTCGTTTAACACCTTGGCTGTGAGAGACTGGCCTGAGTCTCTGTCCCTATACAACTGTGACCTATTGACCGCATATCATCGTCTGTAGCTTGATTTCAGGGTATAGATATATCCTTTATGTGTTTATCAGTGTCTATCAAACATTGCACTTGTGTACTTTCTTTGAATAATTCATGTTTATTTGACATACAATTATAAAAAAATATATTTTATTATTTTTAAATACATTAGCTATTAATATATATATATATATATATATATATATATATATATATATATAGAGAGAGAGAGAGAGAGAGAGAGAGAGAGAGAGAGAGAGAGAGAGAGAGAGAGAGAGAGAGAGAGAGAGAGAGAGAGAGAGAGATCATTTAAAATATATTATATGAATAATATTATCAAAGTTATCAAAGTAGGATAGCGACATTGGTTGATTTGTATGTTATGGTTGATGTAAACAAAAGCAAACAAATTATTATTTAAATAGTATAAATAAAAACATATTTATGTTTATGTGATTTAATATAATAAAATAATACAATATAATATAATTAAATATAATATATAATTTAAATAAGTTATTGTCTTAATTGGAAGCTTTAATTAATGATAAAACATTTCAAATAATTTATATTTTTGTATTATTCTTATATAATATGTATATATTGTATACATTGTATATATAGCATTCCACACACACACACACACACACACACACACACACACACACACACACACACACACACACACACACACACACACACACACACACACACACACACAACACTTAATACAATAAAATACAATTTTATACACTAATATATAATTTAAATATTTTTTTATAATTTGGGGGGAAATTTGTATGAACAATATATAATATATTATTAACATTTATATTATTATTTTATATAGTATTATTAATTTAATTTATTATGTATTATATGTATATTATTAGTATCATGTTTTTTTGGCTTTCTATGAGAAATTGAAATTATCATGCAATAAATCTGTGTATTTATATATTATATTATTATGTATTATGTATACAGCATTAAATGACATTTGAATTTTAATAAATAAATGTATTGTGTTTCTGTTTATGGGTTGAAAATAATCCAAATATCACTGGAGGGCTTGATGTTAAAAACAGTAGTCAAGGGGGGGAAAAGTTCATGTTGGGTAGGAGTGAAAAATCACACATTACCTGATGACTCGTATCTGTAGGTTCCCACATCGGGACTGGACTTCTCCCTCTCTCCCTGTAGTCTGGTCTGGGACAGAGGCCTGCAGAGGTGTCACTTCACACCTCTGAGGCCTGAGGCTGTATAAAGCCTCCCTCCAGCAAACCCTCCGGCATCACTGACTCTCTCAAACCACACAGAATGGACGTGTCTTCTCCTTTCTTCAGCTACTTCACACAAAACTCCTGGAGCTGCCCGAGCTCAGACTCTGAAATCTACAACATCTCATCTCCTGAAGCAGTTTCTCCTACTTCCTACATGGACTTCTCTCCTTCAGCCCAGCTTCAAAACAGCTCTTCTCCACCTCTCGGAGGAGCAAAGGCGCCCACGTCAGGTTCATTACATCAGGACGGCTCACGTTCCCGTGTAGGAACTAGAAGAACACGCTGCAAGAACCCAAGCAAGCAAAGACAGAGCGCCAGCGAGAAGGAGAAGCTCAGAATGAGGGACTTGACCAAAGCTCTCAACCACCTCAGGACTTACTTACCTCCTTCCGTGGCTCCTGTCGGTCAAACCTTGACGAAGATCGAGACTCTTCGCCACACTATCCGCTACATCTCCTATCTGTCTGCTCAACTAGGCCTCAGCGAAGAGTCTCTCTGCCAGATGGGAGCTTCTAGATACCAAGAATCACCTGAAAATCAGGGCTATACAACACCAGAGTACTGGGGTCTCAGCACATCACATCAAGAACTGTCTCAAAGCACCGTCAGACCTTCAGAGATGGATTCTCATCAGGTCTGCATGAACATGGAAATACCTGCTTATGATGATTCCTTCAACTCCAGCTCCGAATCTCTTCTGGATTGCCCTTTGTATGCAGATACAGCCACAACATACCAGGTTTGGCACTTATACATTTGAAATGAAAAATTCTGAATATGTATAAATAATGCATATTGCGTTTGCTTTTTATTATTAATGAAATGTTCAAAGACTGAATACATGCTGAATACAATAAACTAAATTTTTCCACCTCTCTTTTTAGGGCTACAACAAAGCTGTCCACTGTCCGATTGCACCGCAATACTGGGGATGAAGCTCTCATCGAACGTTTCATATATTTAAAACTTTTCATATATATATATATATATATATTTGTGGACTTTACTGTACAGTATTTAATGTATTTAAAAAAATATTGTTTTATCTTATTTTAAGATTTCTATTTTAATATTATATATTTTGTATGTTGTCTTTTTTTGTACAAAAATGTTGCAAATGTATTTATATTTGTAATAAAAACTTCTAAATGTCAAAGTTTTGATCTTGTGTATTAACTTTGAACTTCAATATTGTGTTTATTTATCATTAAATAACAATAAAAGGTCTTCACTTTTGTCAATCAACAAATCAACAGTTATTCATAATTATCCATTATCAATATATTCTCAAACCAGGGTTATTATAATTACCGAAACTGAACTAAAACTAAAACCATAAAACATTTAAAATAATAATAAACGTAAATAAAACATTTAATAAAATAAAATAAATATATTTATATATTTTATCATTTTTATTAAAATCTAACTTAATTTATTCAATTAAACTAAACTAAATTAAAAATCAATAAAACCTTACAGACATATGCAAAAAATACTCAATAAAAACACTGGCTAACATTAAAATGAGAACTGAACATATATAAAAAAAATATTTAAAATAATAAGAAAGACTGTAATAGCTTCTAAGTTATGCTAAAATAACACTATCTCAAGTATATTCTATATGAGGGATGGAGGCGATATGAATCCTGATTGCTTTATTGTAAGGCAATGTCTATTTGTTTCCATAAGAGGGCGCAACTGTACAGTCACACACCGAATGACAACACTACATGTCACTCTTGTCCTAAACTTAAGCAAATATTCTCTTACAGTTCTCCATTTAGCTTCTGTTGCATGCTTTATACTTGATGTTACAGCAATGTGAGTTATACATAATCAAAATATGAATGCGTTCATAGCATTTCTTCTAGATTCAGATGAATCTGTATTTTTTTTATAATATAGGCCTAATGCAATTCTTCCTATCCTGTTGACCGATTTCATTAGCCCTGACAGAACCAAAAAGATGCAAAAATCATCTGGAATGAGCAGAAATGGCAAAGACATGCAGCTACAGCGTTAGTGGAGGCTTTGAGTCTCTCTTAGTCATTTACATGTAAATTACACTCAAAGCTGCTAATGGGCTTTTACAGCCAGTATTCACATTCATGAAGTGCAGATCCCAGCAGATAAAGAAGATTTCATATGGAGTAAAACAATTAACAAGCACTGACAATTGTTTAAGCAAGAAGATAAAAGGGGGTTAACATATTATAATGCCTTTTTGAGGGTTGAGCTTTCGTAAAATATAAAGGCAGCTATATATGTTCATGTAAAAAGGTTTTTTTTACAATTTGAGAAAATGATATACCCTAATATAAACCATATACCCTTATTATAAAGACATGTTTGTCAAAAAAATGATATTATGGAATTGTATTTGCCATTACACTAAAGCAAAAACACATTATTATCATTATTTGGAAAAAAACGTTTTTTATTGTCAACAATATAGATATTGTTAGGGCTAGAAATGGCTAGACAAAAAACACAGATACACGTATTCATAAATATATTGTATTTAAATAGAAAATAATGATATTTAACAATTACATTGCACAAAATTAGTTTCATGCATTACATTTTTTAAACAACATTTTACATGATTGATATTTTTCGTAAAAAAAAAACATTTTATTGATTTTTTTTATCTTTAAAATGTTCCTCTTTGAGACCCTCTGGTGGTCAAACTGACTAAATGAGACATCAAAGTTATAATGAATTACATAATCAAAACATATTTCTCTCCAGTCATACTGAAATAGATATAAACCTTTATATTTGGCCAGGCCAAATAATTAGCCAATATTTTTTAATATTTGAATATTCTGATCAACAAAATGGTTGTTTCACCTTGTTTGAATTTATTTAGATAAAAAAAATATATATTTTAAAATAAATATTTGTTCAATTTCAGCATGTTCAATGTCTCATTTACATAGTTACATGCACATAGCATTAATATATTTGCCCTGATTTTGACAAAACATGTACATAGTAATTTGCCTGATTTTGACAAAACATGTACATAGTATTAATATATTTGCCCTGATTTTGACAAAACATGTACTTAGCAATTAATTATTTGCCCTGATTTTGACAAAACATGTACATAGTATTAATATATTTGCCCTGATTTTGACAAAACATGTACATAGTATTAATATATTTGCCCTGATTTTGACAAAACATGTACATAGCATTAATATATTTGCCCTGATTTTGACAAAACATGTACATAGCATTAATATATTTGCCCTGATTTTGACAAAACATGTACATAGTATTAATATATTTGCCCTGATTTTGACAATTGAAATACTCAGTCAGCAACTATTCTAAATACACTCTGACAGGTCACGTCAAAGATTAATGTTCAAATTCTGATAGACCAAATAATTAGACTAAAAAAAAAATATGAATATAGGAAAAAAATAAGAATATTTTAAGTATATATTAAATATTTAAGTAAAATATTTTATTTTATCTATTTTAAGTTTATTAATATATTTATATTATCTTTTATTTTTTTTCCAGTAACTAAATTCAATATTTTAAACTCAAAAAGACATAAGATGGTATTCAAGCTGTGCCATGACACAAAGGCCTTACCATCATCCAAGCACTAATCAGGCCAGTGCAAATAGAAGCTTTTTCTTAATGAACTCCAGGTCAACACTAAAGAGCCTCTCGCACCTCCGAGTCTGGGCTGGATGATCCCTTCAAAAGCCTGAGCTTCATGCATGCTTATCTTCATAATCCTCTAATGCGTTTCAGGACCGTGCCGAGGTGTTAGATACTCAGCTAATTAGATCTACGGCCCTACCTTTGACACTGTGACTGATATGCTAATGTGGAGCTCAATACACAGTTTACAGAGCACAGGGAGGAAAGCATTTAGACAATTGAGTTGTTTACCTTAAATCAACATTTAACTGAGCCGGATAAGAAAAACACTTGACATTGATGTGCTAACCGACCTTTGATGCTTTAGGAAAAACTAAGAACACTTGGAAAAGGAAGAAGGGAACTCATTTACAGGGATTTAAATCAACATTCCAGTGAATTAA